>CM077213.1:35983002-36163002 GCA_039654625.1 Rhinogobio ventralis | reverse complement strand
ACATTACGCTTGAAGAAGCAGATCATACGAAAACATACAACTGAAAGAATGAATTCATACGAGCCGCCAGTTCGACAAAACGGAGCATAGATCTGAATCGCCAAGATGTGCCTTTCCAACACAATCTCATTGCAATTCATTATTATATTACATTAAATTCATACATCTCATTTGTATGTTTTCACTCACACACACACTACCCCTACCCCTAAACCTACCCATCACACACACACTCTCTCACACACACACACACACACTACCCCTAAACCTACCCATCACACACACACTCACACACACACACACACACTACCCCTAAACCTACCCATCACACACACACACTCACACACACACACACTACCCCTACCCCTAAACCTACCCATCACACACACACACACACTACCCCTAAACCTACCCATCACACACACACTCACACACACTCACACACACACACACTACCCCTACCCCTAAACCTACCCATCACACACACTCACACTCAGTCTCACACACACACACACACTCATACACACACAGTCTCACAGACACACACACACACACACAAACACACACACACTCATACACACTCACACACTCACGCACACACACTCATACACACACACACACTCATACACACACAGTCTCACACACACACACACACTCATACACACACACACAAACACACTCATACACACACACACACACACACTCATACACTCATACATACACACTCATACATACACATGTGTGGGTGTGTGTGAGAGAGAGAGAGAGAGAGAGAGAGAGAGAGAAGGAGAGTGAGCGGTTCATCAGATCAGTATTGATTCCTCTGTAGAAATCTATTTACATGTAATGAACAGCGACACACATTCACCCGGGGAACGGAGAGATGGATCCGAGAGCCGATGATATGAATGTGAAAAATCAACTGGAAAGTACACCTTGCCAAAAACCTCTGATGAAAATAGCCCTGACAATCTATATTTGTTGGCTGAGTGAGAAAATGTATTCCCAAAGTCATTCAGACACACGAGAAAATGAGTTATGAAAAATTAATAGTCAATCCCCTGCAGAACGTGTGATTGGTTTCCCTCCGCTGTGATTGTATTCTGTCAGTGTCAAAGCAGAGAGCCGACACACTCGTATTTGACTAGTATTGACCTTTAAAAGATTACATTTAATGTATTGTGCCGAGAGTGAAATCAGATTTAATTGTGAATTTGCTCTGAATAAATCAATGTTCAAAGCGTTAGCAAGAGCGCAGAGGGTTGAGCAGCCTCGCTGGAGCTCCGTCTTCAGCGCATGTGCAGGTGTTCGGAGGGTCTGGGCTGGTTCAGGGCGTTCTTCAGTGGTTGCTGTGTTTTCTGGGTGGTTCCTTCGGTGAAAAAACACATTGGGCTCTATTTCACTGATCTGATCTCATGTTCTGAAGCTCACGGAGCAGGTGCACTGAGGGCGTGTCCGAATCCACTTTTGCTAGTTTAACGACGATCGCCACGCCCGGCTCATGATCCATAAGTCATTTGTTGTTTTTTGGGCGTAACGTGCAATAAACCAATCAGAGCCTCATCTCCCTTTCCCTTTAAAAGCCAGTTGTGCTCACACCATGAGCGGATTCACTATTTACATGAGGAGAGACTGAACACTTCAGAGAGGAATCCTTTTATTCTAATATTTAAATGCGTGTGTGTGTGCGTCCCTGTGTGTGTAATAATCAGAGTGTGTGTGTGCGTGTTGTGCACCTCCTATAGGCTCATATTACTAACACACCCTTTAAATAACACACACATACTGCGCTATTGACTTTAGAGCAGGTGTGTGTTGGTCAATGGTGCAGTCGTCTTCAGTTCCTCACAATAGCAACGCTCCAACAATGCTCCTGAACTCCTGGTGTTCAGACCAGACGCCCATGGGTGAACAGATGCGCCAGTGCATTTGATATTTAAACAACGTGGAGCTGGACGTGAACATGAGAACTGCGTCCGGCTGAAACTAGCAGAACACACTTGCGTCGCGTCACATAGTACCGGGTGTGTGATAGTGCCCAGCGTGAAAATGGTGATCACTTATTACAGTTTTTCAAAAATGCTCACACACAGTTTTTGAAACTATGGCTCCATTCCTGAAAATTCTACACATAAAACCACAAAACACACACAAGATGCAAAACAACACACATCTCTTGCAAAAGCAAACACTTCTTTCAAAACTATATAAACTCTTCTAAAAATGCTATGCAGTAACTGTACACACAAACATCAAATGATTAGACACATACAGGCCAAAATACAAACAGATGTGAAAAATGTAAAACACTCTCTCGTGTCTTTTCCTTGTTCAGAGTGCAGGAGTTTGTCATAGCGCTTACACACACGTATGTTCACAAATACACTGTATATACAGTATGTATGCACACCTCATGAATTGTACACAGTTATGGAGCTGAATCAAAACTGAACTAACTTGAGCTGAATTATGACACTATTTACTTAAAGTGTGTGTGTGTGTGTGTGTGAGTGAGTGAGTGGGTAGGTTTAGGGGTAGGGGTAGTGTAGGGGGATAGAATGTACAGTTTGCACAGTATAAAAACCATTACGTCTATGGAATGACTTCATAATGATAGGTGCACCAACGTGTGAGTGTGTGTGTGAGTGAGTGTGTCTGTGTGTGTGAGTGTAAGTGTGTGTGGGTGTGTGTGTGATGGGTAGGTTTAGGGGTAGTGTGTTTGTGTGTGTGTGTTGTGTAGGAGTAGTGATTTATTTAGTGTTTACTGCATTATTGAAGTATTGTGTGTTGCGCTGATGGTGTTTTGACGAGTACTGATCGTGTTTTATGAACATATTACGAACACTTGCGTACTCTTGACCGCTCTCATTATAGGTGGTTCAATAAAAATCCATGTGATGGATCAGAATTCATTTCTAATTCATCACGTGGCTTTCTATTGGACCTCCTTGTATTATTACATTTTAAGGTACAAAGCAGATAGGAATATTAACATTATATCTTTTGAAATACAGTTAAGAGTTGTAAAATATACAGGCAAATATATGCCTGTCAGGTTTATGCTTTGGTTTTGTTTAGTTTCATTCACCGGTTTCACAGACAAGGCTTAATCTGTAGTCTCAGAGTAAAATGCATGTTTGATCTGTTTTAAAGATCTAAATCCTGGTCTAATCCTGGCTTAATCTAAGCACCGTCTGTGGAACCAGGCCTTAGTGTTTTAGGTTGGTTTCCCCTGTTCTAGCTCCTTGTTTGTTCCCATGGTTTCTAATTAGCACCGCACCTGTTTTTGGTTCTGTTAATGATCTCCCTCATGTATTTAAGCCCTTAGTTTTCCCCACCGCTGTGTCTATGTTTGGTTAGTGTTTTATCATACTTGTTCCTGTATTCTCCTAAGTGTTATTTTTGGATTTTTGGTAATTAAAGACTGAATATTGAGTTCTCCATCATCACATGACAATGCCATCCCATAATACCTGAAACATTGTTACCATATTTTCTTTTATGGTGAATTAGTAGGAACCACAGCTGCCGTTCTTTCTGTTTTTTTTTTCTTCTTCTTCTTCTTTTTTTACCATAAATTTAACTGAATATTTTTTGACAGTGTAGGCTGAAAACAACCCCTTCACCCTCTCTCTAAATGCATGCTACAGATCTTATTATGAACAATTCACAGATGTATCCTCCAATTATTTAGTGCGCTTAAACCCCGCCCCTGCAACCTCATCTCATCACACCTCAACATCCAATCAACAACCAATGAACAGAACCAAGCCCCGCCCTTCAATTATTATTTTTTCCATAATCCATTACACTCGGCTGTACGTTACTAGATCACAAGAAATTGTGAATTTATCATACAGTATATAATCAAGCGTCTGTTATAACACAATATGACATGTTTTACGACAGTATGATGAATAAAGATTTTAGAAGAGTCTTATATAGGGACTTCTTCTCTCACTTTTTTGGTCTTCTGTTCTAGTTTCTTTACTTCTTTACGTCATTGTGGTGAACTAGTTGAACTCGAGTTATACAGTAGTGGCCAAAAGTGATGTCCGCCCTAGAAAAACTGACATCTTCACCCTTTATTCAAATATTATTATAACCCTGTTAAAGATTTTGTCAGCATATTGCGTAGTTGTGCTTGTAGTCAGTGGTTTTATTTGTAATAATAATGCAATGAAACTTGACAAATTGTGCAGAGAGCAGGCTGTCATACAAATAAATTACAAACACATGCAAAAACAAGAGAGAACCAACCAAATATTAATAACTGATTATGTTGTAGTCAATGTTTTTGTTTTTCTATGCATTTTTTTTGTCAGAAAAATTTCTAACCAAGTTTAGTGTTTAGTTCTTCCTTCATATTTAAAATATATAAAATAATTTCCTCATATATTGGTTTTAACCAAACTTGTAGGGTCATTAAAAACAAATATATAAATATAATATATAATACAGCATAATACAACATATATATATATATATATACTGTATATATATATATAGCACCATTTTCTAATATGAATATCCTTAAAATTATTAACTGGAAATAAATAAAAATAAATGACAAAAGCACATAACGAAATGACTAAAAATTAAACTAAAATTGACATGAAAACTAAAAATATAAAATAAACGCTAATTCAAAATATTACTAAAACTAAAATAATGATGTTAATCTACGTTTTTAAGATCAAAAGTTGTATCTATTAACATTAAATAATGCAGCATGAATATAAACATTAACATTAACAAAGCTTAATGAATGCTGTAAAAATATATTGCTCATTGTTAGTTCATGCATTAATAATGTTTACATAATGAGACCTTGTTATTTCTATATATAAATCGATTGCTGCTGATCGATTGCTCCTGTCTGCCTCCTGTTGCCTCGTTGCTGTGCTTGTGTGTGCTCTGTTCACTTTTGAATCTTTATTTGATATCATTCCCTGTTGTTTAAACTGCTAAATATAACTTACCCATCACCATATATTGTCTAATATTGCCTACCACATTAAATCTGACATCGCTAGCTTTTAATCTAAATCACTATCACGCATTAGCATTTCACTAGCCTGTTAGCTTGCCATCTCTGCACTCGGGTCTCTTGTTTTCTGAGTTCATTAAACAACTTGGATTAGTAAATAGACTCCATCAAACAACTGTGGTAAGTTGGATTAATCAACAAATACGGTAAGCCATGTCTTCTCCTTTTATTGTCACCTGCACTACATGTTTCATGTTTAGTATATCTGTCTCCGTTGGTGAACAGGGCTTCACATGGGATAAATGTAAGGAGATAGTCAGACTGACGGAGAAGATTTCAGAATTAGAGACACGCATCCAGACTTTATCTGAGAGTAGTGAGAACGTAACAGCTTTAGACACTGCTTTGGATGCGACTAGCTTAGTGAACTCTGTACATTGTTCGGTTCCGGCTGTAGAGCCCGTGCAGCAGGGCAACTGGGTGATGGTGAGACGGCATAGTCGCGGATCAAAAAAACACTCTTCCGTTCCGATTAGAACATCAAACAGGTTCTCCCCACTCAGTGATGCACCCACTGAGAATACTGTTGAAAGTGCCCTAGTTATGGGCGATTCTATTACACGGAACGTGAAAATAGAGACACCAGCCACCATAGTCACATGTTTACCGGGAGCCAGAGCGCCTGACATCAAAGCAAATTTAAAAGTGCTGGCTAATGCTAATCGTAAATTCTCTAAGATTATTATTCACGTCGGCACTAATGATGTTCGACTTCGCCAGTCGGAGATCACCAAAATTAACATTAAAGAGGTGTGTGAACTCGCAAGTACGATGGCTGATAGCGTTTATTGCTCTGGTCCCCTACCTGTTAAAAGGAGTGATGAGATACTTAGCAGACTATCATCACTCAATGGCTGGTTGTCTAAGTGGTGTCCGCAAAATAACATAGGGTTCATAGACAATTGGAAAAGCTTTTGGGGCAGACCTGACCTGTTGAAAAGAGATGGTATCCATCCCTCCTGGGGTAGTGCCGCTCTTCTCTCTAGTAATTTGGCACATAGTCTTAAAGCTAAACCTTGACTAACTAGGGCCCAGGTCAGGAAGCAGACGGACTGGCTTACCCGACCGTCTGCTAGCTGTCTCGCATCACAGAAGTCAGATAAATCCCAGCACATAGAGACTCTTTCACCTAGATATTATCACATAGAGACTGTGTCTGTTCCACGAATTAGTAAATACAAAAAAACACCAAAACTATTCAACGGTAAAAATGTAATTGATGTCCAACAAATAAACAACAGATATAATACAGATGAACAAATGATAAAGCTCGGGCTGCTGAATATTCGATCCCTTTCCTCAAAAATGCTTATTGTTAATGATATGATTACAGATAATAATCTAGATGTGCTGTGTTTGACAGAAACCTGGCTAAAACCTGACGACTACATTACTTTAAATGAGTCCACCCCACAAGATTATTGTTATAAACACGAGCCGCGTCTGAAAGGTAAAGGGGGAGGTGTTGCTGTAATTTATAATAATATCTTCAGTATTACTCAGAAGTCTAGTTTCAAATATAATTCTTTTGAAGTTTTGGTGCTTTACGTAACGTTATGTAGTGAAATTGATAAATCCTGTTTAACATTTGTGTTGGCTACTGTATACAGGCCACCAGGGCACAATACACACTTTACCAGAGAATTTGCTGATTTTCTATCAGAGTTAGTACTGGCTACAGATAAAGTCCTAATTGTTGGTGATTTTAATATCCATGTAGACAATGAAAAAGACGCATTGGGATTGGCATTTAGAGACATTCTAAACTCTATTGGAGTTCTCTAGATCTGCTTATTTCTCTACTCTCTTAGAAGAAAACAAACACAACCCTAGGTATTTATTCGATACAGTGGCTAAATTAACCAAAAATAAAGCTTCAACTTCTGATGTCTGCCAACAGCACAGCAGTAATGACTTTATGAACTTCTTTACTTGTAAGATTGATAATATTAGGAAAAAAATTATAACCATGCAGCCGTCTACTACTGTATCACATTAGACAGAGCATTGTAGTGTCACTGAGGAAAAATTACATTCATTTACTGCTATAGGAGAAGAAGAATTGGCTAAACTCGTTAAATCATCAAAATCAACAACATGCATGCTAGACCCTATACCGACTAAACTACTAAAAGAGATGCTTCCAGAGGTCATAGATCCTCTTCTTAGTATCATTAATTAATCTTTGTCATTAGGATATGTACCGAAAACTTTTAATTTGGCTATTATTAAACCACTTATTAAAAAAAATGCAACTTGATCCTACAGAATTAGTCAATTACAGGCCAATCTCAAATCTACCCTTTCTGTCAAAAATACTAGAAAAGGCAGTGTCCTCACAATTATGCTTTTTAGAAAGAAATGGTATCTGTGAGGTTTTCCAGTCAGGATTTAGACCGTATCATAGAACTGAGACTGCTCTCATTAGAGTTACAAATGATTTACTCTTATCATCCGATCGTGGTTGTATCTCTCTGTTAGTGTTACTCGATCTTAGCGCTGCATTTGATACTATCGACCACAACATTCTTTTGAATAGACTCGAAAATTATGTTGGCATTAGTGGAATTGCATTGGCATGGTTTAAATCATACTTATCTGACCGTTATCAGTTTGTAGCAGTAAATGAAGAGATGTCACACCGATCACAAGTTCAGTATGGAGTACCGCAGGGCTCAGTGCTAGGACCGTTGCTCTTCACCCTGTACATGCTACCACTGGGAGATATCATTAGGAAGCATGGCGTTAGTTTTCATTGTTATGCTGACGATACTCAGCTCTATATTTCTTCACGCCCTGACGAAACTTACCAATTCACAAGATTAACGGAATGCATAGCTGATATAAAAAATTGGATGACTAGTAATTTCCTGCAACTTAATTCAGAAAAAACTGATTTTTTAATTATTGGACAAAAAAACTCCACATGTAGTAACCTAGAATACTGTCTAACACTTGATGGCTGCTCTGTCAAGTCCTCGTCGTCAGTTAGGAACCTGGGTGTGCTCTTTGATACCAATCTCTCATTTGAAAGCCACGTTTCTAGCATCTGTAAAACTGCATTCTACCATCTTAAAAATATATCTAAATTACGGCATATGCTTTCAATGCAAAATGCTGAACAGTTAGTTCATGTGTTCATGACCTCAAGGCTAGATTATTGTAATGCTCTACTGGGTGGTTGCCCTGCTCGCTTAATAAATAAACTGCAGCTGGTCCAAAATGCAGCAGCTCGAGTTCTTACTAGAACCAGGAAGTATGACCATATTAGCCCGGTTCTGTCAACACTGCACTGGCTCCCTATTAAACATCGCATACATTTTAAAATCTTGCTAATTACTTACAAAGCACTAAATGGTTTAGCTCCCCAGTACTTGAGCGAGCTCTTAACGCATTATACTCCAACACGTCTATTGCGGTCTCAAAACTCTGGCCACGCGCCATCCTCAATAAACCCGTCTCCGGCGTGATGCCTCCGATCTTTCGAATAATCCGATCTAATATAACTTCTGACCTGTAAGGTTGCCAAAATAATAATCATGCACTGTTTGTTAATTGGCCAGAGGAGAACTGGCACTCCGACTGAGCCTGGTTTCTCCCAAGGTTTATTTTTCTCCATTAGGACACCTGATGGAGTTTTGGTTCCTTGCCACTGTCGCCTTTGGCTTGCTCAGTTGGGGACACTACATTTTCAAATAAATATCCAAATAAATTTAATTATTAACCAAAATAACTATATCAACTACATTACTTGAATATATATGATAATTGAAATGAGCTGATGACATCACTGTTTTCTCCAGAGCGGCTGTACAGCCCAATCAAATTCTGTTCATTATTTTCCTGTTTAACACTGTGAAGCTGCTTTGAAACAATCTGCATTGTAAAAAGCGCTATATAAATAAAGGTGACTTTACTTGACTATATTCAGTAGCAGACCTGTAGTGCATGGATTTCAGACTATCCAATCACATGCTGAAGCCTGAGTCTCGAGCTTGTGAAGAGGGTTTGAGAGCGAGAGAGCGGGAGAGAGCGAGAGAGCGGGAGAGGGAGAGGGAGAGAGGGAGAGAGGGAGAGTAAGACAGGAGGACATTGTGAGGAGCGGATGAGAGCCTGCGGGATGAGGCGCATTATGTAACCTCAGCTTTTGCTCACATGCCAGCCAATGTGACTCCCAAATATCTGCAGAAAACAGTGAGGAGAGAAGTGTGGCGGAGGTGAAGCTGAGTGAGGGATGCTGGAGGGACGGACAGAGACACGCTGTACTTTAGATGGACTGATGTGGTCATGGCTAGCGTTATGATGTTCCCTATGAAAACCCTGAATTCATTTACTTGCCCTATATTTCTTTAAAAATATATATTTTTTTATTTTGCAGTATGTCCAAGCTGCTGTTTCACAAAAAGTGAATTCCTGTGGAAGCATGCAACATTATTATTATTAGGCCTACACATTGTTGCATTGAATTGGTTTATACAAGACATTTAGAGTGAGACCCGTGAGTGATGTACAGTAAGAGCTCATAAAGCCTGGAGGAAGAGAGCTGTAACATTCCTGTGTGTCTTCTCTGATGATGTGATTACTGGCGCGAGGGCGGGGCAACCTGTCACTCACATGAGATCCACCAATAGCAAACCACAACCATCCAATCAATTCCCCACAGACACAATCAAGCCCCGCCCTACATCTGTTCTTGTTCCAGAAGCCGGGTCACTGGGTGTGTGTGTGTGTGTGTGAGCAATACTTGACTTGCGCAACTTCCCTTTCAGGCTGATTTTAAAACTCAAAAAGGCATTATAACTATTATCATCATAACTATTTTCTCTTCTAAACTGAGACATTCCATAGACTTCTATTGGTTTTATATATACAGCTCATTATAAACTATAACTTACCCTAACAGAAAACTTTCTATATTTTTACATTTTCAGGAGATCAAAACATGTTCACAAGGATTTTGGATATTGCCATCTTTGTGGGGACATAGTATTTACCAGGACTACACACACATTTCTAAACTACATTAAATTGTAAAAATATTAGAAATATATTATATTAGTTAATTTTTGTTTGTTTATGCTCTTTTGTCATCAGGTTTACTGTAAGCTAGAATATTTCTATTAAGAGTGGCTAAAGAGATTTTCCTAAACATCACCTTTTAAAATATATATATAAAACATAACAAATGCATTATCATTTTTATACATTAACATTATATCTCAAGGTAGTACATGTATTAAATACATTATATTTGAATATGGTGTTTGAATATAAGCATACTGTTTTGCCTGTTAGGGTAGGAACACAGTTTAGCCAGCAGGTGTCGCCATTGCCTGTGTTTTTGAGAGAGATAGAGACTGAGCTAAACTAAAGCATTTTTAAAAAATGTATGCGGATGAAAGCTGATGGAAGCTTAAATTATGGCAAAAAGCCCCTAAAGTAACTCACACATACAGTATATTTCCTGAGTTCTGTTCTTCCAGACAATAGCTTTACGCTTTTTTGCACAAATCTCATTTGCACTTGCATATATTCAAATACGCCACATCAGAGTGTGTTTGCAGCAGGCTTGACATCAATCATCATCAAGATGCAAATAAAAAACAATGATGTTTGAAGCCAAAGCTGTCCCAGTGGGCTCTGATGTGACATATCTGACCATACATCTGCTGGAGCACCAACTTATAAAACATGACATGAGAAGGAGTCAACAGTGACAGAATTTTTATTTATGGGCGAAGTATATTCTACAATTCCTTATAATAGGGAGCAGTTTAATACAGGCATATTCCACCTGTGGCAAAATCACTTTAAAGGGTTAGTTCACTCAAATTAAATTTCTGTCATTAATTCCTCACCCTCATGTCATTCCAGATCCGTCCATCCAGAGGGACCCATCCAACTTCTCTGACCGACCACAGTGCTCACTGGTCGGCTTGGGTGACTGCATCGAACACCCTGGTTCCCTCTCCTCCAGAGGGACCCATCCAGCTTTTTTCTTCACGTCTGTGTCAGTCATCTATGTTGTTGACGTAGTAAATACAGTGCAGCGCTTCAGAGTTACGTCAGAGCTACGCCATTGGCCGACGCTGATCACGTGAGCACGACGCATGCGTGTGACGCAGGAGCTGGCCAACGTCAACTGCATAGAAGACTGACACAGGCGAGAAGAGATTGTTGAATAAAGTCGTACCTTTCTGAACCTTGAAAGTGTTAATTAAATAGCTGTCTATGGAGGGGTCAGAGAGCTCTCAGATTTTTTTTTAAATATCTTCATTTTTGTTTTGAAGATGAACGGCTGACGAAGACAGAAGACGGATGGCAGACGATCAGGCGAGTATAAAGGTCTTGGAGTCTGTGGAGGTCCTTGTAGAGATGAGACCAGACAATGAAGTGAGGTGAGGGTACACTGGAGGGTTGATGAGGTGATCAGAACTCGGGTGACAGGGAACGAGTGGACGGAGCTAGGTGAACTGGTGCGGATTGAGTGATGGGTGATGAGACTGACTCTGTGAACACCAAAAAGTCGTAAATACCAGTGGGAAGTTCGGGATTTTCTTTAAGCCCCGATCTGTACGAGTTGGGGGCGTCAATGAGAAACATGGCGGAATCAATGGATGCAACGTCTGTAGTTGAATATGAGTATTTAGCAGTGACACTGTCAGGTTTTGTCATTTACAGCAAAGTAAGCTAGCATTGTAATATAACAATTAGCCTGATATATAACGATACCGTTTACAGTGGCTTCATAGATTAATTAAAAACGTAAAAGATTAAAACTCACCTGATGCGCATTCTTTGTTCTTCATTTTCTATAAGCAGAGATAACAAACCTTGCTGTATTTTCATGAAATTCATTAAAAGAAGGTACACCGCCATCTTGCTCCGACCAAAGAGACTCGAACGCACATGATGTCGTAAACACGACTTCTCACCTCGTAAATACTAACATCCCAGGAGGACTTGAAAGCACCAAAAGGTCTTACGGGTCTGGAACGACATGAGGGCGAGGAATTAATGACAGAAATTTAATTTTGGGGTGAACTATCCCTTTAAAGGTGCAGTATGTAAGAATGAATTGGGTACTGCAGTCCAAAATCAAAATATAGTTTGCCCCGCCCACTTCCCCTCAGACTCGATGCTCACGCGGGTTGCCAGTTTGAGGACACGTAACAGGAGCGAGTGCAATTGACATGAGTTGATTTATCCACGTTTTAATGTGCTTCTGTTCAGGGAGATTTTTAGATGGATGCCGAGGCTTATTAGGTCGGGTTGAATCTGTGATCTCTGTCCCAGTTTGTTTGCTGACTGTGTTTTCTGGCAACTGGCAACCCGGGTTGTTGAAATACTATCGGATAAACTGGCACAGACCAAAACAAAAACAGACATTCCCACACGGAACGCACATTTCAGAGTAATAACTGGCTGTAGCGTTGTTTTTCAGAGAGACGAGTATGTGAACTCAGCATGTTTCCTAAATATCTGCAAACATATGGTATTTTTATGCCTTAGTACAGTCAAAAACGTACATACAGCACCTTTAATGCACAGCGGTGGCCGTTTACTGTCACTTGCATTTAAATTTTTAAAAAAAGACAATGTGTGTGCATGCATTTTTACCAAACATTGCTGGAACAAGATACTAAAAGAGCTTGCTTATTCTTGCAAACAGAACCCAGAATATTAAGTTCTGTGAGGAATATTGTGCTCCTTTCATTCTCTTTTTTCCCACTGTTCTACAATTCATGAATTGTGACAAAAGACAAAAGGCCATGAATGACGGAGACAGCAGGAAAGAACAGCACATCTGTCACTCTGTGGCACTTTGCACAAATATAAAATATAGTGTGAGTTTTGCCATTTTACACAGCCAGAATCATGTGTTATAAACTGTGTTACTGTGCTATTTTCAAGAAAAAGTACATTATTAAAATAACATTAATTGGCTTAAACTTATAAAAGGTTGAAAATCCACACGAAAGGGTAAGAGATCTTGATCTTGTTTGAACTTGATGAACTCTGTTAATGCTACAATATGAAAAGCTTGAAATATTTCCTCACCATTCTGTAGAAATGATGTCACTTCCTGTGTATCACAATTTTATGTAATAGCAAGACACAGGCGGCTCTGGCTGAGCCAGATTGTGCAGAATCGAGTTCATTCAGGCTGCTAGTGAAGAGGTTATGATCTTAACACTTGACCGAAAACAAACAATGGCTTTGACGAGTGTCTGATATCTCTGAATCATCTGTGTTTTGTTGCTGTGAAAACACTGCTACAGTTAAACCATCTGCACGTTTCCCATTGTCATCGCGCTCTGCTCCGATTGGCTCGTGCGCAATCATACCAGCCAATGACGCAGCGGATGAAATATGATGTGGAATACACATCGCTGGATCCTATTTTAATCTGAATTCATCATGAAGTGGCCATTTCATTAGCAGTGTGAGTATTGTATTGTGCTTCATTTCCTGTCAAGTACAAGTAACAACGGTGATGATTCTATTAAAGCACAATCTTCAAGAAACCGAAAGGACCAAAAGCTGCAACTGTTAGCAGCTTCAGTTGACCACATCTACTGTATTTCAGTGACCACTCCAAATGTATGTATATATGCACGGACGTAATGTTTGCATTTACATTCACAGTCTTGACAGGGTCTTTGATCAGTCAGAGGACTCTAAGTGCATTTGATTACTGGCTCTGTCTGTGTTCATATAATACAAGACTCTTTAAAACTATTTCACAGGGGCTGACTCTCTCCTGCTATTCATAGCGAAAACACTTCAACGAGTTGTTGTCATCCATATTTCATCTTTCCTCTCTCAGTATAACCAGCTGGACATCAACCAATCTGGTTTCAAAAGCGGCCACTCAACCGAGACTGCATTACTGTCGGTCACTGAAGCCCTGCGGATTGCTAAAGCTGCTCCCAAATCATCGTCCTCATCGATCTCTCTGCTGCGTTTGACACTGTGAATCATCAGATTCTTCTGTCCACCCTCATCACTGGGCATCACAGGGATTTCACTCCACTGGTTTGAGTCCTATCTCACAGGTAGGTCTTTCAAGGTTGCCTGGAGAGGGGAGGTATCCAAAGCACATCAACTAACCACGGGGGTTCCTCAGGGCTCAGTGCTTGGACCTCTTCTCTTCTCCATTTACACTACATCACTGGGACCCATCATACAGGCACATGGCTTCTCATACCACTGCTATGCTGATGACACACAGCTCTACCTCTCATTTCAACCAGATGATCCCACAGTAGCTGCACGAATCTCGGGATGGATGAAAGAACATCACTTGCAGCTCAACCTAGCAAAGACTGAGCTTCTCGTCTTCCCTGCCAATTCCACTCTACGGCAAGATTTCACCATCCAGCTAGGTTCTTCTTTGATTACTCCTTCAAAGTTGGTCAGAAATCTTGGAGTAATCTTTGATGACCACATGACCTTCAAAGACCACATTTCACACAGCTCGGTCATGCAGGTTTGCACTACACAACATCAGGAAGATCAGACCGTTCCTAACAGAGCACGCAACACAGCTTCTCGCCCATGCCCTGGTCATCTCTAGGCTTGACTACTGCAATGCTCTTCCATCGTGTGCAGTCAAACCTCTTCAAATGATTCAGCTGCGGCTCGTCTTGTCTTCAGCGAGCCCAAACGGGCCCATGTCACACCTCTCTCCATCTCTCTGCTCACATCAAGCCCATAGCAGTGAATAAGAGTCCCGGTGTATCTCCAGCTTGTTTATAATTAAAAGTCACGCATTATATATACGGTTTTGGTTACATGATAAACAATTCAAGTGCATTCCCATTTAATTCATAGTCAGGAGGAAAGCCTGAGAACAGCATTTGACACACATTATTCAATAAAGTATCAGGGTTATAATAGTTCACTAAAACTTGAAATTAAATAAATGTTAACTGAACTTATTTGAAGCTTTAGCTTAACCTGATATACTCGCTAAAACAGAAATACTTTCGAGTATTTTTAATGTCAAAAACACAATTATGTTAAAATGTGAGCTGACACGTATTCAAGTAACAGTCGGTTATGTAATGCTTAAATGCTCAATTAATGCATTACAACTGAACTAAACTCATTCGTTTTTAGGAGACTAAAACTAAAAACAATTCAGGTGAGTAAAATATGACTAAAACTATATCAAAAATTTGCTGTCAAAATGAACACTGGTTCAAGGCATTGACACTTAAAGGTCCACCACAGGCTCAGCACCCGCATACTTCCACTCGCTCTTACGAGTCTACACCCCCACCAGAAGCCTACGCTCGCTCAATGAGAGAGAGGCACGGAATCACTGTTCATGCCGGTGGAAAGATCTCCCCGCCTTCATCCAGAACGCAGAATCCCTGGCAACTTTCTAAAGATCTGAAAACTCATCTTTTCCACGAGCACCTCATAAAAAAACTAACAAAAAAACATTCACTTTCCTTTAATCCCCCTATTCTAGCTTATGATGCTCTAAGAAATGTCTGTATTTTGAGCACTTCTCGTGTTTGTTTGCCGCTTCGAGATGAATCGATTGCTGTATTCCTCAATTGTAAGTCGCTTTGGATAAAAGCACCTGCTAAATAAATAAATGTAAATGTACTTAAAGAGCCCCTGTTGTGCTTCTGTCCATGTTTTCACTGTCTTCAGTGTGTGATGTTGCTGTTTGAGCATGAAAGCGCTCCAGTTCTTCTCTCTATCAGTGTCAGTGTTTCTGAACTCCTGAAACGCCTCCATTGTAGTCTTGAGTTTTCCTCCGGGAACCAACACGTCACAATATTCCTCATTATAATAATTCATACGCCGTTAGTCGTGTGTTGAAACTGCCGGTTATGGTAAGGGGCGGAGCATTTCCCAAACACCAATCACAACACACTGCTCCAGCCGACCAATCAGAGCACAGTGTGCTTTTCAGAAGGAGGAGCTTCATAGAGACAGGAACTAAACAGAGTTACTGACAGACTGGGAAGAGAGGAGGAGAGGAAAAAATATGGTTTTTATGATGATTTCAAACATCTTAAATTAGAATCATTGTAATCATTTCTGCCCTCCGAGTCTTTGTGCGCATACTTTGAAACTCAACACTTCCCCGCTGCTTGATGTTTCATGAAGATATTTTGTAAATTTCCTACTGTAAATATATCATAAATGTATTATTAGTAGTAATATGCATTGCTAAGGACTTCATTTGGACAACTTTAAAGGAAATTTTCTCAATATTTCGATTTTTTTGCACCCTCAGATTCCAGATTTTCAATAGTTGTATCTCGGCCAAATATTGTCCAATCATAACAAACCATACATCAATGATGCTTATTTATTCAGCTTTCAGATGATCTATACATCTCAATTTCAAACAAATTTACCCTTATGACTGGTTTTGTGAATTTATAAAGTGTGTACATGCACTCCATAAATCTGTATTTCTAGATTTTGTTACTAATAAATTAGGGCTGGGAAAAATAACATTAATTTCTGTGATTATAGAGTGCTGCAGTTCCTTTGTCCTGATGTCAAAAAAGATATGTGGTTAAAAAAAAATCTGTAACGAACCCATAGCTGGAGACGGATTAGAATCCATGTTGCAGAGGTACTTTATTGAGAAAGAACAATACAATAATCAAGCAATCCAAGACGACAGGCAAAAGACGTAACCAAAGTCCAGGCAGAGTTCAGGCACAAAAATGGGCAGGCAGACAGCAAACAAAATCCAAACGATAAACAGAGAGAAGATCCAGAAAACAGGCAAGAGGGTCAAAACTTGAGTAAAGACAATGGCAAGAGAAAACCGCTTGGTATGGCAGAATAAACTGGCAATACTTCGCAATGTGTTCAGAGAAGCACATGGCTTATAAAGCTACAAACAGGAAGTGTCACTAGAACTCAGGTGATGGCTCCCTCTGGTGGAGGGATGAACTGTTCCTGGGCTGAAGTGTTACAAAATCTAAATATTTTCACGTGGTGCAGGGCGGGGTTTATTAGCTCTACTGCTTCCAGTCCCCTGGGGGCGATCGATATGCTTTGGCTTCAGTTTTCAGGACTCGTGTGGCAGGCTTGGTTTTTACCCATAATTTCAGCTTTTTACATCTGGCTAATGTATTTAGGCTTCAGTTTTACTATGCGCGTGCAGACTCTGATCACTGGTGTCGGTGATTCCGTAGCTTACATTTTGTTCATCAATTGATGTTGCAATGACTTATATAAAAAAAAATTAAGTCATTGTCGAGCTGTACAGTTCAAGTGAAGAGTTCATTTGCAAAAACAGAATTTTCATAAAGCATGTTTTTTTTATTGTGCATTCCAAGTAATATCAATCAAACTGCAGTTGGGTTGTTTTGATTAAGTAATAATAGCTAAAATTAAATACAGGTAACTTACAAAAGTAAAGTTAATTGAAAGTATGATTTTATATATTAAAAGTTAGTTTTTATAGCAAAAGCAGATTAACAAAAAACTAACAAGTAATTGCATTTAAGTGCAATATTTAACATTCTTAAACTTAAAACAAGTAGGTAAAGAGCAGTAAAGCCTATTAATGAGCATTATTCAACATTATGACAGAATTCAGCAATTCAGAGACATCACACTGTTCACAGTTCACAAAACATTACAACATTAAAACTTAAACATGTTAGCAAGGTTCAGTGAAAAGGATTCAGCTTTTATGTTCCTTTTACGCCTGAAGAAGCTCTCACAGGTTCATCGAAATGATCCATCCTCAATCACTTTTAGGCAGCTTGTCACCTGACTGGCATACTGCGTGCTGATTCGCTAAAACGGACAACAAGGGTGCTTGTCGGTTTCTGCTGTAAAACGTGAACTTGCGATGCCTTGACAGTAGGGTTTGCACCGACTTTAATGCTCTGCCATGACGCTTTAAGCTTGACGTCGACTAGTCGCCGATCGCCTTCCGTATTCAATTTATGGAAAAAGTGTTGAAAGTGCCTCTGCAGTTCAAAAGGCTTACGCTACCAGGTACGCTCGTCAGACGACTTGAACTGCGAGAAGGAACTTTCAACACTTTTCCACGGAAGGCGATCGGCTGGAACTTTACTTTGTAAAGTTTTAAATATGGATATTTTTATTAAGGCCTTTATTAACCCCCGGAGCCGTGTGGAGCACGTTATTTGACGGGCAGATGCATTTTTTATGGACTTCAAAAAACAGAGCAACAATTACTGCCATTATAAAGCTTGGATTAGCCAGGACTTTTTTAATATAACTCCAATTTTATTTGTCTGAAAGAAGAATGTCATACACACCTAGGATGACTTGAGAGTGAGTAAATCATGGGGTCATTTTAGTTTTTTTTTGGGTGAACTATCCCTTTAACTCATAATGATAGTGACCATGGCAACAAAGGAGTGGCGGGTAACTGGACAAAGGAACAAATCAAACACAAGCAAAACAGACTGAACATGTGACAATAAGTAATTCAAAATTATTAATAATTATTTAAATAATATTTTTGTTCATTATCTTTCACAATAAATATTGGTCCAAAGCAAGTTTTTCTTTTATTTTGCTGAAATTTTCTTGCAGCCATGTTTAAAAAACCCTGATTTAGAGGAGACAAGAAATGTAAGTAAGTGTATGTCATTATATATTATATAAGTATTTACAGTAGTTAATAATAAAAAATAAAAAAAAGTGAATCTCTATCATTTACACCACTCAAAATGGTTGCTCATAAACATCTTGTATCTAAGGGTTCACGCAAGGTTCAACCTGACGTCAACAAATCTTGCAAAACCTTGAGTAATAAAGACAGAAACATGGTCTGCGGACTCTGAGTTGTCTTGCATGATTCCTGGCAGGTTTTCATTTAAAGGCAGTCAAGGGAAGGTGAAGGCTGTTCCAAATCCTTACTGGACTGGCTTACGAAATCTGGTAAGATGTGTGCTGAACTTTTTTCAATTCATCTTGTCTTCACAAATATCTTTGGTGAGCATAAAACATCCATCTCCCAGTTCTTTTCTTTTTTCTTGATTATGCAAAAGTGTTATCATTATTGGAACGCTACTTTTAAATGTTCTCGGAACGTTCTAAAACAAGTAGCAACGTTTAAAAATGTTAGGATACTGTACCACTATAAAACATTGTATAAATAATGGTTTTGTACTAACTTTCTGAGAACATTATTAAAGACCAAAGTTCAATTATTGTTACTTATTATTGATTTTGTTTACAACTCTGAGAGAAACATTGCAACAACTACTGTACCTTTTTTGAATTAAGAAACCTACCATACCAATTATTCCCTTTATTTAATAGTAAATTCTTATATTTTGTGCTTCATCTCAAGTTTTCTATGAGAAACGCACACGTCACAGAGAGCAAAATGCTTATTGTTTTAAGCTATTGACAACATCACATAAATACACACCACTCACAGACATCAACATTTGAAGAAAAACGGGGACAACCGACTGATCATTCAACGCAATCTCATGTCAATTCGCAACAATTTTACATTCTGGTGAATTCGTATGATCTGATTTGTATGTTTTCGTATTACACCACGGTCAGTTGTGTTTTATGGTAGACCTTCATGCTTTTTTTATTGTACATAATTCACATTGTATGAATTCATATGAAACCTTCACCTTGGGAAATAGTTGTTCCCCTTCGTTCAGTCACTCCGAGTAACGTCAGTGACTGACGAAATGAGGGTTTCGCCTAGAAGCCTATCATCTTCGAGATCTTAGAAAACGCCCAATGGCAGGCCAATGCCATGGGCATGCGAAATTTGCATAGCGTAGCTCCGCCCCACAGCATGGGTATATAAGGAAGTACACTGGCAACATCGCATTATGTTTTTGCTTCGGAGCCAAGAGTTTCTCTTCACTGAGTATCGTCAGCTTCTTCGAGACGAGCAGCTTTCCAGTCGGTGTTGGTGTTACTGCTGATCTGTGCAGTGGTCTGCATTCAGCTGGTATTCGGTCCCTGGGCGCTTCGGCATCACTGCGAAGCTTCCTCTCACAAAAGAGCTTACACGTGGCACGTCTTTTTAAAGATGTCTCGCCCGTGTACTTCTGGGTGCAGTCGGTCTCTGCCGCCCTCTGATGGGCATGAACATTGTCTGACGTGTTTGGGCTTACAGCACGCTCAGGCAGCGTTCATGGATGAGTCCTGTTCCCACTGCGGGAACATGACCATCTCGGTGCTGCGGTCGAGACTCAATGAGCTCCGTTCCGGAGCGAGAGTCCCCTCTGCCACACCCCAATCTGCTGTCTCCTCGCGAGGCAACACTTTGGCTGGTGGCCAGGGTGACCTGAGGGTGACGGTGTGGAATAAAGCCCCGACGCTCATGCCCCGGGCCACACCCCCCTCTAGCGCACCGCTCCCCCCGTGCGCACAAACTGTAGCAACGGAGCCGGCTCCTGCTGTTCCGTCTGTGGCGTTTGGGCCCGCAAAGGACGAGGAGATGTCGATCGCCGCATCTCAAGGTGGGCTAGAGTCCTCTGAGGATGATGATTCGGCTATGCTTCCGCCTTCCGGTGTGCCAGCATTGCCCGAGTCGGACCCAGAGTTGACAGCCATGCTTTCCCGGGCAGCCGCGAGTCTCGGGTTGGAGTGGAACCCTCCGCCCCGACCTGAGCGCTCGCGGCTGGACGATTGGTTTTTGGGGGCGCCGCGCTCTGACACCCGTCAGACCCCGCCCCCAATACCTTTTTTCCCGGAGGTGCATGAGGAGGTCACGCGGTCCTGGAAGACCCCGCTGTCTTCCTGCGACCGTTCGGCGGCCTTCTCTGCCCTCGATGGGGCCGCGGCCAAAGGGTACACTGGGGTTCCCCCGGTTGAACACTCTGTTGCGATGCAACTGTGTCCTCAGAGTGCTTCAACCTGGCGTGGTGACCCTAAGCACCCCTCCAAAGCCTGTAGATTCACATCAACATTGGTGTTGAAGACCTACAGAGCTGCGGGGCAGGCTGCCGCCTCTTTGCATGCCATGGCTATCTTGCAGGCCTACCAGGCCCGGATACTATGCGACATGCACAAGGGTAGAGCTGACCCAGGGCTCAGAAATGAGCTGCGTGCCGCCACCGACCTTGCCCTCCGGGTGACGAAGGTGACCGCACGCTCCCTGGGCCAGGTGATGTCCACAGCTGTGGTCCAGGAGAGACACTTATGGCTGAACCTGGCCGATATGCGGGACGCCGAGCGGACCCGGTTTCTCGATGCTCCCAACTCAGGTAGTTTCCCCGAAACCCTGAGTTCCTCCAGCACTGTCGATGCCGACACCAGTGCGTCTGCCCTCTCGCTCAGGCCCTCGTGTCAGGCTAGGTGCCACCGTGTGCATGGTTCCCCCTATGGGCGACCCCCACATGTGTATTTCCACTGTAAGCCTCTCTGAGCATGTGTATTCCCTCGGCAAGCCCTTGCCTCCCCTGGGGGTAAAATTTCCACCTTCGGCTGGTTACCCCAGAGTTCCTCCATATGCAGCCCCTCGCGGGTCATATGTGTCTCCTTAAGTCCTCCCTACGGGTAGGCACTTGGCGCATACTTCCACCTGGAATATGCTTCCCAGTGTACCTTGGTATTCCTGTGCTAAGTTGGAGTCCTTCGTCCGTACTAGCTTATGACAGGGAGCTCACACTTACGCAGGGCACTGGACGACAGCCGAGTGGCGTGATTGAATTGGGACCCCCATTTCGTCAGTCACTGACGTTACTCGGAGTGACTGAACGAAAGGGAACGTCTCGGTTACGTATGTAACCCTCGTTTCCCCTGAGGAGGGAACGGAGACGTAACGTCCCTCTGCCACATCCGCTGTACCGCTGAAACGGCCGGGAGTTCAGTCTTGGCTCCTCAGCAGGTAAACATAATGCGATGTTGCCAGCGTACTTCCTTATATACCCACGCTGTGGGGCGGAGCTACGCTATGCAAATTCCGCATGCCCATGGCATTGGCCTGCCATTGGGCGTTTTCTAAGATCTCGAAGATGATAGGCTTCTAGGCGAAACCCCCATTTCGTCAGTCACTGACGTTACGTCTCCGTTCCCTCCTCAAGGAACGAGGGTTACATACGTAACCGAGACGTTTTCCTGTGAGATCGGGTTGAGTCATTTTATCAATTATTTTCATTCTGAAATGAATTATAGAAGTAGGCTAACTGAAAGGGGTCCTTTATACAAGATGTAAAATAAGTCTCTGATGTCTCCAGAGTGTGTATGTGAAGTTCTAGCTCATTTTTATAGCATGTTAAAATTGCATGTTAAAATTTTTGAGGGCGAGCAAAAACGCGCCATTTTTGTGTGTGTCCCTTTAAATGCAAATGAGCTGCTGCTCCTGCCCCCTTTCAAGAAGAGGGCGGAGCTTCAAGAGCTGGTGTTAGCAGCTCTGATTACCTCACGCAGACACACACTGAAAATGTCCGAAACTGTTCAGCCTTTTATGATCAAACCAGAGTCAGACAATGATGGAGAGACTCAAGAAGAAGAGACAACATGTAGAATGAGACAGGACGCTTCTGAATTAATTTATGAGTTAACTATCTTCAAGTCACTGATTAGCATATTCTGTCATGATAATCTATAAACCGCTGGTGTGGGAACTGTTGTGAGATGAGCCAGAGAATATCTGCTGCATGAAGAGAGAACAGGGATAGTTTAGTTTAATTACGGTTATAACGTATGTTGTCATCTTGCTTTATGACATGCACTTGCGTTTGTGTTCGTACTGTATCGCAATAAATGAGAAAGACAGATGACCGCTTTAGCGACTCCAAAATGTGCTCGACTACAACAACTCTTCCTCTTCTCAACATGTTCCTGGGGGCGGGGTTATGTAAATTTTAGGGTTAGTGATGTCAGGATCAACTAAACGCTGGATTTTCAAAAGTATGTGAAGTTCATGGCTCTTTAAAATGTGTCAAAGAGTTTTACACGCCTGTCTGTCGGGACATCCACTTTACATATCCACACCCCTAAATATGACGCTGAACACAACTAACTGTGATTGGTTGCTTTATATCGGCCAATGAAAGCTGCAATGGACTCCAAACCTTCTGCCGTCAGTCTGAAGTTCTGGATATGCGAAACTAGCCTACTTGTAATCAGTATTTCTATTGACTTGGACTTATTTTGCACTGAACTCCGCACAGTGCATTTAAGGATTGCCTTCTACATGAAGAATACATTTGATGCGGCCCTTCATTCCAGCTGAAAATCTTATTAAGGTGTCGGTGTCCTATGATTATGCTGGAACAAACAGGCTTCATGCTGGGCGCGTCCCTATAATGCATTAAAAGGCTGCCTACAGGGACACTAGATTATGGAACAGAGCAATTATATGGTGTTAGCCAGATGTGTGATGGTGTCATGAGTCACTGATGACTGTGCTATTTGGTTATATGATGGCCCGGCAATTTGATGCTGTTGTACACTATGAACACTTTAAACATATTCTCTTCGTGAATTGGACTTGATTGTCATTTTCAAAGATAATGATGTCTTTGTGAAGACTCTGGGGATGAATCAATATCCACAATAAACAAAGATTCATTTTCAACCATTGCATATTCTTATGCATTTTAATTGCAGGATGTGACTTACAATGAAGAGGATAGTCTATCACAGTTCTCTTTTTGTTTTTGTTATTATTATTATTATTATTATTATTATGGATAATTCAGCCAAACATGATTTAAAACCTGTTCTAAACATGTGTGACTTTCTTTGTTACCATCTTCTTTCTTGAAGCATGAGATGTTCAGCAGAATCTTGTTTTGCATTTGATGACAGTGTTCTGGGAAAGAACTTACCTTGCATGGATAAGAGAAGGGAGTTCATCAATATAACTGCACGGTTAAACTGCATGAAAAACAGCTACTAAAATTACACATACTGTATATTATTATAAATTAATCAAATCACATTTATTTTCATATTAAACATCACAAGAGTAATTTATTATTTAATTTAGTGCTTTCAAGACCCAGCCATGAGACCAAGGCGGAGCTGACAACCAAGAATCAGACCCGAGTAGTTTGGCAGAACCACAGAGGGAGGAGCTGAGTGGCTGAAGGGAGACAGCAGAGGTGAGGCTGAGGAACTGGATGGCTTTGGCATAGGAGTAGAGAGAGGGAGGCTGGACGAGACCATGCGCGAGAAAGGAGACTTGGAGCTAAGGAGCTGAGCAGAGCCAGAGGCAGTGAAGGCAACTTCGTGCTGGACGACAAAGCAGACTTGCTGCTCGGTGGAGCCAGTGACAACAGATACTTGAGACTGGGCTGAACCAGTGGAGACGATGAAGACTTGGAGCTGGGCTGAACCAGCAGCAAGGAAAACGGTTTGAAACTGGACTGAACCAGCGACAACAAAGACGGTTTGGAACTGGGCTGAACCAATGGAGACGAAGAAGACTTGGAACTGGACTGAACCAGCAGCAAGGAAAACGGTTTGAAACTGGGCTGAACCAGCAGCAAGGAAGATGGTTTGGAACAGGGCTGAACCAATGGAGACGAAGAAGACTTGGAACTGGACTGAACCAGCAGCAAGGAAGATGGTTTGGAACTGGACTGAACTAGTGGGGAGGAAGACGACTTGGAACTGGGCTGAACCAGCGACAACAAAGACGATTTGGAACTGGACTGAACCAATGGAGATGAAGAAGACTTGGAACTAGACTAAACCAGCAGCAAGGAAGATGGTTTCGAACTGGAGCTGACAACCAAGAATCAGACCCGAGTAGTTTGGCAGAACCACAGAGGGAGGAGCTGAGTGGCTGAAGGGAGACAGCAGAGGTGAGGCTGAGGAACTGGATGGCTTTGGCATAGGAGTAGAGAGAGGGAGGCTGGACGAGACCATGCGCGAGAAAGGAGACTTGGAGCTGAGCAGAGCCAGAGGCAGTGAAGGCAACTTCGTGCTGGACGACAAAGCAGACTTGCTGCTCGGTGGAGCCAGTGACAACAGATACTTGAGACTGGGCTGAACCAGTGGAGACGATGAAGACTTGGAGCTGGGCTGAACCAGCAGCAAGGAAGATGGTTTGGAACTGGACTGAACCAGTGGAGACGAAGACGATTTGGAACTGGACTGAACCAGTGGTGAGGAAGAGACAATTTGGAACTGGACTGAACTAGTGGGGAGGAAGATGACTTGAAACTGGACTGAACCAGTGGAGACGATGAAGACTTGGAACTGGACTGAACCAGCAGCAAGGAAGATGGTTTCGAACTGGAATGAACCAGTGGAAAGGAAGACGACTTGAAACTAGGCTGAACCAGCAGCAAGGAAGATGGTTTGGAACTGGACTGAACTGGACTGAATTGGTTTGGAACTGGACTGAACTGGACTGAACTAGTGGAGACGAAGACGTTTTGGAACTGGACTGAACCAGTGGTGAGGAAGATGACTTGAAACTGGGCTGAACCAGTGGAGACGATGAAGACTTGGAACTAGACTGAACCAGCAGCAAGGAAGATGGTTTGGAACTGGGCTGAACCAATGGAGACGAAGAAGACTTGGAACTGGACTGAACCAGCAGCAAGGAAGAGACGATTTGGAACTGGACTGAACTAGTGGGGAGGAAGATGACTTGAAACTGGGCTGAACCAGCGACAACAAAGACGATTTGGAACTGGACTGAACCAATGGAGATGAAGAAGACTTGGAACTGGACTGAACCAGCAGCAAGGAAGATGGTTTGGAACTGGACTGAACTAGTGGGGAGGAAGACGATTTGGAACTGGGCTGAACCAATGGAGACGAAGAAGACTTGGAACTGGACTGAACCAGCAGCAAGGAAGACGATTTGGAACTGGACTGAACTAGTGGTGAGGAAGATGACTTGAAACTGGGCTGAACCAGTGTAGACAATGAAGACTTGGAACTGGACTAAACCAGCAGCAAGGAAGATGGTTTCGAACTGGACTGAACCAGTGGAAAGGAACACGACTTGAAACTGCGCTGAACCAGCAGCAAGGAAAACGGTTTGAAACTGGACTGAACCAGCGACAACAAAGACGGTTTGGAACTGGGCTGAACCAATGGAGACGAAGAAGACTTGGAACTGGACTGAACCAGCAGCAAGGAAAACGGTTTGAAACTGGGCTGAACCAGCAGCAAGGAAGATGGTTTGGAACTGGGCTGAACCAATGGAGACGAAGAAGACTTGGAACTGGACTGAACCAGCAGCAAGGAAGATGGTTTGGAACTGGACTGAACTAGTGGGGAGGAAGACGACTTGGAACTGGGCTGAACCAGCGACAACAAAGACGATTTGGAACTGGACTGAACCAATGGAGATGAAGAAGACTTGGAACTGGACTAAACCAGCAGCAAGGAAGTTGGTTTGGAACTGGACTGAACTAGTGGGGAGGAAGACGATTTGGAACTGGGCTGAACCAATGGAGACGAAGAAGACTTGGAACTGGACTGAACCAGCAGCAAGGAAGACGATTTGGAACTGGACTGAACTAGTGGTGAGGAAGATGACTTGGAACTGGGCTGATCCAGTGGAGACAATGAAGACTTGGAACTGGGCTGAATCAGTGGCAAGGAAGATGGTTTCGAACTGGACTGAACCAGTGGAAAGGAAGACGACTTGAAACTGAGCTGAACCAGCAGCAAGGAAAACGGTTTGAAACTGGACTGAACCAGCGACAACAAAGACGGTTTGGAACTGGACTGAACCAGCAGCAAGGAAGACAATTTGGAACTGGATTGAACTAGTGGTGAGGAAGATGACTTGGAACTGGGCTGAACCAGTGGCAAGGAAGACGACTTGGAACTGGGCTGAACCAGTGGTGAGGACGATGACTTGGAACTGGGCTAAACAACTGGTGAGGAAGATGACGTGGAACTGGGCTGAACCAGTTGAGATGATGATGACTTTTAACTGGGCTGAACCAGCAGCAAGGAAGATAACTTGGTGTTGGGCTGAACCAATGGAGACGAAGAAGACTTGGAACTGGGCTGAACCAGCAGCAAGTCAAGTCATCTTTATTTATATAGCACTTTTTACAATACAGATTGTTTTAAAGCTGCTTTACAGTGAAAACAGGAAAATGATGTAACAAAGTTTGTTTCGGCTGTACAGCCGCTCGCTCTGGAGAAAACAGTGATGTCATCGTCCAGCTTAATTCTCATACAATGGTGTCAATGCAGGCATATCAGTAATATTGTTGAATATTTAGTGGTGGTGAACCAGTTGTTAGGAAGACAATTTGGAACTGGACTGAACCAGTGCCGAGGAAGATTACTTGGAACTGGACTGTACCAGCAGCAAAGAAGACAATTTGGAACTGGACTGAACCAGTGGCGAGGAAGAAGACTTGGAACTGGGCTGAACCAGCGACGGCGAAGACGACTTGGAGTTGGGCTGAACCAATGGAGACGAAGAAGACTTGGAACTGGACTGAACCAGCAGCAAGGAAGATGGTTTGGAACTGGACTGAACTAGTGGGGAGGAAGACGACTTGGAACTGGGCTGAACCAGCGACAACAAAGACGATTTGGAACTGGACTGAACCAATGGAGATGAAGAAGACTTGGAACTGGACTGAACCAGCAGCAAGGAAGATGGTTTGGAACTGGACTGAACTAGTGGGGAGGAAGACGATTTGGAACTGGGCTGAACCAATGGAGACGAAGAAGACTTGGGACTGGACTGAACCAGCAGCAAGGAAGACGATTTGGAACTGGACTGAACTAGTGGTGAGGAAGATGACTTGGAACTGGGCTGAATCAGTGGCAAGGAAGACGACTTGGAACTGGGCTGAACTAGTGGTGAGGAAGATGACTTGAAACTGGGCTGAACCAGTGGAGACGATGAAGACTTGGAACTGGACTAAACCAGCAGCAAGGAAGATGGTTTCGAACTGGACTGAACCAGTGGAAAGGAAGACGACTTGAAACTGGGCTGAACCAGCAGCAAGGAAAACGGTTTGAAACTGGACTGAACCAGCGACAACAAAGACGGTTTGGAACTGGACTGAACCAGCAGCAAGGAAGACGATTTGGAACTGGATTGAACTAGTGGTGAGGAAGATGACTTGGAACTGGGCTGAACCAGTGGCAAGGAAGACGACTTGGAACTGGGCTGAACCAGTGGTGAGGACGATGACTTGGAACTGGGCTAAACAACTGGTGAGGAAGATGACGTGGAACTGGGCTGAACCAGTTGAGATGATGACGACTTTTAACTGGGCTGAACCAGCAGCAAGGAAGATAACTTGGTGTTGGGCTGAACCAATGGAGACGAAGAAGACTTGGAACTGGGCTGAACCAGCAGCAAGTCAAGTCATCTTTATTTATATAGCGCTTTTTACAATACAGATTGTTTTAAAGCTGCTTTACAGTGAAAACAGGAAAATGATGCAACAAAGTTTGTTTCGGCTGTACAGCCGCTCGCTCTGGAGAAAACAGTGATGTCATCGTCCAGCTTAATTCTCATACAATGGTGTCAATGCAGGCATATCAGTAATATTGTTGAATATTTAGTGGTGGTGAACCAGTTGTTAGGAAGACAATTTGGAACTGGACTGAACCAGTGCCGAGGAAGATTACTTGGAACTGGACTGTACCAGCAGCAAAGAAGACGATTTGGAACTGGACTGAACCAGTGGCGAGGAAGAAGACTTGGAACAGGGCTGAACCAGCGACGGCGAAGACGACTTGGAGTTGGGCTGAACCAATGGAGACGAAGAAGACTTGGAACTGGACTGAACCAGCAGCAAGGAAGATGGTTTGGAACTGGACTGAACTAGTGGGGAGGAAGACAATTTGGAACTGGGCTGAACCAATGGAGACAAAGAAGACTTGGAACTGGACTGAACCAGCAGCAAGGAAGACGATTTGGAACTGGACTGAACTAGTGGTAAGGAAGATGACTTGGAACTGGGCTGATCCAGTGGAGATGATGAAGACTTGGAACTGGGCTGAATCAGTGGCAAGGAAGACGACTTGGAACTGGGCTGAACTAGTGGTGAGGAAGATGACATGAAACTGGGCTGAACCAGTGGAGACGATGAAGACTTGGAACTGGACTAAACCAGCAGCAAGGAAGATGGTTTCGAACTGGACTGAACAAGTGGAAAGGAAGACGACTTGGAACTGGGCTGAACCAGTGGTGAGGACGATGACTTGGAACTGGGCTAAACAACTGGTGAGGAAGATGACGTGGAACTGGGCTGAACCAGTTGAGATGATGACGACTTTTAACTGGGCTGAACCAGCAGCAAGGAAGATAACTTGGTGTTGGGCTGAACCAATGGAGACGAAGAAGACTTGGAACTGGGCTGAACCAGCAGCAAGTCAAGTCATCTTTATTTATATAGCGCTTTTTACAATACAGATTGTTTTAAAGCTGCTTTACAGTGAAAACAGGAAAATGATGCAACAAAGTTTGTTTCGGCTGTACAGCCGCTCGCTCTGGAGAAAACAGTGATGTCATCGTCCAGCTTAATTCTCATACAATGGTGTCAATGCAGGCATATCAGTAATATTGTTGAATATTTAGTGGTGGTGAACCAGTTGTTAGGAAGACAATTTGGAACTGGACTGAACCAGTGCCGAGGAAGATTACTTGGAACTGGACTGTACCAGCAGCAAAGAAGACGATTTGGAACTGGACTGAACCAGTGGCGAGGAAGAAGACTTGGAACTGGGCTGAACCAGCGACGGCGAAGACGACTTGGAGTTGGGCTGAACCAATGGAGACGAAGAAGACTTGGAACTGGACTGAACCAGCAGCAAGGAAGATGGTTTGGAACTGGACTGAACTAGTGGGGAGGAAGACGACTTGGAACTGGGCTGAACCAGCGACAACAAAGACGATTTGGAACTGGACTGAACCAATGGAGATGAAGAAGACTTGGAACTGGACTGAACCAGCAGCAAGGAAGATGGTTTGGAACTGGACTGAACTAGTGGGGAGGAAGACGATTTGGAACTGGGCTGAACCAATGGAGACGAAGAAGACTTGGAACTGGACTGAACCAGCAGCAAGGAAGACGATTTGGAACTGGACTGAACTAGTGGTAAGGAAGATGACTTGGAACTGGGCTGATCCAGTGGAGATGATGAAGACTTGGAACTGGGCTGAATCAGTGGCAAGGAAGACGACTTGGAACTGGGCTGAACTAGTGGTGAGGAAGATGACTTGAAACTGGGCTGAACCAGTGGAGACGATGAAGACTTGGAACTGGACTAAACCAGCAGCAAGGAAGATGGTTTCGAAATGGACTGAACCAGTGGAAAGGAAGACGACTTGAAACTGGGCTGAACCAGCAGCAAGGAAAACGGTTTGAAACTGGACTGAACCAGCGACAACAAAGACGGTTTGGAACTGGACTGAACCAGCAGCAAGGAAGACGATTTGGAACTGGATTGAACTAGTGGTGAGGAAGATGACTTGGAACTGGGCTGAACCAGTGGCAAGGAAGACGACTTGGAACTGGGCTGAACCAGTGGTGAGGACGATGACTTGGAACTGGGCTAAACAACTGGTGAGGAAGATGACGTGGAACTGGGCTGAACCAGTTGAGATGATGACGACTTTTAACTGGGCTGAACCAGCAGCAAGGAAGATAACTTGGTGTTGGGCTGAACCAATGGAGACGAAGAAGACTTCAAGTCAAGTCATCTTTATTTATATAGCACTTTTTACAATACAGATTGTTTTAAAGCTGCTTTACAGTGAAAACAGGAAAATTATGCAACAAAGTTTGTTTCGGCTGTACAGCCGCTCGCTCTGGAGAAAACAGTGATGTCATCGTCCAGCTTAATTCTCATACAATGGTGTCAATGCAGGCATATCAGTAATATTGTTGAATATTTAGTGGTGGTGAACCAGTTGTTAGGAAGACAATTTGGAACTGGACTGAACCAGTGCCGAGGAAGATTACTTGGAACTGGACTGTACCAGCAGCAAAGAAGACGATTTCGAACTGGACTGAACCAGTGGCGAGGAAGAAGACTTGGAACTGGGCTGAACCAGCGACGGCGAAGACGACTTGGAGTTGGGCTGAACCAGCAACGACGAACACAACTTGGAACTTTGAACTAGCGACAAAGACGACTTGGGACTAGACAAGATCAGTGAAAACTGGAGATCTTGCGTCATTTTATCATCCAGCTCATTGAATGCCCCTCAGCGAAAGAAGTGTAGGCAGTGCTCCAATTTAACCTGTTGATCTCCACTAATATTCCCTCAGGACGGGAGTGTGGACGGGGCTCCGATCCATCCCATCGAACTCCACTAAAATGCCCTCTGTGATGGACTTGGTCTCTGGCAATCGCTCTGGATTGATCTTCGTGGCAGGCTCGGGCTCAGAGTCTGTGGGGGGTCTAGCTTATGCTTCGTAGTGGGGATGCCTGAAGGCTGGCTGGGCTCTCGGTCCAGAGTTTGGCTGGCGCTGTCCTCATCCGCGATGCAGATGGTGAATGGTGAGTCACATCGAACCAGCACCCACGCCACATATTGTTCAAAGCTCCCTCAAGGACCTTCTATGGGCAGGCGTACCTTGGACCTTTAATTAAGGCTGGTGTGGTAAAAGGAGTTGACAATATATACATTTTTCTTCTTTTTCACTCTTTCGGTTCGTGGTTCTGTCACGGGTAGTTTAGATCCAAAGAAAGATGTGTGACGCAGAATTAAAGATTGCTACTTTTAATAATCACCAAGAATAACCAAAACACACTACACAAAGACGATACGAACAATGAAGAAACCATGGTAACAAACTATGAACAAAAACTCCAGAACTTGAACCTGATCATGAACCAATGCAGACGAAGAAGACTTGGAACTCGACTGAACCAGTGGAGACGAAGACTACTTGGAACTGGACTAAACCAAACTTAACAGAACGATACAGAAATTAAACATCACATGATCATGACAGTATGATGAATGATACTAAAAAATAATATACCTGCATATTTTAAATGCATAACAGATGCATTATATACTTTTATACAAATATGTTTGCTGCTTGTTCAAAAAAGAGATGATGCAATACGATTCTTCAACTTTTGTCACAAATTAATTTCATTATACTTAATCCACTTAAATTTGTAAAAATGGAAGTTAACATAATCATTTTATGTAGGGACTACATGAATAATTTCTGTTGACTGTAATTCCCACACATATTTGAATAAATAAAATATTTAAACAACAGTTTGGGGCCTTAAATCTAATTGGCTTACAGAATTTGACAGTGTTTTAAGTGCGATGGCGTTTATTCCAGCAGCACTGCTTGAACCAATCAGATTGTACAATTTTTTTTTATTTATTCAAATATGTGATTTCATTACCTCAATTCTAGCCAGAGTCACTCAGATTAAAGAAGCAAGTGATTACAACATTACCAGACATTTTTTTGTATGTAGGGGAATAACAGTTAAACCACATAAATAGACCAATATGTTCAAAGAAGATTTAAGTTCAATCAGTTGACAGAGAATTTACTGAAGACAAAGTTCTCCACACTTCTGAAGGCCTAACTTAGGATACAGAATCACTTCTTACAGTCGTATGGATAATCAGTTGACATCATTTCTAGAGGTTCTGAGTAACATCCAAACATGGTGTTCTGTTCTTTACACAAATGGAGCTATTTAAATAAATCACTTTGACACACTGCACGTAAGAAACTTGGGTAAAGGTCACAGGTGAGTCAAGAAGGACTCTTCTCATCTGGGATGCTGTTAAACTCTCCTGCTATCCCTTTAGCGTGGTCACATGCCTCTTATAATAATAAACAACCCTTACAAAGACAATTAGATAAAACATAGGCCATATCTTTTCCCTTCAAGGCTGAGTTTCGTTCAATGGAGCAGAACATGAAAAAAATGATACAAACTACATGATTCACTGCCATAGTTTAACATGTAGTGACTATAGACTGTATAAAACAATGGACGTAGTGTCTGTGACGTCACCCGTAGGTTTCTGAAGAACATTTTTGAAGCCCAAAGTGGGTGGAGCCGGCCATCGCCCTCTTGGCAGTGCGTCACTCCCCTCCCGGATAACCGAAAATGGGCAAAGAGGCGGGACGTGGGCGGAGCTGAGGTGACGTGATGACTAACAGACAAACGGCAATCCACCTGTCACTCATGTGGCCACGCCCTTAATTATGCAGAACTTTAAGGCTAAATATAATTTAAATGGATGAGTTATAAAAAAAATTCACCCCCTCACAGTTGTCATGAAGGGCAAAATTAGCCGTATAGACCAAAACCACTTTTTGTACCAGGATGTTTTCTTCTGCTGTAAAGTTGGGCATTTTGGAGCCTGTCTCTAGTGGCCAGTTGATGAATTGCAGTTTAAGTCACTTCCGTGTTCAAAAGAGAGACTGGAAGGTTGCCGCTTGGTAGTGACCAATGGTGCTATAAATCCTACTAAGAATTACAAGTACACAATTACATGTGTTGGGTCCATGTACTGCGTTATTGACCTTCATGACTTTAGACACAATTATCTTTACATGTCTCATACTGCTATCATGAGAACAGCAGAATAAAGTGCAAACCGACAAATCAATTACATACAAAACAAGTACATATTTATTCACTGGACCCTCAGTCACCTCTCAGATACCAAATACAGACATCGCCTGTAACAGAAACACCAGAGTGGATGCAATGGTTTTAAGAAAACAATGATTTCCAATTTATTATACAATAAAAGACGAGGGATTGTAAATCCACCCCTCCAGGGTTAACATGCACTCAGGAATCGAATTAGAGTTTGATTGATGGGTAATAGGGTCTTATACACACGAGTTAGTGAGGGTGCCCTGTCTCTGGCTCTTAAATGAAAGGTTGTACAATCAGGGCACAAGTATGCTTGACAGATGAGACATTTCAATTAAAGAGACACGTCCAGTTCATTATCCCTGACGCCGCTGCTATGTAACACAAGCTGAGCTCGAGCGACAAATTAATGGCTAGTAGGAGCTGGAAATAGTGAGAAGTCTCCTCCATCATCTGTCCCATCACCTAAAATGTCACAATACTCATTTCTGTATTTTTTAAAGACTAAATACTAAGGGTCTTAGGGTGTTTTCACACCCTCTTTAAAAGGACCGATCTCAGACTCCTTTAAGTGGACTAAGAAGTAAAAAAGGACCCAGTTCTCCCTAAAAAAAATGGACTCAGATCTTTTTTTTTGATCCACATAAGAATGTGTTCTCAGACCTCTTTGTGTTCATTCTGTTGCTTTTTGGATGTAGTCCAGTGTTTGATGGCTGTGGCCTTTAAAATTTCATCCCATTCATTTACATTGTATGTGCCTCACTAACCAAGATATTTGTTAGTAAAGACCATTATTATTATTATTTTGTTAAACGACATTGCTACAAATGCTGTCGAATGAGCTTAACTCTAAGTTGTTTATCTTTTGCACAAAAATATACATTTTGTTGCAATACTACATCCATATTCCTTTGTATATAACATTTATTTTGAATTGTTTTCCTTAAATCATGTTTTTTTTATTGAAGAAAGCAATAGGACACATATAATACAAGAAAGATGCAAATGACATAAACTGCTTTCAATTTTCCAGGTACAGTATAAAAACAGCATTCAAGTTAGAAATGGAGTAATCAAATGAAAGAATAAAACTGCATATTCTTCACTGTATGAATAAAACACACACTGATTCTTATATTAGGCGGCTGTCACTTTAAGAACTACTGTAATGCACGGATCCAATATACTGATACACATACACGTGACGTGTACACTCACTTAAGGCAAAACCGTGACACTTTAAACGCATTAAGTACTTTAGTTCAGTACACGCGCTGTGACGACTGGTTCTCTGTGTATGCGCTTTGGGTCTAAACTTTTTTTTAAACTGGCATGGCGTGCGGTCGCGTCGCTCTTACACAGTTTGGAAGTGGTTGAAAATACAGTAAACAAGTGTACATTGTGAACGAATAGTTTGTGGAGATCTGAGAGAAGAAGCAGTCATGATGAACAGCCGATCTGATGATCAAACTACACTGGAATTTGCCAATGGAAAAATCAAGTGAGTCCGGACTGATTTGACATTTTCAGCGACCTGAACCGTTTGCTGAAAGTAAACCGTACTCAGACCACCTCTCTTTTAAGGGGCTGCGTTTACATTGGCACAAAAAAATCGTTTTTTTTTTACTCAAATCTGACAGGAATTTGTTGCACACGTGAACACTTCCAAATGTGGTTTTAAATCAGAAACATATCCGATATCTGGACATCCGACCTACGTCTAAACACGAATATCCGATTCCCATTTGAATTCCAAGCCACCACAAGGCGTATATATAGCTTTTTAATGTTGTATTATGAAGCCCCAGCTTTTTTATTGAGGTGGAAACTTTATAAAGAAACGCGCACACAAACATTCAGGAGCTGGCTTTCAACAAATGAAACAGCTTCACTACTGAAAGATACACTATATTTCTCACTGTACTTCACTGTAATTAAACCAACAAGCTTCAGGCTACTCAATCGTGCACTCTCTCTCTTCGAATTCATTCAAAAAATGTAATCTTTCAGCGCTACTGTATTTCACTTCAGAATTCCTGATCTAACGAGCTGTAGGCTGGGTAAATAACAAATGAACTGTTATTTTCCTGTCCGTTCGGTCAGACATCCATGACAGCTGTTATCATGCTGGCAAATAATCATGGTCTACTATGTGCTTAGTAAAGTGATCATTTACAATCATTTTGGGCGGGGATTAATGCAAACACAGATACTAGTCGTGTCTAAAGTGAATGTAAACATGCGGGCCAAAAGATCGGATTTGTGCATTACTGGAGTAAACGCAGCCTTAGGCCATATCCTCATGAAGCCAGAGCTTTCCCTATCCGATCTTTTTTTCCCCCTCGTCTTAAGAAATATCTGCGCACACACGAGACCACTGAAACGCACTCAAACCGATGTAGTACACATGCCAGACCAGTATGTGGCGCTGTAATTCTGCCACAGAGAAAACGGAGAAGAAGACTTGGAGCGTTTTGGAGTTGTTTTCAGATTTATCCACTCTGGGATCCGGTTTAAAAAAACATCGGTTTCAGGCTCCAAAACGCTGGATCCATCAATACGATACAACATTTTTACGCACACAGCTAAACGCATCTCCGTGTGTCTCCGTCTTCATTGTCTGTTCTTTCCTAGTCCCTGATTAGCGTCACACCTGTTCCCTGTTCCATTGATCCTCTGTGTATTTCATTGTCTTGTGTTACCGTTACGTCTAGTGATTATTGCTGTATTATTCCTGTCATTATTCTACAGGTATGATTATGATATTTTTTGCCATTATGAATGTGAATTAGATGTGTGTTTTATGAAAATAATGCTAAAAAATGGATAGTTCACTGGTGAATAGTTCAGTATATTAGTGCTGGGCAATCGGTTCATCGCATCCAAAATAAAGGTTTGTCTTTACATAATATACACTCATCTAAGGGTTTTGAGGAACACCATACTAATACTGTGTTTGACCCCCTTTCGCCTTCAGAACTGCCTTAATTCTACGTGGCATTGATTCAACAAGGTGCTGAAAGCATTCTTTAGAAATGTTGGCCCATATTGATAGGATAGCATCTTGCAGTTGATGGAGATTTGTGGGATGCACATCCAGGGCACGAAGCTCCCGTTCCACCACATCCCAAAGATGCTCTATTGGGTTGAGATCTGGTGACTGTGGGGGCCATTTTAGTACAGTGAACTCATTGTCATGTTCAAGAAACCAATTTGAAATGATTGGAGCTTTGTGACATGGTGCATTATCCTGCTGGAAGTAGCCATCAGAGGATGGGTACATGGTGGTCATAAAGGGATGGACATGGTCAGAAACAATGCTCAGGTAGGCCGTGGCATTTAAACGATGCCCAATTGGCACTAAGGGGCCTAAAGTGTACCAAGAAAACATCCCCCACACCATTACACCACCACCACCAGCCTGCACAGTGGTAACAAGGCATGATGGATCCATGTTCTCATTCTGTTTACGCCAAATTCTGACTCTACCATCTGAATGTCTCAACAGAAATCCAGACTCATCAGACCAGGCAACATTTTTCCAGTCTTCAACTGTCCAATTTTGGTGAGCTCGTGCAAACTGTAGCCTCTTTTTCCTATTTGTAGTGGAGATGAGTGGTACCCGGTGGGGTCTTCTGCTGTTGTAGCCCATCCGCCTCAAGGTTGTGCGTGTTGTGGCTTCACAAATGCTTTGCTGCATACCTCGGTTGTAACGAGTGGTTATTTCAGTCAAAGTTGCTCTTCTATCAGCTTGAATCAGTCGGCCCATTCTCCTCTGACCTCTAGCATCAACTAGGCATTTTCGCCCACAGGACTGCCGCATACTGGATGTTTTTCCCTTTTCACACCATTCTTTGTAAACTCTAGAAATGGTTGTGCGTGAAAATCCCAGTAACTGAGCAGATTGTGAAATACTCAGACCGGCCCGTCTGGCACCAACAACCATGCCACGCTCAAAATTGCTTAAATCACTTTTCTTTCCCATTCTGACATTCAGTTTGGAGTTCAGGAGATTGTCTTGACCAGGACCACACCCCTAAATGCATTGAAGCAACTGCCATGTGATTGGTTGATTAGATAATTGCATTAATGAGAAATTGAACAGGTGTTCCTAATAATCCTTTAGGTGAGTGTATGTGTGTATATAACTATTATGTATATGTAAATACACACACATGCATGTATATATTTAAGAAAAATGTTATATTTATATATATAAGAAATTATATAAATGTATATACATGCAAATATTTCTTAAATATATTCATGCATGTGTGTGTATTTACATATACATAATAGTTATATACACACATATATTATGTAAAGACAAACCTTTATTTTGGATGCGATGAATCGATTGCCCAGCACTAATATATACATATAAGATTAAGTCAATTTCTTAATTTTTGATTATGGCAGAATTAAATGTAAACGTGTTTAAATACGAGTCCTTGTTATATTACAAATAAATGGTCATACAAGTCATTGTAAAGAATGGATTTATCTCTCTCTCTCTCTCTCTATCTGTGTGTGTGTGTGTGTGTGTGTGTGTGTGTGTGTGTGTGTGTGTGTGTGTGTGTGTGGTTCAGGTGTTCCCTACATTATAGAGACAAAATGTCCCACAAAGATGATAATATCTGAAATCCTTGTCCTTGTAGGAACAATGTTTTGGTTTTGCTTATGTATCATACTAAGTGATGTAAATGTAAAATGCATAAAGTTGTGTGTGATGGGAAGGTATAGTGTAAGGGGAGAGAATGTACAGTTTGTACAGTACAAAATTACGCCTATGGAGCGTCCCCAGAAAGATAGCGCGCGCGCGCGCGTGTGTGTGTGTGTGTGTGTCAGTGGTCCATCTATGAGACATCCATGAGGCTCTCCAGAGCAGTAAAGCGTCATTCGGCGTCCAGTTCACTCGAAGTGAACACCAAATCTGTGGAGATAAGCGCCATTCCCGCCGAGATTTCACTGCAAGTCCGAAGGGTAAGTTTCCATCCGTGCCTATAACCTATAACCTAATCACATTAATGTTAATGCATGTCAATGAAGCGAAGCACTGAATCTTTTTATGTAGAAGTGACTGGCATTTGCTCTCGTGAACGGTGACAGAATGATTCGAGTTCACGCGCATTCCACAGGTGTGCCTGAAGCGCCGCTTCTCCGCGAGCACTCGCGCTTTCCTCAGAAAGAAATGATGGGTTATCAGTAAAAGGAGAGATGAACATTTTACGCACAACTCTTCAGAAAAGGGCTAACGTTTTACCCATCGTCCCTTTACATTACGCGTCGAGCAATCATTACACACATGTTTGGATAATCTACAAAAATCTGTAAACCTGTGAGCTCTCAAGTTTACAGAAAAGCATAAATATTTGGTGCAAGTGTATATGCGTGCATTCTTGGCCAATCTTCATGTGTTTATACCTACAAAAAAATGTTGCTGTGCGGTGCGATGGGAAGATATAATAATCTGATTTATAGTGATATATGAGTTCTGCATAATGCTCTTCTTTAGATGAGTCAACATGCACCAATGCCATTCTTTTGCTAACAACATGTATTCTTCAATGTTTCTGCCTTAAATTAATACATGCGTGATTTATATACCATTTCTGAAATCCATAAGTTGCACAGTCTCCTCTGATGACAAATCACTCTAAATCGCATTTTCTGTGAAGCTGCTTTGAAACGATATGCATTTTGAAAAGCGCAATACAAATAAATGTGAATTGAGTGGATGACCTGTTTTGTCTCATGGCATGTGTTCAGGTTTAAAAAGGCTTTTCCTCATGCATCAGCAGTACTGAAAATTATGAATGTTAAATTGTCGTGCAAACATTAAAGAGCTTTCAACTTTCAAAACCTAAAATTCAGATTAAAGTGAAGATGGCACAGAACGAAACTGAACCACTATGACTTTCTGTATTCTGTGAAACACGAAGGTATAAAATGCTGCTCTTTTCCATAAAACAGCAGTAAGCCGTGACCATTAAAGGCATTTCTGAAGCCGTGGAACCGACAGTAGATCATTGATATTCAGTTGCCTTCACTTATTCAGAGCAGCTTGCATATTCTGCTGAAGTTCTCCTTTTGGAAGAAAGACAATTATAGAGTTTTGGATTTACAGGGAAAACATTTACGCATGAGCAAAGCATCACATTACAGTTGCACACATGGCTTCTCTCATCACAAATGCAACTGATGTATGAAAGATGGAAATGTGTGCAAACATTCACACATAGTTCCGGAATATGAATTTTTAATGAACAACAACAGCATAGTACATTTATTGTGTATATGGCCAACACTTCCAGACAGAATCCATCCTGAGACGAGAGGCTAAGACACAGGGGAGGGTTGGATAAGGTCTAGTGAAGAATGGATCGAAACCATCTCTCTTAGCAACAAGACACTGTTTGACTCATATTTTCTGAACTTCCCTGGTCTCAGCGGCGGCTGCTTAATGAACCCGCTTGCCTCCATGCTGTCGTAAGCACACGACATTTCAGATGTGTGGATTGTGTAACTCACTGACACCATCAAAAAGATCAATGTCTCCATTTATTGTACACTGTAAATGGTTAACCTGCAATTGTTACCATAAAGAGCCATTTTGAAAAAAAATGTTGTTTGGTATAAATGAATGTACAGTGTTTAGGTTGATTCAGTGATGCTATATAATATTTTGTAGTCACACATCAATAAGTGCACTCTTTCAACCCATGTTCGGGTCAAATATGGACAAACCCAACTGTTGGGTTTTAAATTTTAATTAAAAAATGTTTGTCCATATTTGACCCAAACATGGGTTGAAACATCCCAGCGTTTTATAGTGTACTCTGAACCCTTTATGGTACAGCGCAACAATTCATTTCTACTCATTTCCTTGTTATTCAGAAAAAAAGGGAATTAAACGGGCAAGCCTTAAGGTAGCCAATGATGAGCTGTTTTTAAGTCACATCTCTTCTCAAGGGGGATTTTTTGCAGCATCTTTGATGAGTAAATTAGATATTTATATTCACAAATCAACTTTGTCTAACATAGTTTTACTGTAAATTGAAAAAAATGTCAATGTTTCCATTTGGTTGTCCCACAGTGGAACTGCAGTCATGTTTTTCCCCATTGGGATTTATTATAGATAGTAGCATCAACAATATGATTGCAGTTATTTATTTATTAAGTGTTTATTGTAGTATAATTGTGTAAAAATATCTAAATTATTTCTTTTCAGAAAATGAATATTGATTTTTTTAAAAAAATTTATTATTATCATTTGATGAGAGTGAGGATGAGTTAGCCAAATGAAAGGGAACGATAGGGATTAAATGATAGGGATCTACTTATTTTTGGTTATAAGTCCCAAGTATAGAAATCTATCAATTTCTAAAGAAATGCACATTTAAATAGAAAAGAAAATCATAATTTTATAGAAAAATTACTTTTTTGACCATTCCAGAATGTACATTTCCTGAAGACAACACAAATAGCATGTTGCTAGCATGATGCTAACACAAATAGCATGTTGCTAGCATGACGCTAACACAAATAGCATGTTGCTAGCATGATGCTAACACAAATAGCATGTTGCTAGCATGATGCTAACACAAATAGCATGTTGCTAGCATGATATTAACACAAATAGCATGTTGCTAGCATGATGCTAACACAAATAGCATGTTGCTAGCATGATGCTAACACAAATAGCATGTTGCTAGCATGATGCTAACACAAATAGCATGTTGCTAGCATGATGCTAACAAAATGTTAACAAAATTAGCATGATTAGCACAATGCTAACATGATTAGCATTTTGCTAACATTATGCTAACATTATGCAACCATAAGTACCCCACCCAACAAATGTAAAAAATATATATAGTTATATTTTTGGTTTGTATGATTGAAGCTATTTCATGTAATAAAAACTTATTTAAAAAAATATATTTCATGGTTAGAACATAATGCATCCCATAGAGGGTTAAAAATAAAGGTTCTTGATTGGCCCCACAGAATCTTTCCATTGCACTGCCATTTTTTAAATGTTTTTCAAACTAAGGGCGTTTTCACACCTGTAGATCGTTTGCTTTGTTCCGAAACAGGGACTTCATTTGACACAATGTTGCATTTTCTTGGTTCGGTTCACTTTCACAAGGCAACATTTCAAAGCGTACCAAAATGTGTTTATGCAAGTCACATGCGAGTACAACTGTCCTCTGATTGGTCAGAGTTTCCTCTGTGTCATCCATCAATATGGATTGATATGTTCGCTCTGTGACCACAAGCTTATTGTGGCTTTATCTGTAGCTGTCGTCGCACATGCAAACCGAGGCCGTAACCATGTCTTGAACACTGGGGGGGACCAACGTTTTTTTTATTTAAAGACATTAAATAATTAAAGGATTAAAAGGGATTTAAGGGAATACAGAAGAAAAAGTTCAAATTCTAATTGTAGCCTATATAGTCTAATATGTCTAATATGTAAAACACTTTTTTTTTTCTTGTCACATTCAGTTATGAATTACATCATTATTTAAATGATAGCATACTTTCAAATCGAAATGGCGAAATGACATTAAAACAGTTGAGTAGTTTGCATCACTGACTGGGTTGTTAAACATCCATCGTAAAATATTAAATGTTTGGCTACTTATATCTTATCACATGCACTCTTTCACTGTAAAAACGTAAAGCATCGTGTTGGAATTCACACTCGTCTTCAGTGAACATTAAGCCCCGCCTTCTTTGATCTGATTGGCCATCATTTTGACATTGAGTAGCGCTGTTGGACCGCTGAGGCAGACCAGCCTATGTAACTTTATGTAACGTCTGTCATCCTAAAAACAAACAGAGCGGTGCGTAATGGAGAGCAGCATTAAAGGATTAGTTCACTTCAAAATGAACATTTCCTGATAGTTTCCTCGCCCCCATCTCATCCAACATGCTCAGGTCTTTCTTTCTTCAGTCGAAGTTTTTTGAGGAAAGCATTCCAGGATTTTCCTCCTCATAATGGACTTCAATGGGAAGCAACGGCTGAAGGTCCAAATCAATGCAGTTTCAGAGGAAGGGCTTCAGAGGCTCTGATGATCCCAGAGGAATAGGGTCTGATCCAGACAAACCATCGGACATTTTCAATAAAATACACATTTATACACCTTTTAACCACAAATGCTCGACTTCGGTGTTGTTGTTCTTCACAGCGTATGATGTCATCACGGTACTTCCACCTACGTCACGTGACCTTTCCGACGTGATGATGTCATACGTGCAGAGCCTCTGAAGCCCTTCCTCTGAAACTGCATTGATTTGGACCTTCAGCCGTTGGTTGACGAATTACGGCCCTGATGCAAACACATTTCCCGTTATGAATTATGATACCGCTTGATTCGTTGGTCCGTTGGGCCGGATTGCTCAACCGAGCCGCCCGCGTATGTTTTCAATCAGGCCTCGTTCAGGCGATCTCGGAGTGATTGTTTTGATGCGGATCTGAGTGCAATTGGCGTGTTTATATATGCCTAAAAACAAACTGAACTAAGGGAGAAAACAAACGCTGCAAATGAGCCAGGTGCGAAAACACCCTCCCTCCTTTAGTGGACTTAGATATATAGGTAGGCCAGAAGCCCAGAGTTTTGTGGGTGACAGAAAATCGGTTAAATACACAAGAGCTGTAGCGTTTAGGGCCTTATAGGTCAATAGCAATACTTCATAATCAATACGGAACCTAATAGGTAACCAGTGTATTTTCTTGACCTAGTAAGAACTCCAGCAGCTGCATTTTGGACTAATTGCTTGTTTATTGAGGATGCAGGACAGCCAGCTAGTAATGCATTACAGTAATCTAGTCTAGAGGTCATGAATGCATGAACTAACTTTTCTGCATCAGAGACAGATAACATGTTCGGTAGCTTAGCGATGTTTCTGAGGTGGAAGAAGGCTGTTTTTGTAGCATATGAAATATGATTTCGAAAAAGACAAGTTGCTGTCTAATATAACACCCAGGTCTTCAACTGTAGAGGATGAAGTGACATTACATCCTTCTAAAGATTCTGTGCACAGGTATTTGGACAAAGAAGTAATACCTTAGTCAAATCTGAATTTAAATAGAAGAAAATTACAGGTCATCCAATATTTTATATCTTTAACACATTGGGCTCTATTTCACCGATCTGAGCTCATGGTCTGAAGCTCACGGCGCAGGTGCACTGAGGGCGTGTCCGAATCCACTTTTGCTAGTTTAACGACGGAAAAAACGGTGTTGGTCAATGGCGCAGTCGTTTTCAGTTCCTCACAATAGCAACGCTCCAACAATGCTCCTGAACACACCTAGACGAGTCGATATATATATAAAACACTGATATAAGTGATCACCCAGATTTAGACCTACCTATATTGTATTTATATAAAGTGTTCACAGGCAAATTTGCTTTATGTATTTCCCCGGCGTTGAAATCAGGCTCATATAAATGGCAGGAAACACGATTCCTGGCTCAATATCCATGGATCACTGGATCTTTGGTCAGTTGTAAGGAACACTATATCGAGTCCAACCTTTAGTTTAAACTGATAATCGTTTGCTTTACTCGCGTGTTCCCCATTACCTCCAGTCATGCAGCAGCTCTTCTGCCACTCGATCCGGCTGAGGGGGCGTTCCGGCGGGAAAGTGACGTCAATGCATACCCTCTATATATGACATCATCGGCATAACAGTGGAAATTAATGCCATTTTTTAAATAATATTACCAAGTGGCAGCATATATATTAAGAATAACAGAGGGCCTAACACAGAGCCTTGTGGCACTCCATAATTTCAGACGTTTTGAGGAACCAAAAATGGTTCTTCGATGGCATCGCTGTTAAAACCCCTTTTAGGAACGTGCATGCACAAGAATTCACTAGCTTGATGCATTCTCTTTGGTTTTGTCTTTCAGAAACTCTATTTGGATATGATTTTTAAACCCCAAAGTGACTATGTGCTTTCTCACAACTTTGACGTCATGTGACACGTCGGACTGCCCAATGGAGGCCACTACGATACTTACCGCCACAAACAGCCAAGTCAAGAGAATCCTTCAAGAACCTCCCGAGCCCAACGTCACGACTCTGGTAAACGCGTCCGTCCCTTTCCACCATCACATGAACAATGCGGTGCTGGGGATCCTCCTTGGCATGCTGTCCCTCCTGACGGTTATCATGAACCTGCTGGTGCTTTTTGCTGTCAGAAAGGAACGGACTTTACACACGGTTGGGAACCTCTACATCGTCAGCCTGTCGATAGCGGACCTTATCGTCGGGGCTACGGTCATGCCCTTAAATCTGGTCTATCTTCTTGAGGATGAGTGGAAACTCGGTCATGTTATTTGCCAGTTCTGGCTGGTCATGGACTATGTGGCAAGCACGGCTTCCATTTTCAGTTTGTTCATCCTTTGCTTGGACCGGTACCGCTCCGTACGACACCCCTTGCAGTATCTGAAGTATCGGACACGAGGGAGAGCGACATTGCTGATTTGTAGCGCGTGGCTTCTCTCCATGACATGGATCATTCCCATCTTGGGTTGGCGGATGTTTGCTCGGGTCGACAGGAAGCCAGAACTGGAAAACCAGTGCGACACGGACTTCCGCTTGGTGATGTGGTTTAAAGTTCTGACCGCCATCCTCAACTTCTACATCCCTTCCTTTCTGATGCTTCTGTTCTACTCACAGATTTTCATCGCAGTCCGGGATCATTACAGGGAATGGGAGAACTTTGCCGGTCCTATGGTGAAAACGGAAGCGGATGACACCTTGGCAAATGGACTTCAGCTGAAGGCGACCAAAGCCTCGGAGAGAGAGAGTCTGGCTTCGCAGGCATATTCTCAAAACGAGGGTCTGCTGGATCAGTACAGCCTGGAACAGCCTTACAACCCAAGGGACATTAATGAGGACAACCCCGATTCCTTGACTGAGGCAAGGAGGAAGAGTTGCTACAAGAAACCAATGTTCAGTCTTTCGAAACGCTTGAGAAAGAGCGTACAAGACTCCGAGGTTTCCTTTCCGAGCGATGATGGGGAAACCGTTGCTGAATGCCCACTGAGACAGCCATCTTTATCTCTCGCCTTTCTGCAGTCCGAGAACAACACCCAGCCCCAAACCTTCATAAATGTGAATGACTCCAATGTGCTAGTGCCAAACTCTGTTGGTAACATTTGTGAGAGTGCGCAGACGGTGGATATTCACAATTACACCACAGTTCTCTGCAATCACAACACTCCACCATCACCTCCGTCGCCCTGGGCCGAGAACAGCCCTCCGCTGGACGCCACCAACGCACTGCCCGCGAAGCAAACATGGCAGAAGCTCTGCGAACAGTCTAAACAGAGCATCCACAGCATGCGCATCCGAAAGGAGCGGAAAGCCGCCCGGCAGCTGGGCTTCATCATTGGTGTGTTTATGGTGTGCTGGATCCCGTACTTCATCACCTTCATGGTCATGGCCTTGTGTGAGACCTGCGTCCATCACGACCTTCATATGTTCACCATTTGGCTAGGGTACATCAACTCCACGCTCAATCCCTTCATATACCCGCTGTGCAATGAAAACTTCAAGAGGGTGTTCAAAAAGATCTTTCATATTAATAGATAAGGAGCCTGTGTGCTCCATTGGTGTTTTTTGTGACACGCTTGTACATCGGTAGTTCTGCCATGCTTGTGATCTTGTAAGTACAGAGCAATTTTGTTATTTATTGCTGAGTGTCGGCTTGACACGTCTGCAATCTGCATCAGATTACATGATAAACTTCAAATATTAAAGCACCTATGTTGCTCACTAAAAAATCATTTCCAAAGCACAAAGTCCCTCCAGTGGGAGTTCTTCTCTCTATCAGTGTCAGTGTTTCTGAACTCCTGAAACGCCTCCATTGTAGTCTTGAGTTTTCCTCCGGGAACCAACACGTCACAATATTCCTCATTTAACCTTCATTCGTCCCTCACACTCTGTAACAAATGACCCGAAGCACTAAAATTAAACTTTTTTTTTTGGTCCAGAAAGCTTCTATCATTTCATTTTTATAATATTTTTTTCTGTTTTTCATGCAATTTTTAGGGGGAGATTTTTTTCTTCTTTACCTTTAAATTACTAGATTTTAATCAATAAATAATATAATTTAAGCACATTCTAAAATTTCAAAATAACTCTTATATAATAAAATAACATTTCATGCATAATCCTGTTAATTCAGCTCAGAATATCTCACATTGGGTGTCTCTGCCAACCTCTGCCAATAATAACTTAGTCTCGCGTAGCCCGAGCTTCAGACTGACGGCAGACTCCAGCGCAGCTTTCATTGGTTAAGGACCGCCCAAGAGGACGTTTGACTGACATGTAACACAACCAATCACAGCTCGCTTTGTTCAGGGGCGTGAAAATGTAAAGTGGATGTCCCTGCAATAACAGACCGGCGTGCATCTATAGATTACTCATTCAAGAACGATGTGCAAGTTTACTGGAGCTGCTCATTGTCACAGTTGTAAGCACGACGGCGTTCTTCTTTCACGAGGAAGTTTGGAGTCGAGGCATTTGTTTCCAGGCGGAAAAAACGCAACACACACGTCTCACGGACATCCTGTAGAATTCAACCAATCAGATGACGACTTTGAAACTCCTGAAGTGTTTCCAGAAAAGTGTGCCATATGCATCAGACGTTCAGCCAGCGGTCCATCTGAGGCTAAGACTAATAATAATATAAGATGATATTTCATGACTCTTGCCACTAGCTGGCCTTGCAGCTCTATATGGAGCGGATGAGCTGTTCCACTGGGTCCTAAAGTCAGTTCTTGAGTTATCTCTTCAGAACGCATTCAGATACACATGTAAACATTATAAAATAGTTTTTTGGTCAATTTTGAGCATTTCTATGTATACTGAAGCAATCCACACATTACATTCATTCCTAAGGGGGTGAAATTGACCCACGATGGACTAATTTGTTACTTAAAAAAAAATTAATTCGTTGTTCAAGTGTGACAAAAGTCCTAAGTTCTTGGACCACTCCGATGAACCACTGCTTTCGGGTCAAAATGACGCGAGGAACGGATGAGGGTTAAATAATTAATACGTAGAATAAAGGGGCGGGGCCTGGTTGAGTTAGTTAGTCCTGGCGGTTATGGTAAGGGGCGGGGCATTTCCCAAACACCAATCACTACACACTGCTCCAGCCGACCAATCAGGGCACAGTTTGCTTTTCAGAAGGAGGGGCTTCATAGAGACAGGAACTAAACAGAGTTACTGACAGACTGGGAAGAGAGGAGCCGCAACAATGGAGAATATGAGGGAATAATCAACATTCAAGCAGGAAAACCTGCTCTAGTAGAGACCAAACACAACAGCAAGACTTTGTAAAAGGGCATAATGGGTCACCTTTAATGTAGAACATTGTTTGGAAATGCCCTGACATTATTTATGTTTAAGTAGCATTTGTCAAGTTTGGTCAAGCGCTAATGCACACTGGGAAATGCTACAGATGCAATTCTGTGTGTCTGATAGTCAAGTATGTTGGGAATGGCATGTAGTTTTAAAAGAATGGTCTATGTACACTATCCACAAATTGCCTGTATGGAACTCCTGGTTGATTTACAGTGCGATGCATTTGAACAGATCTTTGTTTTATAAAAAAAAGAAAAGAAAAGAGGGATGATTTAAACAAAGCTGTAACATCTAATGTAACTCATTTGATTAAACTGCAAAATGTCAAGACATTAAACCCGTTTAATACCTTTAACTGGATGCCTCTGGTTGATGAACAATGCAAGTCGTGTGAAACTGCCTCTATATCACATATAAAACATGCAATAAACAATATAAGACTGACAGAGGTGATGATGAAACAGACTACAAATGCTTCAAGTTATGGAAAAGCAATTATACTATACTGTGTATAATAGGAGTGCAATGCCTAGTCTCTTTTATATCTCATTTTCTTCTAACAATATGCATTGCCAGCCCTCAATTAGTGCCTGTCACTTTCTGTTAAACCACATGATGAAAAATGCCACTCTTTCTATAACCGGACTCAATCAGATGGTTTTCTTAAAATAAACTGAGAAGTATGCTTTGGAGAATGTCCTCTAATTGCAATATTTTGGATGTTTATTGGGAGAAATGGATGCTGCATTCAGCACTGTCTTTGTAATGAAGTCTGATTAGGAGTTTACAGTAAATAGGAAATGAGGCACTCTGTTCATTGGAAGTATAATGCAATTTCATTCCTATCAACCGAACCTATTAAGCTTATTAAGTCTGACGTTATCACGTCACTGTTTCTGCATCTAAATGACACAAGCAGGCAACAAATGTTGCTAAAATACACTTAGTATTAGTATACATAGTGTGCTGTATAATACTAAAAAACAATGATCATCTTACTAATTAATTCATTTACATTTAATTATTATAATTTTTTAAATTATTTACATTTTGTTATTCTTCCAGTCTGCAAGGTTATCTAAGTGTGACTACTTCCCTGGGTAGATGAACTTGTGTTTATACATTATTAACATGCTTTATATCTTGTGGGTGAAGATTGCTTTATTGAAATATTGCGAAACATTTCCTGTTCAGAATTTGCTTTACATGCTAACATGCACAATGTTTAAGAATTATGGATAAACTTCAACACACTGACAGTTTCATATTGGTATCATTTATTTGTGTTCCCATAAGCTCAGAGTTCTGTGAAAAAAATCTGAATTGAGATATACACAAAATTCCAAAAAGTCAAAATTGCACGATGGAAACGTAAAATTCAGAAAAGATCAAAATTGCACAAAATAAACTCAATTCCAAAGTCAAAATTGTGCGATGTAAATTCAGAATTCCGAAAAAGACAAAATTGCACAATGACTGTCTCGGTTACGTATGTAACCCTCGTTCCCTGAGGAGGGAACGGAGACGTAACGTCAGTGACTGACGAATGGGGGTTTCGCTTAGAAGCCTATCATCTTCGAGATGTAACAAAGCGGCCAATGGCGATGCAATGCTATGGGCATGCGGAATTTGCATAGCGTAACTTCGCCCCACCTCGTGGGTATATAAGGAAGTATGCTGGCAACATCGCATTATGTTACCTGCTGAGGAGCCGAGACTGAGCTCCCAGCTGTTCCAGCGGAAGTGGCAGAGGGACGTTGCGTCTCCGTTCCCTCCTCAGGGGAAACCAGCCGAAGGTGGAAAACTTTTACCCCCAGGCAAGCTTGCCAAGGAAAGACACATGCTCAAGGAGGCTTACAGTGGAAATACACATGTGGGGGTCGCCCAGCGGGGGAACCATGCACATGGGGCACCTAGCCGGACACGAGGGCTGACCGAATAGGCATGCACACTGGTGTCGGCATCAACAGTGCTGGAGGACTCAGGGCTTCAGGGAAGCTACCTGAGGAGAAACGCACGTATCCAGTCCGTGGAGTGGAATGGCGAGCGAGCAAAGACACCTGAGCCTGTCCAGCTACCGGCCACTGCCTGAGGCGAGTACATGAGAGGACACAGGCTCCACTCGGAGGTATAGAACCTGGTGAATGTGTAAGGTGTCACCCAGCCTGCAGATCTGCAATGTCTGTCAGCGAGGCGCCATGCGCTAGAGCCCAGGAGGAGGCCACACTCCTAGTGGAGTGTGCCCTCACCCCTAGGGGGCATGGACATCCCTGCTTCTGGTAAGCCAACACAATGGCGTCCACTAACCAACCTTTGTTTGGAGAGAGCTCTTCCCTTCAGCTTCCCACCATAACAGACAAAGAGCTGGTCTGAGGTCCTGAAACACTGCATGCTGTCTACGTAAGCGCGTACTGGACAGAGCAGTGCCAAGGCTGGGTCAAGCGGGTTCACTCCTCCCTCCCATATCGACCAGGTTGAGCCACGTCTCTCCTGGACCACATCTGTGGACATCACCTGACCCAGGGAGTGTACGGAGGCGGCATGCAGCTTATTCAAAGCCCTGGGACAGCTCTACCCTCGTGCACGCCGCGGGCACCCTGGCCTGGTAGACCTAAAGGATGGCCATGGCGTGCTGAGAGGCGGCAGCCTGCCCTGCAGCTCTGCAGTACCTCGCCACCAAGGTAGACGAGAACATACAGGCCTTGGAGCGTCAACAGGGGGGACCCCAGTGTGCCCTTGGCCCTGGCCCCATTGAGGGCAGAGAAGGCGGAGAAGGCCCGCAAACGGTCACGGGAAGACAACGGGGACTTCCAGGACCGCGTGACCTCCTCATGCACCTCGGGAGAGAAAAGAGATCGGGGGCGGGGCCCGACAGCTGTCAGGACGCGCCGAACCCGAAGACCAATCATCCCCCGAGATGACATGGCTGTCAACTCTGGGTCGGACTCGGGCAATGCCGACGCGCCCGAAGGCGGCAGCACAGCCAAATCTTCAACCCCAGAGGACTCCAGCCCACCTTGAGATGCGGCAATCGACGTCTCGTCGTCATCTGGAGCGCCGAACAAAACACGCGGGGCGTCCGCAGACGGGGGCTGCTTCAGTCCGAGCACCCACGGGTAGCGGTGTGCGAGAGGGGGGTGTGGCCCGAGGAATGATCATCAGGGTTTGTGCCACACCGTAACCCTCAGGTCACCCTGGCCACCAGCCAAAGTACCATCTCTCTCGGAGATTGGGGTGTGGTGAGAGGGGACTCTCTCCCCTTTACAGGGGTCATTGAGTCTCGACCACAACATCGCGATGGTCATGTTCCCGCAGTGAGAACATGACTCATCCACAAACGCTGCTTGAGCGTGCTGAAGCCCAAACACGTCAAGCAGTGATTGTGCCCATCAGATGGCAACAGAGACCGACCGCACCCAGAAGTGCACGGGCGAACCGTCTTTAAAAAGACGTGCCACGTGCAAGCTCTTTTTGTGAGAGAAAGCTGCAGAGTGCTGAAGCGCCCAGAGAAACACACACACAGCTGTTGCAGATCACTGCACAGATCAGCAGGCAGGCTGGAACACGCCGTCACACCAACACCGACTGGAGAGCTGCTCGTCTCGAAGAAGCTTGAGGAGTGAAGAGATAGATGCTCTCGGCTCCAAAGCAGAAACATAATGCGATGTTGCCAGCGTACTTCCTTATATACCCACGAGGTGGGGCGGAGTTACGCTATGCAAATTCCGCATGCCCATGGCATTGCATCGCCATTGGGCGCTTTGTTACATCTCGAAGATGATAGGCTTCTAAGCGAAACCCCCATTCGTCAGTCACTGACGTTACTCGGAGTGACTGAACGAAAGGGAACTCAGAATTCCGAAATGTCAAAATTGCACAATGAACTCAGAATTCCGAAAGTCAAAATTGCAGGATGGATACTTAATTCAGAAAAGTCAAAATTACGCAATGGAAAATCAATTCCAAAAAGTCAAAATTGCGCGATGGAAAGTCAATTCTGAAAAGTCAAAACTGCACGATGGAAACTCAATTCCGAAAAGTCAAAATTGCGCGATGGAAACTCAATTCCGAAAAGTCAAAATTGCGCGATGGAAACTCAATTCTGAAAAATCTAAATTGCGCGATGGAAACTCAATTCCGAAAAGTCAAAATTTCTCTCAGTTCTGAGTCTGGATGTCCTGTAAAGAGCACATTCAGGGCTTTTCACAGATACCATTTGTTTGGAGGTTTCACCAGGACAACAACTTCTCCTTGCTCTTTAAAAATGACCGAATGGTCAAATGTAGCACTCTTATGTAAATATGATAATATTTTGTAATTATCATTTAAATCTGACAAATTTTCTAATTGTTTGTTATAAATCAACATCTCAGGAAAATGTTATGGGGTTTTTAATCAAAATATGACTTTCTGCTACGAAACAGGGCATTGATTTCATACATGTAGAGACACCGGGACTTAAAGCATGTTTATCAGCCATTCTGGGAGACACAACAAGTGAACAGGGAAAGAAATTACATATCAATGTTCCTGTAAAATATTAGATATTATTATGAAAATGTTGACAACAATTACTCCCATTATTACACTTCTTTTTTCATGACATGTTGCTCCAAGAACACATTAGATCCAGTGTATAGAGACATTGCATTGAATGGGAAAACCCATGTATGGCCATTTTATCCACATATTGCATATTAGAGAATCATCTTTAAACAAAGTTTGGTTAAAAAAAATCCCATTGTTTTTGCCTATACATGTCATTTTATTTTTTAAACAACTAAGTCCCGGTGTCCACTTATGAGGACATAGCATAAAATATGAATAAAATATCATTTTTCAAAAAAATAAATAAATAAATAATTCAATTTGTTTCTTATGCTCTAAACAATGTAATGACATGAAAAAATACTAAATTCAAAAAACTTTTTTTCCCCTGGGTCTTAAGAGGTTATGTTTTTATTTGGTGGAGGAAATGAGCTTTAATATAAACCAGAGCTGAATGGAAGCTTTTCTACAGTAAGTGTGTCATATAAGGGGAGAGTGGGGTAAGATGAGCCAGTGGGTAAGTTGACCCACCCCCTTTATCTTGGCAACTATACACTTTTATTGTCATGTGACCATATATTTTGGAATCACTCATCATTTCTGCCAGACTGTGAACAGGAGAAGCACACGGGAGGAGTGGAAGGCACACATTTACTTTAAAAACAGATGTAACGGCTGTTGCGGGTGCAGGTCTAAAATATACATGATCCAGATTAGTGATTTAGCAGTGTATAAAACCATGCAAATCATTTAGCTAAACATTAGCCTGAATTGGTAAGCTAGCTAGTTTTATCCAAAATGGCAGCTATGGGGCAAAGTGAGCCAAATGCTGTGGGGTAAACTGAGCCAGCGTTTTACCTTACCCCACCATAAGGCACTGTAGTTGAGTTAAATCTCAGAAGTATAAACTGGTATAATTTCAATGTAATGTTACACAACTGGTTTAATTTATCATTTTCTTTTAAAAAATTGGGTTTATTTGATAGGAACGATGTACAAGTTCACCCAATCCTTCTCTGATAATGACCAGAAGATGCTTGACCATTTACACTCACCTAAAGGATTATTAGGAACAACATACTAATACTGTGTTTGACCCCCTTTCGCCTTCAGAACTGCCTAGTACGTGGCATTGATTCAACAAGGTGCTGAAAGCATTCTTTAGAAATGTTGGCCCATATTGATAGGATAGCATCTTGCAGTTGATGGAGATTTGTGGGATGCACATCCAGGGCACGAAGCTCCCGTTCCACCACATCCCAAAGATGCTCTATTGGGTTGAGATCTGGTGACTGTGGGGGCCATTTTAGTACAGTGAACTCATTGTCATGTTCAAGAAACCCATTTGAAATGATTGGAGCTTTGTGACATGGTGCATTATCCTGCTGGAAGTAGCCATCAGAGGATGGGTACATGGTGGTCATAAAGGGATGGACATGGTCAGAAACAATGCTCAGGTAGGCCGTGGCATTTAAACGATGCCCAATTGGCACTAAGGGGCCTAAAGTGTGCCAAGAAAACATCCCCCACACCATTACACCACCACCACCAGCCTGCACAGTGGTAACAAGGCATGATGGATCCATGTTCTCATTCTGTTTACGCCAAATTCTGACTCTACCATCTGAATGTCTCAACAGAAATCCAGACTCATCAGACCAGGCAACATTTTTCCAGTCTTCAACTGTCCAATTTTGGTGAGCTTGTGCAAATTGTAGCCTCTTTTTCCTATTTGTAGTGGAGATGAGTGGTACCCGGTGGGGTCTTCTGCTGTTGTAGCCCATCCGCCTCAAGGTTGTGCGTGTTGTGGCTTCACAAATGCTTTGCTGCATACCTCGGTTGTAACGAGTGGTTATTTCAGTCAAAGTTGCTCTTCTATCAGCTTGAATCAGTCGGCCCATTCTCCTCTGACCTCTAGCATCAACAAGGCATTTTCGCCCACAGGACTGCCGCATACTGGATGTTTTTCCCTTTTCACACCATTCTTTGTAAACTCTAGAAATGGTTGTGTGTGAAAATCCCAGTAACTGAGCAGATTGTGAAATACTCAGACCGGCCCGTCTGGCACCAACAACCATGCCACGCTCAAAATTGCTTAAATCACCTTTCTTTCCCATTCTGACATTCAGTTTGGAGTTCAGGAGATTGTCTTGACCAGGACCACACCCCTAAATGCATTGAAGCAACTGCCATGTGATTGGTTGATTAGATAATTGCATTAATGAGAAATTGAACAGGTGTTCCTAATAATCCTTTAGGTGAGTGTATATCTTTCCACCTGTATCCCTAATGGCCTAACATGTTCGACACTGCAGAAAAACTGCCATGCCAAGAACCGCCTGACTACAGTGTTCATCAGTTTCAATGACATTCATTCATTCAGTTTTTATTTGATTTAATTTTAATAATTAATTCATTTTATTTGACTCTGTTTAGGCTGTTTTTGGGAAGGTTGTTTCAGAAATGCAAACAATTAAAGATATTAAAAATTCAAATTCATTTGGTTGTTTTTATGTTGTTTAAGTTAGCTATAAGAAAATAAATATGACTATTATTAAAGGAAATTTGATTATTGAAGGTGTTTTTAAAAGAGGTAAATGATCTTTACAATTTCACATGGGATTCAGTCAGATGGTCCATTTACACCCAGATGGTGCAACTTACCCACTGACTTGGTTCAACTTACCCCTAAACTGGGGTAAATTGAGCCACAGGAACACTTTTTTATAAGAAGCCATATTTATATAACCCTTTGTCATAGATGCATTCTGATCATTTAAAATGATAGCAAACATCATCAAATTACTTTAGATACTTTCATTGCCCTTCTGCCTTATTTTATCTCATCTTGAGGACCACATAAGTTTTTAAAATGGCTCATCTTACCCCACTCTCCCTGTACAGTATATCTGAGGCAGCGGCTGGTTTTTCTGGCTCGTTCACTTTCGCCTGCCTGCTTTGCACCTGACAAACCAACTGATTCATCTCTCATAGGCTAACAATGAAAAGGAACAGCGTTTATAAGTTCTTATCCGTATTTTCTTGTCTACTAGTCTGTGTTTTCCTTTTGTTTTGGGTTTTTGTCTTTTATTCGATGGTTTTGGCACCATAAGACTCTTTGTGGACGTTCTCATTAGAGGTTTGGAGGACATCTAACCCGTTTGAGCGGCTGGTTAACGTTATTAGCCAACATCTGCTTATTGTTGATAAATGCGGGATAATATGAAGCTTTAGATCATTTATCAGAAAAGCGTGTCTGCTAATGTTCTTCCGTCAAACACTGGGCATTGATTTTTTAAATATGTCAAACTGTTAAAGCACTTCCTAGTCGTTACACCAGCGAAAACTGCACCACGTATTTCATGCTTTAGGTTCGCTTATTAATAAATTAACTTTAAAGTCATTTGTAAACTCTAGCTCTGTTGCGATACCAAAACAAACCGACTGCGCATGCGTGAAGATGACCGTGGTCACATGACGCAAATCAGGAAGTGCTTGTCTGGTAAGTGATATGATATGTATTTACTGCTGCTTTGACTCTGTTTATCATTTACATGACAATAATAGCCACGAATAAAATGTCAAATACTGTGCTTTTAATGCAGTGTGTCCAAACAAACAAACCCGTTGAAAGACACGCAGGGCTATTTACAGAAGCAGACAGTATTTCCTAACATTACAATACTAAAGAACGCAGATTTTACTTTTGTTATGTTGACAAGTTGTATAGATGTGTTGTCAGATTAATATTCGTATTAATATAGACAGCCAAGCCTGTTGAAGTGAGAAAAAAGGAACTTACTACTGCTACTTCCACAAACCTAATCTTGACAGGAATTTTAATTTGTTGTTATATGAAAATAATATCAGGCTATCAGCATTTTAAGAGTACATTTTACTTTATTTTGATGTATCCAAGATATCTTCTTGTCATGCTATCACTGTAAATTAGAATCTTGTTCTTAAAGGCACAATATGTAAGATTTTAGGATTTAAATATCAGTGTTATATATTTTGTTGACTTGTGTACATTATCCCAAATGTTTCCAAGAATGTTTGAATCCAGAGAAATAAGCGATTTTAACCAGGACACGGCCCGTGTGTGTGCATCGCCTATCTATGACATCATACCCGCGTTACGGTTTTATTTTGTAGTAACCATGGAAACACCAAAGCCGCTTTAATATATGATGTGTTTTATTAGACGCTGAGCAACTGTTTGGATCATTCATGGACAGAAACTAATCATTGTTCTCCAGCTCAACACAGTTAGTCTTATTGTTTAGATCTGGTGTTCTTGATTTACCGCGAGTACCATGTTTTACCATGCCTGATATGATCTCGCTCACTGCAGTGTGAACAAGTGTCTTATAGTAGCATTATAACATCACTTTAACACACTCAGATGTGTGTGATATGATAAAACAGCACTGCGTTACCACACACACACACGAGCGGAAGAAGCGGAAGCTCGTCTGACCGAATAAAAGCTCCGCCCAATCAAGAGTCAAGACACGCCTTTGATTTGAATAAGAGACCGCTAGCGGAGAAAAATTACATATTGAGACTTTAATTGATTTGGAACTGAAATATGATTTCATTTTATAATTATTTTTTTATCAGGGCAAATATGTGTAGGTATAGTGCCTTTATGATGCTAGGGGCTCAACAAAAATACTCAATGGTTGAATACAGTGCTCATATTGCGTTATTCATTGTTATTTTTCTGCATTAGTGTGTGAGGAATCAATCATCAGTCCTGATGGCAGCTGAAGCGACGGCTGCCCTGAAGCTGCAGTTTGCCCCGTTCTGCAGTGCCCTGGAGGCAGGATTCTGGCATCAGCTCACCCAGAAGAAACTCAATGACTACCACTTAGATGAAAGTCCAAAAAACATAATAGGCTATTACTATAACGGTGAGTATGGGAAATGTAAGACTGACAGCATGAAAACGTAGGGCTGCATGATTTGGGGGAAAATGTCATTGTGAGTTTTCTGGTTAAAATAGCATTTTGAGATTTAAAATGCTATATATATACAGCTCTGGAAAAAAATTAAGAGACCACTTAACATTGATTTCTCAATGTATTTTATATATATATATATATATATATATATATACACCAATCAGGCATAACATTATGACCACCTTCCTGATATTGTGTTGGTCCCCCTGACCTGTCGAGGCATGGACTCCACTAGACCCCTGAAGGTGTGCTGTGGTATCTGGCACCAAGATGTTAGCAGCAGATCCTTTAAGTTCTGTAAGTTGCGAGGTGGGGCCTCCATGGATCGGACTTGTTTGTTCAGCACATCCCACAGATGCTCGATTGGATTGAGATCTGGGGAATTTGGAGGCCAAGTCAACACCTCAAACTCGTTGTTGTGCTCCTCAAACCATTCCTGAAGCATTTGTGCTTTGTGTCAGGAGCATTATCCTGCTGGAAGAGCCACAGCCACCAGGGAATACCGTTTCCATGAAAGGCTGTACATGGTCTCAACAATGCTTAGGTAGGTGGTACGTGTCAAAGTAACATCCACATGGATGGCAGGAACCAAGGTTTCCCAGCAGAACATTGCCCAAAGCATCACACTGCCTCCGCCGGCTTGCCTTCTTCCCATAGTGCATCCTGGTGCCATGTGTTCCCCAGGTAAGCCACGCACACGCACCCGGCCATCCATGTGATGTAAAAGAACACGTGATTCCTCAGACCAGGCCACCTTCTTCCATTGCTCCGTGGTCCAGTTCTGATGCTCACGTGCCACTGTTGGTGCTTTGGGCGGTGGACAGGGGTCAGCATGGGCACCCTGACTGGTCAGCGGCTATGCAGCCCCATACGCAACAAACTGAGATGCACTGTGTATTCTGACACCTTTCTATCAGAACCAGCATTAACTTCTGGAGCAATTTGAGCTCCAGTAGCTCGTCTGTTTGATCGGACCACACGGGCCAGCCTTCGCTCCCCACGTGCATCAATGAGCCTTGGCCGCCCATGACCCTGTCTCCGGTTCTCCACTGTTCCTTCCTTGGAGCACTTTTGATAGATCCTGACCACTGCAGACCGGGAACACCCCACAAGAGCTGCAGTTTTGGAGATGCTCTAACCCAGTCGTCTAGCCATTCCCAATTTGGCCCTTGTCAAACTCGCTCAAATCCTTACGCTTGCCCATTTTTCCTGCTTCTAACACATCAACTTTGAGGACAAAATGTTCACTTGCTGCCTAATATATCCCACCCCCTAACAGGAGCCGTGATGAAGGGATCATCAGTGTTATTCACTGCACCTGTCAGTGGTCATAATGTTATGCCTGATCGGTGTATATTATAATGCAATGCTAATCAACATAGTCTTTATCACTGTATAGAATACTTTAAAATAATATATTGTCTGCCTCATTCTGTGATGAGAAGCCACATCAGCTCACAAAAGGAAGTTTCAAACACCGACTGATGTTATGAAGTGAGTTTGGAGTAAAAAATATGTTTGACGTGTGTTGCTTTTTCAAATGTGCGTTATAAGCGACTCAAACTCGCAGTAATTTCAGAGATGGAGCAGCATTTACTACTGATCACAGAGCTGCTCTTCACTAATACGCTGTGCATAGTCAAACGCTTCTGGAACAAGAACAGATGTAGGGCGGGGCTTGAGTGTGTCTGTGGGGAATTGATTGGATGGTTGTGGTTTGCTATTGGTGGATCTCATGTGAGTGACAGGTGAGCCCCGCCCTCGTCATCAGAGATGAGATGAAGTTATTCTGATTCAAGATTTTTAAAACAATAATGATGTGCACAGATAAATCATTTAATAAATACTGCAATATTCCATTAAAAAAACAAGAACTGTCAATTTGGATTTCATGGTGACTTACTGACTTAAAGTTTTGACGTAAGGAATACGGTTTCTGGGTCCAAGCTTTTTAAAACTCAGTATACACTACAGTCTCATGGCTCATGGCATTGCAAGGCACAAATATTTTAATGATTCATAAAAGATGAGTCACTGTCTGGCCATCTGAGATTTTGGTATGGAGTTAAAGGATCATGATATTTTACTTTTATTACAGCACACACAGTGAGTGTGTATTAGTACCATTTGTTGTTTGGTTTTGCAATCTGAACATACGTGTGACATCAGAACAAGCGGATTCCATTCTGAATACATCAGCTGTGCTCGGGGTGGAATACTAGTGTTGTTTTGGTGAATGCTGTAGGTCATTCAGGCATTAGAGCTGCACGATTCTGGATAAATTGAGAACCACGATTTTTTGTTTAAAATAGAGATCATGATTCTGAATAGACAAATAAATAAAACAACGTAATTTACTAAAGGTTCGGAAAAAATGTTAATTGCTTCAGTCTATTTAAAACATTTCATTTATTTGAATAATTTTTTTCTCACTCAAAGACTTCACTTGTTTCATTACTGGATGAATCAGTGTTTTTGAACGAATCTCTTGAGTGAATGATTCAATGACTCACTCATAAAGACTTCACTTGTTTCATTACTGGATGAATCAGTGTTTTTGAACAAATCTCTTGAGTGAATGATTCAATGACTCACTCATAAAGACTTCACTTGTTTCATTACTGGATGAATCCGTGTTTTTGAACAAATCTCTTGAGTGAATGATTCAACGACTCATAAAGACTTCACTTGTTTCATTACTGGATGAATCAGTGTTTTTGAACGAATCTCTTGAGTGAATGATTCAATGACTCACTCATAAAGACTTCACTTGTTTCATTACTGGATGAATCAGTGTTTTTGAACAAATCTCTTGAGTGAATGATTCAACGACTCATAAAGACTTCACTTGTTTCATTACTGGATGAATCAGTGTTTTTGAACAAATCTCTTGAGTGAATGATTCAATGACTCACTCATAAAGACTTCACTTGTTTCATTACTGGATGAATCAGTGTTTTTGAACGAATCTCTTGAGTGAATGATTCAATGACTCACTCATAAAGGCTTCACTTGTTTCATTACTGGATGAATCAGTGTTTTTGAATGAATCTCTTGAGTGAATGATTCAATGACTCACTCATAAAGACTTCACTTGTTTCATTACTGGATGAATCAGTGTTTTTGTACGAATCTCTTGAGTGAATGATTCAATGACTCACTCATAAAGGCTTCACTTGTTTCATTACTGGATGAATCAGTGTTTTTGAATGAATCTCTTGAGTGAATGATTCAATGACTCACTCATAAAGACTTCACTTGTTTCATTACTGGATGAATCAGTGTTTTTGAATGAATCTCTTGAGTGAATGATTCAATGACTCACTCATAAAGACTTCACTTGTTCCATTACTGGATGAATCAGTGTTTTTGAATGAATCTCTTGAGTGAATGATTCAATGACTCACTCATAAAGACTTCACTTGTTTCATTACTGGATGAATCAGTGTTTTTGAATGAATCTCTTGAGTGAATGATTCAATGACTCACACATTTTTAACAGTCTGTTGTCTCCACCTACTGGTGTAAGGATGTAATGGATACAATCTTTATCTGAAGCCTCAAGTTTCTTTCTAAAGGTGATTCGCTCTATTTTGATCACTACTGTAGACATCAGTGTTTATATCTGAACTATAAAGTTTTATCCAGTTCCTCTGTGATAATCTGAATGATTGTAAGACAGAAATAATGATCCTGTGTGTGTAGAATAAAGACTGTTTGTGAAGCTGTTTTATATCTACACATGACAACGGCTCTCTCTGGATCAGAACACAGATCTGAATGTTCGCTGTGATCGGACTCGTCAAAGCTTTAATAGACAGAGCCGAATCGCTGTCATTTAGAAATAAGATCAGGTGGGTGTTTGAGTCAAGATCATAATCTTTTAATGATTAATCATGCAGCTCTAATATCAGTGCTTCTCAGGTATTTGAGTTTGAGACCCCTGGTCTATTATGCAGCGAAAAATTGACAAATATGCAACTGCAGACATAGATTTTCTATTTTCCACTCTTTTTCTTTAACTTATGTATTACTGAAAGATTTCCAAGTCCTCACCACACCAGGAAAGATCTTCTTTAGTCTGTCCACTGCGGCGAGAGCTTTCGCCTTCCCTCCGCTCAGACAGTCTTCAAACTCATAGAGCGGCTGTCGCACCGGGTTCGAGTAGGAGATCTTTGCGTTGTCCACAAAAGTGATGTGCCTCACACCCCAGCCCTTAAATAAACAGAGCAGAAAAAACTTAAGCCAGAACTTCACTAAACATTTGTGCCATTTGCAGAATTGCAGCACAAAACCTAGTGTTGTAAATCTAACTTAGTGTTTTATTCACTAAGAACCTGTAATCCAGTTGAAGCAGATTCTACCGCTCCTGCTGTAGTGATGTTTCATTACTGGATGAATCAGTGTTTTTGAACGAATCTCTTGAATGAATGATTCAATGACTCACTCATAAAGACTTCACTTGTTCCATCACTGGATAAATCAGTGTTTTTGAACGAATCTCTTGAATGAATGATTCAATGACTCACTCAAAGACTTCACTTGTTTCATTACTGGATGAATCAGTGTTTTTGAATGATTCTCTTGAGTGAATGATTCAATGACTCACTCATAAAGACTTCACTTGTTTCATTACTGGATGAATCAGCGTTTTTGAATGATTCTCTTGAGTGAATGATTCAATGACTCACTCATAAAGGCTTCACTTGTTTCATTACTGGATGAATCAGTGTTTTTGAATGAATCTCTTGAGTGAATGATTCAATGACTCACTCATAAAGACTTCACTTGTTTCATTACTGGATGAATCAGTGTTTTTGAACGAATCTCTTGAGTGAATGATTCAATGACTCACTCATAAACACTTCACTTGTTTCATTACTGGATGAATCAGTGTTTTTGAATGAATCTCTTGAATGAATGATTCAATGACTCACTCATAAAGACTTCACTTGTTTCATTACTGGATGAATCAGTGTTTTTGAACGAATCTCTTGAGTGAATGATTCAATGACTCACTCATAAAGGCTTCACTTGTTTCATTACTGGATGAATCAGTGTTTTTGAATGAATCTCTTGAGTGAATGATTCAATGACTCACACATTTTTAACAGTCTCTTGTCTCCACCTACTGGTGTAAGGATGTAATGGATACAATCTTTATCTGAAGCCTCAAGTTTCTTTCTAAAGGTGATTCGCTCTATTTTGATCACTACTGTAGACATCAGTGTTTATATCTGAACTATAAACTTTTATCCAGTTCTTCTGTGATAATCTGAATGATTGTAAGACAGAAATAATGATCCTGTGTGTGTAGAATGAAGACTGTTTGTGAAGCTGTTTTATATCTATACATGACAAGATCACATGGGTTATCGAGATCGCCATCTTTTAATGATTAATCTGCACTGCAATGAAAACATTCTGCACACAATATACATGCTGCATACTGCAGGATTATTAATAGTATAGTAGTGTGCAATTCTGAACACCTTTGTGTCTCTCTTACACTTCCTAAACAATCAATATGACATTTTCTCGTGGATTTTATATTGACACCGTCAGAATCAATGCAGCATCATGCAAAAGTGTTGAGTTACAGATGCCATTGTAGCAATACTGTGCTTTCAGGTGTGTGCGTCACCGGTGATTCATTCATTTATTCCACAACCGGAAGTGTCTTAGAATACTTAATGCACCTTTAAGCTGTAATATAATGCAAATGTTTCGTTATATATTGCAGGTGATCCTGTTGGCTTGCCGACACGCTTGACACTGGAGTTCAGCGCATTTGATGCGTAAGTTTTGCGTAATTAAAGCATGTAATGTAGTTGGTTATTCTGAAAGCCTTGGATAATGGCCCCAATATCACGTATATTACTTGTGAAATTAATGATTTCTTCTTGCCAGTTAAATCCTTAAGGATTGTTTCAGTGGGATTAATTTTAGATTTATGATGGGTGAGTAATTACACTGGCCACAGTCTGATGGAGCCGGGCAAAGTGAAGTCATACAACCATCTGCATCCCCACTTTTCTCAGTATATATATATATATACACTCACCTAAAGGATTATTAGGAACACCTGTTCAATTTCTCATTAATGCAATTATCTAATCAACCAATCACATGGCAGTTGCTTCAATGCATTTAGGGGTGTGGTCCTGGTCAAGACAATCTCCTGAACTCCAAACTGAATGTCAGAATGGGAAAGAAAGGTGATTTAAGCAATTTTGAGCGTGGCATGGTTGTTGGTGCCAGACGGGCCGGTCTGAGTATTTCACAATCTGCTCAGTTACTGGGATTTTCACGCACAACCATTTCTAGAGTTTACAAAGAATGGTGTGAAAAGGGAAAAACATCCAGTATGCGGCAGTCCTGTGGGCGAAAATGCCTTGTTGATGCTAGAGGTCAGAGGAGAATGGGCCGACTGATTCAAGCTGATAGAAGAGCAACTTTGACTGAAATAACCACTCATTACAACCGAGGTATGCAGCAAAGCATTTGTGAAGCCACAACATGCACAACCTTGAGGCGGATGGGCTACAACAGCAGAAGACCCCACCGGGTACCACTCATCTCCACTACAAATAGGAAAAAGAGGCTACAGTTTGCACGAGCTCACCAAAATTGGACAGTTGAAGACTGGAAAAATGTTGCCTGGTCTGATGAGTCTCGATTTCTGTTGAGACATTCAGATGGTAGAGTCAGAATTTGGCGTAAACAGAATGAGAACATGGATCCATCATGCCTTGTTACCACTGTGCAGGCTGGTGGTGGTGGTGTAATGGTGTGGGGGATGTTTTCTTGGCACACTTTAGGCCCCTTAGTGCCAATTGGGCATGGTTTAAATGCCACGGCCTACCTGAGCATTGTTTCTGACCATGTCCATCCCTTTATGACCACCATGTACCCATCCTCTGATGGCTACTTCCAGCAGGATAATGCACCATGTCACAAAGCTCGAATCATTTCAAATTGGTTTCTTGAACATGACAATGAGTTCACTGTACTAAAATGGCCCCCACAGTCACCAGATCTCAACACAATAGAGCATCTTTGGGATGTGGTGGAACGGGAGCTTCGTGCCCTGGATGTGCATCCCACAAATCTCCATCAACTGCAAGATGCTATCCTATCAATATAGGCCAACATTTCTAAAGAATGCTTTCAGCACCTTGTTGAATCAATGCCACGTAGAATTAAGGCAGTTCTGAAGGCGAAAGGGGGTCAAACACAGTATTAGTATGGTGTTCCTAATAATCCTTTAGGTGAGTGTATTACTATATAGGATAATTTGATTTAAAATAAGGTTCCAGTACTTAACTACATTAGTTAACATGACTACTTAATTTCAACATTTATTTATACATGTTAACAACTTGATGCATATGGTGCAAACCCCCAAAAACATATGATATGTGATATTTATGAATTGATAAATATCATTAGTAAATATTGTTTTGTAAAAAAAACCCAAAAAAATAACAATAATACTTTTTGAACAATTTGATGTTTACACCACAATTTTGAGAGTTTTTCAAAACAAAATGAATATGAAAATGAGGGCTGCAAATAGTATACACTGATCAGACATAACATTTTGACCACTGACAGGTGAACTGCAGTGGTCAGGATCTATCAAAAGTATCTATCAGGATCTATCAGGGTCATGGGCGACCAAGGCTCATTGATGCACGTGGGGAGCGAAGGCTGGCCCGTGTGGTCCGATCAAACAGACGAGCTACTGGAGCTCAAATTGCTCCAGAAGTTAATGCTGGTTTTGATAGAAAGGTGTCAGAATACACAGTGCATCTCAGTTTGTTGCGTATGGGGCTGCATAGCCGCTGACCAGTCAGGGTGCCCATGCTGACCACTGTCCACCGCCGAAAGCACCAACAGTGGCACGTGAGCATCAGAACTGGACCACGGAGCAATGGAAGAAGGTGGCCTGGTCTGAGGAATCACGTGTTCTTTTACATCACGTGGATGGCCGGGTGCGTGTGCGTGGCTTACCTGGGGAACACATGGCACCAGGATGCACTATGGGAAGAAGGTAAGCCAGCGGAGGCAGTGTGATGCTTTGGGCAATGTTCTGCTGGGAAACCTTGGGTCCTGCCATCCATGTGGATGTTACTTTGACACGTACCACCTACCTAAGCATTGTTGAGACCATGTACACCCTTTCATGGAAACGGTATTTCCTGGTGGCTGTGGCTCTTCCAGCAGGATAATGCTCCTGACACAAAGCACAAATGGTTCAAGAATGGTTTGAGGAGCACAACAACGAGTTTGAGGTGTTGACTTGGCCTCCAAATTCCCCAGATCTCAATCCAATCGAGCATCTGTGGGATGTGCTGAACAAACAAGTCCGATCCATGGAGGCCCCACCTCGCAACTTACAGGACTTAAAGGATCTGCTGCTAACATCTTGGTGCCAGATACCACAGCACAGCTTCAGGGGTCGAGTGGAGTCCATCAGAGACGGGTCAGCAAAAGGAGGACTAACAAAATATTAGGAAGATGGTCATAATATTATGCCTGATTGGTGTATATTACTTGTTACACATAATAATAAAATAGCTGAATATTGCATATAGAGTATGTAATATACCCAAACACAAATAAGTGTATGCCTGTTGTGTTTCAGTGACGGACCCACACCGGCTCGCTGCTGTCCAGCTCCTGGAACACTCTACAACACCAACACATTAGAAGCCTTCAGATCCACGGACAAGAAGGCTCTCCTGGATAAAGCAGCCGAAGAGGTGAAGCGCTCTGATTCACTCATAATTAAATGAGCCTGCTGATAGTGTCTTTTATTTGCACTCGCTAAATGAATTACACACTTTCTTTCACTGCGTATCAGGATGCTGAACATCCTTCACCATCATTTGATAAATGACTGTCATCTTCTTAATGCAATTCTGTTTGCCGCTTGCGTTCTTATACATCGTGATAAATATCACAGATATCGCAGAAGCACTGAGCTTGCGAATAAAGCCCAGTCTGTAATAATACACTTTCTGTGCTGAAAAAATACAATTTAAATCAGTTTAAATGCTCTGAAATGCTGTGCACAAAAGCCAGGGGTTTTCAGACTGGGGTCCCTGGAAATGTTCAGAGAATAACAGTGTAAAAAATTTAAAAATAAGATTAAAATGCAAATATGAATTATATAAATACAAGATATAAATGAAATAAAATAAATAGATAACAAATATTTGAATATAATAAAGCATTTGATATTAATAAATAAACATAAATAATAAAATGAAAGTAATACTATAATAAAACAAATGCACTGTAAAATAAATGAAAATGAATATTTTATTTAATGCTACAGTAGGGAAAATACAGTAGTTTTGTTCTAATTTCTACCCTTTAGCTTTTATTTTGACGGAAAACTACCATTTCTGTGATTATGGTTTATAAATGTGTCTAATTACAAATCTAGTGAAATGCTGTAATCGTCTTCCCACAAAAATTAATGCGTAACTGGTGCCCGCTACGTTTCCAAATGAATGATAAACTCTCGGCGCACGCAGAGATGTAGTTCACTGCATTCATCATCATATTTATAAAAGACAGCTACACTGTACCGATTCTTTCTGAAAACAGCCGAGTCCGTGGAGGCGTGCAGTGGGAGGAGCTAAAGAGTGACACACACACACACACTCTTTCACACACACACACACACACTCACACACACACACACACTCTTTCACTCACACACACTCACACACACTATACGTTGGTGTTGTTCACATTATATGCACTTATGTGCCGATTGCCAACAAAACACACACATTTGATGCAGTTTCACTCACGCCTGCAGTTTCCACTCATGACCGGGAACAAACACACACACTTGCAGAACTCTGCATCCACTGTTCCCTTAACGCTGGGTTATTTGGGAAGCTGAACAAGGTGATCTTTCCCTCACACCAGAAACACACTTCTTTAGTGACATTGTTGATCTCGTGTCTAAACACACAACACCAGCGCCGCCGACGGCTCCCGTAACCCGAACGAAGCTTGTTGATGGACGCGCTCTTGCTCTGGCTGATGTGTGTGTGTGTGCGTGTGTGCGCTCATCTGGGAGAAGTGCCCATATAAGGAATCCCGCCCTTTATGATGTCATACAGGGCTATACTCAAAAAAAACTTTCCGAAACTTGTTCTAATCCTGAAGGAGTGTGTTTGGCACAAAAATACTCCGTCACACGTCCAACTCGTGTTTTGAAACTTTGTCCATGTTTAGCATGAGAATGAACTCTTTAACAGCGTAAATAAGGCAGAATGCAGGAAATAGCATTAGACCCCCCCCCCCCCCCCCCTTAATACTCTACTATATACTTAAATCGCAGTTTTTGCTGTTTGATAAGGGCACAAAGCCATATCGCGATTTCAATTTTAGTTCATTTGACAGATTCTTTGCTAAAGCAATGGTGCAAAACAACGTTAGAGACATTTTATGTTATTATGAGAAGTTGTAAAATATTTTCAGTTCTTTATGAAACTGTGGCGATAAAGATTAGACTATAACAGTCTAGGTAATTCATTCATAACAATTTATAGCTGCCTTTTTAATTTGAGGAAGAGGCATGAGAATGATCATATATGGGGGTCTGTTGCATCTATAAGATTAATAACCTACATCAGAAATAATTTTAATTAATACTGGTGTCTTCACAGATTTGGAGTGCTATTCAGTCGGGCGCTGCGTTGGACGACTCCTCAATCCTCAACAAATTCATCCTCCTGACATTTGCGGTTTGTATGCCCACAATGTCCCAATAAATTAATGTCCTTTCAATTTTCATTTATTTCTGACTGGTCTTTTTGTTGATCCAGGATCTGAAGAAATATCATTTCTATTATTGGTTCTGCTTTCCTGCCCTTTGCTTTCTGGAGGGGGTCCAGCTGGTGCAGGAGCCGCTGTCATTAGAGAAGAGTTTCTCTGACACACAGGTGCGGATGATAACACGCGACTGACGAGGATGTTTTGTGTGAAGGATAATGAGTCATGAGTCATGAGTCAGTGCATTATGGAAAGCATGTGCTGATTAGAATTTTTAATTCAATATTGATTATTTGAATGCATAATGTCTTATAGGCCTGACTTACACAGTGGCACCAAAGAGTATTTAGAAAATTTAATATTATGCCCTTTTTCATTATTTCCTCATATTCTCCATTGTTGCGGCTCCTCTCTTCCCAGTCTGTCAGTAACGCTCTGTTTAGTTCCTGTCTCTATGAAGCCCCTCCTTCTGAAAAGCACACTGTGCTCTGATTGGTCGGCTGGAGCAGTGTGTAGTGATTGGTGTTTGGGAAATGCCCCGCCCCTTACCATAACCAGCAGTTTCAACACACGACTAACTAACTCAACCAGGCCCCGCCCCTTTATTCTGCGTATGAATTATTATAATGAGGAATATTGTGACGTGTTGGTTCCCGGAATATAATTCTACAGTTTAGTGGATTTTAATGTTGTTTTGGAGCCACTGTACATTTGTGTGGTGCATTTTTTTTTTTGTTTTTCATATTTTCCAACCGAGCATAAACTATCATTTCATTTGTGATTCATGAGTTGATGAGGTGGACTGACTGTTTTGGATTGGTCTGTTTCAGATATCAAGTTTGCAAGCGGCGTACGACAGTCTTTGCACCTCAAGCGGTACGACGGCAGTCCCACATTTTCTACTCAAGTACACAGATGAAAGTGTTGAAGTGGCTCCTCTGAAGGACCTGAACTCCTTTTTCCCAGACCTAAAGAAGGTAATTTCCAGTGTGAAGTAGAGCTACACGATTTATTGTTAAAAGATTATGATCTTGACTCAAACACCCACCTGATCTTATTTCTAAATGACAGCGATTCGGCTCTGTCTATTAAAGCTTTGACGAGTCTGATCACAGCGAACATTCAGATCTGTGTTCTGATCCAGAGAGAGCCGTTGTCATGTATAGATATAAAACAGCTTCACAAACAGTCTTTATTCTACACACACAGGATCATTATTTCTGTCTTACAATCATTCAGATTATCACAGAAGAACTGGATAAAACTTTATAGTTCAGATATAAACACTGATGTCTACAGTAGTGATCAAAATAGAGCGAATCACCTTTAGAAAGAAACTTGAGGCTTCAGATAAAGATTGTATCCATTACATCATCACACCAGTAGGTGGAGACAAGAGACTGTTAAAAATGTGTGAGTCATTGAATCATTCACTCAAGAGATTCATTCAAAAACACTGATTCATCCAGTAATGAAACAAGTGAACTCTTTATGAGTGAGTCATTGAATCATTCACTCAAGAGATTCATTCAAAAACACTGATTCATCCAGTAATGAAACAAGTGAAGTGTTTATGAGTGAGTCATTGAATCATTCACTCAAGAGATTCGTTCAAAAACACTGATTCATCCAGTAATGAAACAAGTGAAGTCTTTATGAGTGAGTCATTGAATCATTCACTCAAGAGATTCATTCAAAAACACTGATTCATCCAGTAATGAAACAAGTGAAGCCTTTATGAGTGAGTCATTGAATCATTCACTCAAGAGATTCATTCAAAAACACTGATTCATCCAGTAATGAAACAAGTGAAGTCTTTATGAGTGAGTCATTGAATCATTCACTCAAGAGATTCGTTCAAAAACACTGATTCACCAGGAATGAAACAAGTGAAGTCTTTATGAGTGAGTCATTGAATCATTCACTCAAGAGATTCATTCAAAAACACTGATTCATCCAGTAATGAAACAAGTGAAGTCTATATGAGTGAGTCATTAAATCATTCACTCAAGAGATTTGTACAAAAACACTGATTCATCCAGTAATGAAACAAGTGAAGTCTTTATGTGTGAGTCATTGAATCATTCACTCAAGAGATTCATTCAAAAACACTGATTCACCAGGAATGAAACAAGTGAAGTTTTTATGAGTGAGTCATTAAATCATTCACTCAAGAGATTCATTCAAAAACACTGATTCACCAGGAATAAAACAAGTGAAGTTTTTATGAGTGAGTCATTGAATCATTCACTCAAGAGATTCGTACAAAAACACTGATTCATCCAGTAATGAAACAAGTGAAGTCTTTATGTGTGAGTCATTGAATCATTCACTCAAGAGATTCGTACAAAAACACTGATTCATCCAGTAATGAAACAAGTGAAGTCTTTATGAGTGAGTCATTGAATCATTCACTCAAGAGATTCATACAAAAACACTGATTCATCCAGTAATAAAACAAGTGAAGTCTTTATGAGTGAGTCATTGAATCATTCACTCAAGAGATTCGTTCAAAAACACTGATTCATCCAGTAATGAAACAAGTGAAGTCTTTATGAGTGAGTCATTGAATCATTCACTCAAGAGATTCGTACAAAAACACTGATTCATCCAGTAATGAAACAAGTGAAGTCTTTATGAGTGAGTCATTGAATCATTCACTCAAGAGATTCGTACAAAAACACTGATTCATCCAGTAATGAAACAAGTGAAGTGTTTATGAGTGAATCATTGAATCATTCACTCAAGAGATTCGTTCAAAAACACTGATTCATCCAGTAATGAAACAAGTGAAGTCTTTATGAGTGAGTCATTGAATCATTCACTCAAGAGATTCGTTTAAAAACACTGATTCATCCAGTAATGAAACAAGTGAAGTCTTTATGTGTGAGTCATTGAATCATTCACTCAAGAGATTCATTCAAAAACACTGATTCACCAGGAATAAAACAAGTGAAGTCTTTATGAGTGAGTCATTAAATCATTCACTCAAGAGATTCGTACAAAAACACTGATTCATCCAGTAATGAAACAAGTGAAGTCTTTATGAGTGAGTCATTGAATCATTCACTCAAGAGATTCGTTTAAAAACACTGATTCATCCAGTAATGAAACAAGTGAAGTCTTTATGAGTGAGTCAGTGAATCATTCACTCAAGAGATTCGTACAAAAACACTGATTCATCCAGTAATGAAACAAGTGAAGTTTTTATGAGTGAGTCATTAAATCATTCACTCAAGAGATTTGTACAAAAACACTGATTCATCCAGTAATGAAACAAGTGAAGTCTTTATGAGTGAGTCATTGAATCATTCACTCAAGAGATTCGTTTAAAAACACTGATTCATCCAGTAATGAAACAAGTGAAGTCTTTATGTGTGAGTCATTGAATCATTCACTCAAGAGATTCGTTTAAAAACACTGATTCATCCAGTAATGAAACAAGTGAAGTGTTTATGAGTGAATCATTGAATCATTCACTCAAGAGATTCGTACAAAAACACTGATTCATCCAGTAATGAAACAAGTGAAGTCTTTATGTGTGAGTCATTGAATCATTCACTCAAGAGATTCGTTTAAAAACACTGATTCATCCAGTAATGAAACAAGTGAAGTGTTTATGAGTGAATCATTGAATCATTCACTCAAGAGATTCGTACAAAAACACTGATTCATCCAGTAATGAAACAAGTGAAGTCTTTATGTGTGAGTCATTGAATCATTCACTCAAGAGATTCGTTTAAAAACACTGATTCATCCAGTAATGAAACAAGTGAAGTGTTTATGAGTGAATCATTGAATCATTCACTCAAGAGATTCGTACAAAAACACTGATTCATCCAGTAATGAAACAAGTGAAGTTTTTATGAGTGAGTCATTAAATCATTCACTCAAGAGATTTGTACAAAAACACTGATTCATCCAGTAATGAAACAAGTGAAGTCTTTATGTGTGAGTCATTGAATCATTCACTCAAGAGATTCATTCAAAAACACTGATTCACCAGGAATAAAACAAGTGAAGTCTTTATGAGTGAGTCATTAAATCATTCACTCAAGAGATTCATTCAAAAACACTGATTCACCAGGAATAAAACAAGTGAAGTTTTTATGAGTGAGTCATTGAATCATTCACTCAAGAGATTCGTTCAAAAACACTGATTCATCCAGTAATGAAACAAGTGAAGTTTTTATGAGTGAGTCATTGAATCATTCACTCAAGAGATTCGTACAAAAACACTGATTCATCCAGTAATGAAACAAGTGAAGTCTTTATGAGTGAGCCATTGAATCATTCACTCAAGAGATTCATTCAAAAACACTGATTCACCAGGAATAAAACAAGTGAAGTTTTTATGAGTGAGTCATTGAATCATTCACTCAAGAGATTCGTACAAAAACACTGATTCATCCAGTAATGAAACAAGTGAAGTCTTTATGAGTGAGTCATTGAATCATTCATTCAAGAGATTTGTTCAAAAACACTGATTCATCCAGTAATGAAACAAGTGAAGTCTTTGCGTGAATTATTGAATCATTCACTCAAGAGGTTTGTTCAAAAACACTGATTCATCCAGTAATGAAACAAGTGAAGTCTTTATGTTTGAGTCATTGAATCATTCACTCAAGAGATTCGTTCAAAAACGCTGATTCACCAGGAATGAAACAAGTGAAGTCTTTATGAGTGAGTCATTGAATCATTCACTCAAGAGATTCATTCAAAAACACTGATTCATACAGTAATGAAACAAGTGAAGTCTTTATGTGTGAGTCATTGAATCATTCACTCAAGAGATTCGTTCAAAAACACTGATTCACCAGGAATAAAACAAGTGAAGTCTTTATGAGTGAGTCATTAAATCATTCACTCAAGAGATTCGTACAAAAACACTGATTCATCCAGTAATGAAACAAGTGAAGTCTTTATGAGTGAGTCATTGAATCACTCACTCAAGAGATTCGTTCAAAAACACTGATTCACCAGTAATGAAACAAGTGAAGTCTTTATGAGTGAGTCATTGAATCATTCACTCAAGAGATTTGTTCAAAAACACTGATTCACCAGGAATGAAACAAGTGAAGTCTTTATGAGTGAGTGATTGAATCAATTCACTCAAGAGATTCGTTCAAAAACACTGATTCATCCAGTAATGAAACAAGTGAAGTCTTTATGAGTGAGTCATTGAATCATTCACTCAAGAGATTTGTACAAAAACACTGATTCACCAGGAATAAAACAAGTGAAGTTTTTATGAGTGAGTCATTGAATCATTCACTCAAGAGATTCTTACAAAAACACTGATTCATCCAGTAATGAAACAAGTGAAGTCTTTATGAGTGAGTCATTGAATCATTCACTCAAGAGATTTGTTCAAAAACACTGATTCACCAGGAATGAAACAAGTGAAGTCTTTATGAGTGAGTCATTGAATCATTCACTCAAGAGATTCTTACAAAAACACTGATTCATCCAGTAATGAAACAAGTGAACTCTTTATGATTGAGTCATTGAATCATTCACTCAAGAGATTCGTTCAAAAACACTGATTCACCAGGAATGAAACAAGTGAAGTCTTTATGAGTGAGTCATTGAATCATTCACTCAAGAGATTCGTTCAAAAACACTGATTCATCCAGTAATGAAACAAGTGAAGTCTTTATGAGTGAGTCATTGAATCATTCACTCAATAGGTTTGTTCAAAACCCTGATTCATCCAGTAATGAAATAAGTGAAGTCTTTATGAGTGAGTCATTGAATCATTCATTCAAGAGATTTGTTCAAAAACCCTGATTCATCCAGTAATGAAATAAGTGAAGTCTTTATGAGTGAGTCATTGAATCATTCATTCAAGAGATTTGTTCAAAAACACTGATTCATCCAGTAATGAAACAAGTGAAGTCTTTATGAGTGAGTCATTGAATCATTCACTCAAGAGATTTGTTCAAAAACACTGATTCATCCAGTAATGAAACAAGTGAAGTCTTTATGAGTGAGTCATTGAATCATTCACTCAAGAGATTTGTTCAAAAACACTGATTCATCCAGTAATGAAACAAGTGAAGTCTTTATGAGTGAGTCATTGAATCATTCACTCAAGAGGTTTGTTCAAAAACCCTGATTCATCTAGTAATGAAACAAGTGAAGTCTTTATGAGTGAGTCATTGAATCATTCATTCAAGAGATTTGTTCAAAAACACTGATTCATCCAGTAATGAAACAAGTGAAGTCTTTATGATTGAGTCATTGAATCATTCACTCAAGAGATTTGTTCAAAAACACTGATTCATCCAGTAATGAAACAAGTGAAGTCTTTATGATTGAGCCATTGAATCATTCACTCAAGAGATTTGTTCAAAAACACTGATTCATCCAGTAATGAAACAAGTGAAGTCTTTATGAGCAAGTCATTGAATCATTCACTCAAGAGATTTGTTCAAAAACACTGATTCATCCAGTAATGAAACAAGTGAAGTCTTTGAGTGAGTCATTGAATCATTCATTCAAAAGATTCATTCAAAAACACTGATTCATCCAGTAATGAAACAAGTGAAGTCTTTATGTGTGAGTCATTGAATCATTCACTCAAGAGATTCGTTCAAAAACACTGATTCATCCAGTAATGAAACAAGTGAAGTCTTTATGTGTGAGTCATTGAATCATTCACTCAAGAGATTCGTTCAAAAACACTGATTCATCCAGTAATGAAACAAGTGAAGTCTTTATGAGTGAGTCATTGAATCATTCACTCAAGAGATTCATTCAAAAACACTGATTCATACAGTAATGAAACAAGTGAAGTCTTTATGTGTGAGTCATTGAATCATTCACTCAAGAGATTCATTCAAAAACACTGATTCATCCAGTAATGAAACAAGTGAAGTCTTTATGAGTGAGTCATTGAATCATTCACTCAAGAGATTTGTTCAAAAACACTGATTCATCCAGTAATGAAACAAGTGAAGTCTTTATGAGCAAGTCATTGAATCATTCACTCAAGAGATTTGTACAAAAACACTGATTCACCAGGAATAAAACAAGTGAAGTTTTTATGAGTGAGTCATTGAATCATTCACTCAAGAGATTCTTACAAAAACACTGATTCATCCAGTAATGAAACAAGTGAAGTCTTTATGAGTGAGTCATTGAATCATTCACTCAAGAGATTTGTTCAAAAACACTGATTCACCAGGAATGAAACAAGTGAAGTCTTTATGAGTGAGTCATTGAATCATTCACTCAAGAGATTCTTACAAAAACACTGATTCATCCAGTAATGAAACAAGTGAACTCTTTATGATTGAGTCATTGAATCATTCACTCAAGAGATTCGTTCAAAAACACTGATTCACCAGGAATGAAACAAGTGAAGTCTTTATGAGTGAGTCATTGAATCATTCACTCAAGAGATTCGTTCAAAAACACTGATTCATCCAGTAATGAAACAAGTGAAGTCTTTATGAGTGAGTCATTGAATCATTCACTCAAGAGATTCATTCAAAAACACTGATTCATACAGTAATGAAACAAGTGAAGTCTTTATGTGTGAGTCATTGAATCATTCACTCAAGAGATTCATTCAAAAACACTGATTCATCCAGTAATGAAACAAGTGAAGTCTTTATGAGTGAGTCATTGAATCATTCACTCAAGAGATTTGTTCAAAAACACTGATTCATCCAGTAATGAAACAAGTGAAGTCTATATGAGTGAGTCATTGAATCATTCACTCAAGAGATTTGTACAAAAACACTGATTCACCAGGAATAAAACAAGTGAAGTTTTTATGAGTGAGTCATTGAATCATTCACTCAAGAGATTCTTACAAAAACACTGATTCATCCAGTAATGAAACAAGTGAAGTCTTTATGAGTGAGTCATTGAATCATTCACTCAAGAGATTTGTTCAAAAACACTGATTCACCAGGAATGAAACAAGTGAAGTCTTTATGAGTGAGTCATTGAATCATTCACTCAAGAGATTCGTTCAAAAACACTGATTCATCCAGTAATGAAACAAGTGAAGTCTTTATGAGTGAGTCATTGAATCATTCACTCAATAGGTTTGTTCAAAAACCCTGATTCATCCAGTAATGAAATAAGTGAAGTCTTTATGAGTGAGTCATTGAATCATTCATTCAAGAGATTTGTTCAAAAACACTGATTCATCCAGTAATGAAACAAGTGAAGTCTTTATGAGTGAGTCATTGAATCATTCACTCAAGAGATTTGTTCAAAAACACTGATTCATCCAGTAATGAAACAAGTGAAGTCTTTATGAGTGAGTCATTGAATCATTCACTCAAGAGATTCGTTCAAAAACACTGATTCATCCAGTAATGAAACAAGTGAAGTCTTTATGAGTGAGTCATTGAATCATTCACTCAAGAGGTTTGTTCAAAAACCCTGATTCATCCAGTAATGAAACAAGTGAAGTCTTTATGTGTGAGTCATTGAATCATTCACTCAAGAGATTCGTTCAAAAACACTGATTCATCCAGTAATGAAACAAGTGAAGTCTTTATGAGTGAGTCATTGAATCATTCACTCAAGAGATTTGTTCAAAAACACTGATTCATCCAGTAATGAAACAAGTGAAGTCTTTATGAGTGAGTCATTGAATCATTCACTCAAGAGGTTTGTTCAAAAACCCTGATTCATCTAGTAATGAAACAAGTGAAGTCTTTATGAGTGAGTCATTGAATCATTCATTCAAGAGATTTGTTCAAAAACACTGATTCATCCAGTAATGAAACAAGTGAAGTCTTTATGATTGAGTCATTGAATCATTCACTCAAGAGATTTGTTCAAAAACACTGATTCATCCAGTAATGAAACAAGTGAAGTCTTTATGATTGAGCCATTGAATCATTCACTCAAGAGATTTGTTCAAAAACACTGATTCATCCAGTAATGAAACAAGTGAAGTCTTTATGAGCAAGTCATTGAATCATTCACTCAAGAGATTTGTTCAAAAACACTGATTCATCCAGTAATGAAACAAGTGAAGTCTTTGAGTGAGTCATTGAATCATTCATTCAAAAGATTCATTCAAAAACACTGATTCATCCAGTAATGAAACAAGTGAAGTCTTTATGTGTGAGTCATTGAATCATTCACTCAAGAGATTCGTTCAAAAACACTGATTCATCCAGTAATGAAACAAGTGAAGTCTTTATGTGTGAGTCATTGAATCATTCACTCAGGAGATTCGTTCAAAAACACTGATTCATCCAGTAATGAAACAAGTGAAGTCTTTATGAGTGAGTCATTGAATCATTCACTCAAGAGATTCATTCAAAAACACTGATTCATACAGTAATGAAACAAGTGAAGTCTTTATGTGTGAGTCATTGAATCATTCACTCAAGAGATTCATTCAAAAACACTGATTCACCAGGAATGAAACAAGTGAAGTCCTTATGAGTGAGTCATTGAATCATTCACTCAAATCAATTTTCTTTAAATATTTATTCTAATTAATTAAACATTTTTAAATAGGCTGCAGCAATTAATATTCTGTCAGAACCTCTAGTAATTTACATATTATGTTATTTAGTTGTCTGTTGAATCGTAGCAGAATTGTAATATCTATTTGAAACTGAAAAAAAATGGTGCTCCTCAATTTGTCCAGAATCGTGCAACTCTAATATAAAGCAGTGGTGTTTTAGTTTTATTATAGTTTTACTAATATTTTGAAAAAAATATTATAAAAAAAAATGTATATGTTCATTTTAGTTTCATTTTTAGTAATTTTGTTATGTTATTTTTTTCCTTTTTTTTAAATTTAAAAAAAAATAAATTTAAGTATCGTCATTTAGGTTTAATTTGTTTTCATTTTAGTTTTTATTTATTTTCAAATTAATTAAAATGTTAGTGCTTTTATTTTAGATTTTTAATTGCTTTTATTTGTTTTTGAATAGTTTGTTAGTTTTGGTTACTAATAACCCTGGTATGAAGTTTAATTATTAATGGAATATTCTTGGTTAACTTCTGCCAACAGCATTTGTGGCGTCCTGTAGATTACCATCTTTAATAATTGGACTATCTGTGGAACGAGTGGAAATAGTGTTCTGTGTCACAGACGATGCCCAAGTATTTAACCCAGAATATTCCTTGCAATAATTAGAGTGGCGTTTAATACTTCGCAGTGTGTCTGTATGATATGGGACGTGTCCTGATCTGTGTTCCAGATTACTGTGGGTGTGTATGACCCATGCACACTGCCTCAACATCCGGGCTGGCCTCTCAGAAACCTCCTCATCCTCCTCGCAAATAAATGGTACGTCTGTAAGAGTGAGCTTTTCCAGCACGCATCCCACTGGTGTTAAATTATAGCCCTGTTTCCACAGCTCCGCTCGTTTCCTCCTGACGTTACTTTCAATCTCAAACATGTTTGTTCTGCAACTGAATAAATGTGAGAAAATATGATTTCCAACCATCTGCTAATGTCGTGGGTTTGTAAGAATGTATTGCACTGCCTGGTCCAATCGTGGGTGTTCATCCATTTACTCTTTATCTGAAGTGTGATATGTTTATACTCAAATTATGTACAGTACTATGATGTTGTCATATGTATATCACCCTTACAAAAATACGATGCTGCACACTGTAAAATCTGTGAAGTTTATGTTAAAAAACGGCAACTGTGGTTGCCCGAACTTTCCCTAAGAAATATGATAGCATCATTTTTTGTTATTGAACTTACCTGAAATAATGTTAATATACCAAATTTTCACCTTTTATATTTTATTGACAGCCACCTTAAAAACACAGGTAAAAAGCTGATATATGGAGGATGCATACAGTTTCATACACACAAATACAAAATACCGTCATGATAACTCGCATTACACTAAAATAATGCAATAAACATTCATTTAACAACATACGATGTAACACAAGACTAAAACTGAAAACTAAAAATAAACAGTTGTTCCAATGAAAAAACATCAAAAGTGTCACGCATGCAATTCTGGGAATGTCAATATTTTACTGTGAAATGTACAGTTTTGCACCACATAGGATAAGGGAAGTTACCGTTAACCAATCAGTTTTTACCGTAGCATTTTTACCGTTAAAATGACTTTACAGTGAAGCAATGATGATATCCAGTGGTACTTTAAAGGTGCAGTGTGTAATATTTATAAGGACAAAAATGCATTATAATATACATAACTCTGTTTTCAGTGGAGTATAAAGACCGTTATGTTTTTATTACCTTAGAATGAGCCGTTTCTATCTACACACACACCGCGGGTCCCTTACAGTGAAGCCACCATTTTGCACCGCCATGTTTCTACAGTGGCCCTAAACGGACAAACTTCTTTACAGAGTGCTAGTCACTCATTTTTGTCCTGTGTCGGCCACCGTAGCTTCTCTATGTGCTCCGAAAGGGAGGGGTGAGCGCTGGGTGATTGCAATTCACAACCTCACCACTAGATGCCACTAAAATTCGCACACTGCACCTTTAAAGGCACAATATGTAAGATTTTTGGATTAAAATATCCAAAAACCACTAGAACAGTGTTATATATTTTGTTGGCTTTCCCAAATGTGAATGTTTAAATCCAGAGAAATAAGCGATTTTAAGCAGGACACGGCCGTGTGTGTGCGTCGCCTATCAATGTTATCATACCCGCGGTACGGTTTTATTTTGTAGTAACCATGGAAACACAAAACTGCTTTAATATCTGATGTGTTTTGTTAGACGCTGAGCAACTGTTTGGATCATTCATGGACAGAAACTAATCATTGTTCTCTAGCTCAACACAGTTAGTCTTATTGTTTAGATCTGGTGTTCTTGATTTACCGCGAGTACCATGTTTTACCATGCCTGATATGATCTCGCTCACTGCAGTGTGAACAAGCGTCTCATAGTAGCGCCGAGCGAACGCACAGAGTAGCATTATAACATCACTTTAACACACTCAGATGTGTGTGATATGATAAAACAGCACTGCGTTACCACACACACACGAGCGGAAGAAGCGGAAGCGACTAACACTGATAATAATCATAAATGTTTGTTGAGCATCAAATCCTCATATCAGAATGATTTCTGAAGGATCATGTGACTCTGAAGACTGGAGTAATGATGCTGAACATTTACAGGAATAAATTACACTTTACTATATATTCACATAGAAAACAGCTGATTTACATTTTAATAATATTTCACAATATTAAATTTTTTTTGTATTTTTTAATAACATTAATGCAGCCTTGGTGAGCTTAGGAGTCTAAAAACATTACAAATCTTACCGATCAAAAACCTTGGCAGTGTATATCTACGCAAAATCCTGAGAATACAGAACTCATCCATTGTAATGAGGACAACTGGGTGTCGTGACATAGCATGAGCGATTTCATATGCATCTGCCCCAATAAGATGTGCGATTTTATGAAGTGTAGAGCAGGTGGAAGATTTTGGAAATATGGCTGCATTTATCCAGCTTTCCAGTGTTGAAATGCCATCTGTGCTGACTCTTCCAGCCGTCGTCTCTTTGTAATGGTAAGGTTAAGGCCACTCAAAGACCGTGCGTGCTCATAGTGCTGTGTGTTTGTCTGTGTGAATGCCAGGGGTCCGCAGCTGGATGTTCTGGAGGTTTTGTGCTTCAGAGACAGAACACTACAAGGCACCCGCTCCATTCGGCACAGCATCATCTTTCGGGTCAGGCTCCCAGGCCTCTCGGCTTCTGCAGGTAATTTATCATCTCCTGCCGCCGTGCGTCAGCAGCACAAAGGCTGGGCTTTTATCGGTCTTCAGTCTGCCTGCCATAGGTTAAAACATTTTGAAGCCGGTTTTTGGGTGATATGAACCGTAAGTGACTATGGTTGTGCCTCTTCTCTTAATGAGTCATGGGTGTGTTTTGGGCGTAACGTGCAATAAACCAATCAGAGCCTCATCTCCCTTTCCCTTTAAAAGCCAGTTGTGCTCGCACCATGAGCGGATTCACTATTTACATGAGGAGCGACTGAACGCTTCTCCAGAGAGGAATCCTTTTATTCTAATATTTAAAAATGTGTGTGTGCTAGTGCGCGTCCCTGTGTGTGTAATAATCAGAGTGTGTGTGTGTGTGTTGTGCACCTCCTATAGGCTCATATTACTAACACACCCTTTAAATAACACACAAATACTGCGCTCTTGACTTTAGAGCAGGTGTGTGTTGGTCAATGGCGCAGTGGTTTTCAGTTCCTCACAATAGCAACGCTCCTGAACTCCTGGTGTTCAGACCAGACGCCCATGGGTGAACAGATGCGCCAGTGCATTTGATATTTAAACAACGTGGAGCTGGACGTGAACATGAGAACTGCGTCCGGCTGAAACTAGCAGAACACACTTGAGTCACGTCTGATGTCTCATTGCACCGGGTGTGTGATAGGGCCCTTTATTTCGATAGTCCACTTTAGACATTCTACTAACTATAAGTTAACTACATGTCAACTAGCAGTTGTTAGAGTATTAGTAGACTGCTTAATATCTGCTAACACTTTATTTTGATGCTCCTCAACAGACTGTAAGTAACTTTACCGCTACAGCACTACAACAGTCTACAAAATGCCCGTTTTATCGAGTATCCTCGCAAGCACAGTCTTAAATGAAGTCTTAAATGGACGTAAAGAGGGGATGTGTGTCAGATCCGTGTCGTGCGTCAGCCCTTAAAGTGACAGTAGCATCATTAATGATAATCACAGAACAAAAGACAGAGAAAATCACTCACTGCTCTGGACTGAATAACGTTAGCTTTAATAAGGATTAATCTATGTTTAATTCATAATTTATGCAGTGAAGACTGTGAAGTGTTTGATAACTTTATTCAGTTTCTGTATATATCCCAGATGTTAGACCTACCCGACAATCTTAAAGCATGTTTGCAAGGTTACATGGATCAAAAATAGTGCAAACAATAGTGCATTTTGACAGGAAAAATCTGAACCGGTCGGACTGAGCCAACAGTGAGCTCTGATATATTGAAGGGCAGGGAAATGTGACATTTATTATAATGTGTTTATGTGAAGTTCACCTTTAAAGCCTAATAAATATTAAAATGGATAGCTTTCAGTTATAAAGTGATGCTGGCTATAATTAATGGCTAAAATTGAGAAAAAAATCAATTTCATAGTGACGTCAGTATCAGTATCGGCCTTTAAAATATATATATCATATTTAAAATATAGGCTTCTGTTGTTATATTGTTTCTGTCTTTTATGTTGTTAATTTGGAGATTAAATGTGAAATGATTACAATATAAAAATATACATTTATATGTATAAAATATGTTTAAAATGATTAATTAGTAAATTTTTTGAATAGATTGACAGCACTAGTATAAATGTATTTTAAACCCATGAATGGAATTCTGTCATCATTTACATTCCACTTTCTTTGTTTGAACGACACAACAGAACTAGTAACTAAGCAACCACTAAAATATCATGTTGCTTTTTGCTTTACACAGCCATGGCTGGCTAATTAAGTCTCTAATTTACATGGAAGAAAGGTGTTTATTTGGTTTCTGGTTGGGTGTAAGAGTCAAAAAGGGAGAGGAATATGGTCATGAAAACCAAAATTAGGGTTAAATTCACAAAACGGGTGGTTTCAGGTGGTGTATCAGCTTAAAAACCTGCGTATTCACTAACTAACCTTCCGCAAACTAGTTAAAGCAGGAGCAATCATCTCTGAAAAAACACTGCACCTCGAATATTCACTCGTTTCTGTGCAGACATGCACATATTAGGCTGATTACAGACTGCACTATATTCACAATATTATGTGTTATTTCATGCTGTCCACCTTATTTTTAATGTAAGGCCATTTGTAACCTGAATGTGTGTGGCTTTCGGTGTCATTCACTTCCATTTATTTTAGCTGTATGAAAGCAGCTCGTTATGCTGCTAAATATTCCACGCTCAACTGTTAGTGGGATTATAACAAAGTGGAAGCGATTGGGAACAACAGCAACTCAGCCACGAAGTGATAGGCCACGTAAAATCACAGAGCGGGGTCAGCGCATGCTGAGGGTCACAGTGTGCAGAAGACACCAACTTTCTGCAGAGTCAATAGCTCCAGACCTCCAAACTTCTGTGGCCTTCAGATGAGCTCAAGAACAGTGTGTAGAGAGCTTCATGGAATGGGTTTCCATGGCCGAGCAGCTCATCCAAGCCTTACATCACCAAGAGCAAGGCAAAGCGTGGGATGCAGTGGGGTAAAGCACGCCGCCACTGGACTCTAGAGCAGTGAGACGTGTTCTCTGGAGTGACCAATCACGCTTCTCTGGCTGCCAATCCCATGGACGAGTCTGGGTTTGGCAGTTGCCAGGGGAACGGGACTTGCCTGACTGCATTGTGCCAAGTGTAAAGTTTGGTGGAGGGGGGATTATGGGGTGGGGTTGTTTTTCAGGAGTTGGGCTTGGCCCCTTAGTTCCAGTGAAAGGAACTCTTAATGCTTCAGCATACCAAGACATTTTGGACAATTTCATGCTCCCAACTTTGTGGGAACAGTTTGGGGACGGCCCCTTCCTGTCCCAACATGACTGTGCACCAGTGCACAAAGCGTCGATCCGTAAAGACATGGATGAGTGAGTTTGGTGTGGAGGAACTTGACTGGCCTGCACAGAGTCCTGACCTCATCCCGATAGAACACCTTTGGGATGAATTAGAGCGGAGACTGCGAGCCAGGCCTTCTCGTCCAACATCAGTGCCTGACCTCACAAATGCGCTTCTAGAAGAATGGTCAAAAATTCCCATAAACACACTCCTAAACCTTGTGGAAAGCCTTCCCAGAAGAGCTGAAGCTGTTATAGCTGCAAAGGGTGGGCCAACTCCATATTAAACCCTACGGATTAAGAATGGGATGGCATTAAAGTTCATGTAGACGTAAAGGCAGGCGTCCCAAAACTTTTGGCAATATGTTCAGTCTGTGAGGATTTTCAGTGGTTGACGTCACTGCAGAAGGTCTAGTAGAGTTTATTCTTCCTCAGCTAGGATATTATGTTTGTCTGCTCAAACCCTTCGTCCTCTCATACGAGTGGCTTCATCCGTCGTTCATTAACTGATGGTGGAGAATCCCTGACATTCAGCCTCATCACACATCAGACATGTGAATTCCTGTGGGATTCTCTGCGCTGATGGTGTGAATTATGGGGAAACTGCCGGCTATGAAAGGACAGCGTAGTAGGGACCTGATAAGGGTATTGAAAGCCCTTCCTGATAGAAATACGGTTATTCTATTTTCACATAGGTGGCCTCTATCATCTTAAACCCTCCCTGTCTTTACACCGCTGTCTTTGATGGTGTGGTCCTTCCCGTTCTGATGCACACACATGGATGCCTTCACACTTCAGTAAGGTTTGCCTTTCTGAACTGTGGAATTCACTTGCACTGAAAAGTCCTGTGATCTCACCATTATTTCACAAACTACGTAGCCATATATATATGAGAGATAAAGTATCTTGGAACACATTCATGAGATAAAAAAAGCCTAGTTGTGCAACTAATAATTTTTACTAGTTGCCCAAAAAAGGTTGCATTATTTAGCTATATTAGTTAACATGAACTAACAAATGAAAAATACTTGATCAGAATGATTTGGTTTAATAAAGTGTGTGTGAGTGAGTGTGAGTGTGTGTCTGTGTGTGTGTGTGTGTGTGTGTGTGTGTGTGAGTGTGTGAGTGTGTGAGTGTGTGAGTGTGTGTGTGTGTGAGTGTGAGTGTGAATGTGTGTGTATTCCTCCAGAAGCGTCACACACGATTGAGTTCCCAAACACCAGCATCCCAACGCAAGAGAACATGATGTGTGAGTGTGTGTGAGTGTGAGTGTGAGTGAGTGTGAGTGAGTGTGAGTGTGAGTGAGTGTGAGTGAGTGTGAGTGTGTGTGAGTGTGTGTGAGTGTGTGTGAGTGTGTGTGTGTGTGAGTGAGTGTGTGTGAGTGTGTGAGTGTGTGAGTGAGTGTGAGTGAGTGTGAGTGAGTGTGAGTGAGTGTGAGTGAGTGTGAGTAAGTGTGTGTGTGAGTGAGTGTGAGTGTGTCTGTGTGTGTGTGTGTGTATTCCTCCAGAAGCGTCACACACGATTGAGTTCCCAAACACCAGCATCCCATCGCAAGAGAACATGATGTGTGTGTGTGAGTGTGTGAGTGTGAGTGTGTGTGTGTGTGTGTGTGTGTATTCCTCCAGAAGCGTCACACACGATTGAGTTCCCAAACACCAGCATCCCATCGCAAGAGAACATGATGTGTGAGTGTGAGTGTGAGTGTGTGTGTGTGTGTGTGTGTGTATTCCTCCAGAAGCGACACACACGATTGAGTTCCCAAACACCAGCATCCCATCGCAAGAGAACATGTTGTGTGAGTGTGTGAGTGTGTGAGTGTGTGAGTGTGTGAGTGAGTGTGTGAGTGAGTGTGTGAGTGAGTGAGTGAGTGTGTGAGTGAGTGTGTGAGTGAGTGTGTGAGTGAGTGTGTGAGTGAGTGTGTGAGTGAGTGTGTGAGTGAGTGTGTGAGTGAGTGTGTGAGTGTGTGAGTGAGTGAGTGAGTGAGTGAGTGAGTGAATGAGTGTGTGTGTGTAAGTGTGTGAGTGTGTGCGCGAGTGTGTGCGAGTGTGCGAGTGCGAGTGCGAGTGCGAGTGCGAGTGCGAGTGTGAGTGTGAGTGTGTGTGTGTGTATATTCCTCCAGAAGCATCACACATGATTGAGTTCCCAAACACCAGCATCCCAACGCAAGAGAACATGGTGTGTGAGTGTGAGTGTTTTTGTGACATATCAAGACACAAATTTGTATAATGACATGGGTATGACACAGGTATTACAAGGTATTTTTGAGAGACGGGTTTATTGAGGATGGCGTGTCGATTAAACAATTATTAAATAGGAATATTTGAAATATCGGAGTCATCACGCCGGAGATGGATCCATTGAGGATGCCATGTCGATGAGCAATTTCAGAGGGTAGACTAATTGACACGGTCTCTGCAGACACTTCAGGGATGAGTTGGTAATGTCTGGGCGCTGGTCCACCATCTGATCTGGATTTGGCCCGGATCCGGCTGACTGCGGTAAACCTCGGGATAAACAGAGAGACTAACATTAGCGTAGATGCCATTCTTCTTATGATGTAACGAGTACATCAGGTGTTATGGGAAGTGTTCCCGGTTCCGGCTGACCTAGTTAATGCAGCCTAACAATTTGAATAAAATATAAATTAAAAATGTTCTATGTTTATGCCATAGTAAAGAGATGTGTTTTTAGTCTAGATTTAAGCTGACAGAGTGTGTCTGCTTCCCGAACAATGCTAGGAAGGCTGTTCCAGAGTTTAGGTGCTAAATAGGAAAAGGATCGACCGCCTGCAGTTGATTTTGATATTCTAGGTATTATCAACTGGCCAGAGTTTTGAGACCGCAATAGACGTGATGGAGTATAATGCGTTAAGAGCTCGCTCAAGTACTGGGGAGCTAAACCATTTAGTGCTTTGTAAGTAATTAGCAAGATTTTAAAATGTATGCGATGTTTAATAGGGAGCCAGTGCAGTGTTGACAGAACCGGGCTAATATGGTCATACTTTCTGGTTCTAGTAAGAACTCGAGCTGCTGCGTTTTGGACCAGCTGCAGTTTATTTATTAAGCGAGCAGGGCAACCACCCAGTAGAGCATTACAATAATCTAGCCTTGAGGTCATGAACGCATGAACTAACTGTTCAGCATTTTGCATTGAAAGCATATGCCATAATTTAGATATATTTTTAAGATGGTAGAATGCAGTTTTACAGATGCTAGAAACGTGGCTTTCAAATGAGAGATTGGTATCAAAGAGCACACCCAGGTTCCTAACTGACGACGAGGACTTGACAGAGCAGCCATCAAGTGTTAGACAGTATTCTAGGTTACTACATGTGGAGTTTTTTTGTCCAGTAATTAAAAATTCAGTTTTTTCTGAATTAAGTTGCAGGAAATTACTAGTCATCCAATTTTTTATATCAGCTATGCATTCCGTTAATCTTGTGAATTGGTAAGTTTCGTCAGGGCGTGAAGAAATATAGAGCTGAGTATCGTCAGCATAACAATGAAAACTAACGCCATGCTTCCTAATGATATCTCCCAGTGGTAGCATGTACAGGGTGAAGAGCAACGGTCCTAGCACTGAGCCCTGCGGTACTCCATACTGAACTTGTGATCGGTGTGACATCTCTTCATTTACTGCTACAAACTGATAACGGTCAGATAAGTATGATTTAAACCATGCCAATGCAATTCCACTAATGCCAACATCATTTTCGAGTCTATTCAAAAGAATGTTGTGGTCGATAGTATCGAATGCAGCGCTAAGATCGAGTAACACTAACAGAGAGATACAACCACGATCGGATGATAAGAGTAAATCATTTGTAACTCTAATGAGAGCAGTCTCAGTACTATGATGTGGTCTAAATCCTGACTGGAAAACCTCACAGATACCATTTCTTTCTAAAAAGGAGCATAATTGTGAGGACACTGCCTTTTCTAGTATTTTTGACAGAAAGGGTAGATTTGAGATTGGCCTGTAATTGACTAATTCTGTGGGATCAAGTTGCGTTTTTTTAATAAGTGGTTTAATAATAGCCAGCTTAAAGGTTTTCGGTACATATCCTAATGACAAAGATGAATTAATGATATTAAGAAGAGGATCTATGACCTCTGGAAGCATCTCTTTTAGGAGTTTAGTCGGTATAGGGTCGAGCATACATGTTGTTGATTTAGATGATTTAAAGAGTTTAGCCAATTCTTCTTCTCCTATAGCAGTGAATGAATGTTATTTTTCCTCAGTGAGACTACAATGCTCTGTCTGATGTGATACAGTAGTAGACGGCTGCATGGTTATAATTTTTTTCCTAATATTATCAATCTTACAAGTAAAGAAGTTCATAAAGTCATTACTGCTGTGCTGTTGGCAGACATCAGAAGCTTTATTTTTGGTTAATTTAGCCACTGTATCGAATAAATACCTAGGGTTGTGTTTGTTTTCTTCTAAGAGAGTCGAGAAATAAGCAGATCTAGCAGTTTTTACGGCCTTTCTGTATGAAATCATGCTCTCTTTCCACGAAATGCGAAAAACTTCCAGTTTTGTTTTCTTCCAGCTGCGCTCCATTTTTCTGGCTGCTGTTTTAAGGGACCGGGTGTGCTCGTTGTAACACGACGTTGGACTATTTTCTTTAATCTTCTTTAAGCGCAGAGGAGCAACTGTGTCTAAAGTGCTGGAAAAGAGTGAGTCAATAGTTTCTGTTGCAACATTGAGTTCCTCTGGGCTATCTGGGATGCTGAGGAGATGAAACTGATGAGGAAGTTTATTTATAAAGAAATCTTTAGTCGCAGCAGTGATAGCCCTGCCATATTTGAAGCGAGGGCACGGCTTTGCAGCCTTTGCTAAATTAAGTATACATGATACTAGGTAATGATCTGAGATGTCATCGCTCTGCTGCAGAATTTCAACGGTATCAACATTTATTCCAATATTAGGTCTAGAGTATGATTACGGCGATGAGTGGGTCCTGATATGTGTTGCCTAACTCCAATAGAGTTTAGAATGTCTCTAAATGCCAATCCCAATGCGTCTTTTTCATTGTCTACATGGATATTAAAATCACCAACAACTAGGACTTTATCTGTAGCCAGTACTAACTCTGATAGAAAATCAGCAAATTCTCTGGTAAAGTGTGTATTGTGCCCTGGTGGCCTGTATACAGTAGCCAACACAAATGTTAAACGGCATTTATCAATTTCACTACATAACGTTACGTAAAGCACCAAAACTTCAAAGAATTATATTTGAAACTAGACTTCTGAGTAATACTGAAGATATTATTATAAATTACAGCAACACCTCCCCCTTTACCTTTCAGACGCGGCTCGTGTTTATAACAATAATCTTGTGGGGTGGACTCATTTAAAGTAAAGGTGTTTTTTTGTATTTACTAATTCGTGGAACAGACACAGTCTCTATGTGATAATATCTAGGTGAAAGAGTCTCTATGTGCTGGGATTTATCTGACTTCTGTGACGTGAGACAGCTAGCAGACTGTCAGGTAAGCCAGTCTGTCTGCTTCCTGACCTGGGCCCTAGTTAGTCAAGGTTTAGCTTTAAGACTATGTGCCAAATTACTAGAGAGAAGAGCGGCACCACCCCAGGAGGGATGGATACCATCTCTTTTCAACAGGTCAGGTCTGCCCCAAAAGCTTTTCCAGTTGTCTATAAACCCTATGTTATTTTGCGGACACCACTTAGTCAACCAGCCATTGAGTGATGATAGTCTGCTAAGTATCTCATCACTCCTTTTAACAGGTAGGGGACCAGAGCAATAAACGCTATCAGCCATCGTACTTGCGAGTTCACACACCTCTTTAATGTTAATTTTGGTGATCTCCGACTGGCGAAGTCGGACATCATTAGTGCCGACATGAATAATAATCTTGGAGAATTTACGATTAGCATTAGCCAGCACTTTTTAAATTTGCTTTGATGTCAGGCGCTCTGGCTCCCGGTAAACATGTGACTATGGTGGCTGGTGTCTCTATTTTCACGTTCCGTGTAATAGAATCGCCCATAACTAGGGCACTTTCAACAGGATTCTCAGTGGGTGCATCACTAAGTGGGGAGAACCTGTTTGATGTTCTAATCGGAACGGAAGAGTGGTTTTTTGATCCGTGACTATGCCGTCTCACCATCACCCAGTTGCCCTGCTGCACGGGCTCTACAGCCGGAACCGAACAATGTACAGAGTTCACTAAGCTAGTCGCATCCAAAGCAGTGTCTAAAGCTGTTACGTTCTCACTACTCTCAGATAAAGTCTGGATGCGTGTCTCTAATTCTGAAATCTTCTCCGTCAGCCTGACTATCTCCTTACCTTTATCCCATGTGAAGCCCTGTTCACCAACGGAGACAGATATACTAAACATGAAACATGTAGTGCAGGTGATAATAAAAGGAGAAGAAGACATGGCGCACCGTGTTTGTTCACTAATCCAACTCACCACAGTTGTTTGATGGACTAGTAAAGGCACGAGAGACAAAACAGGAAACCCGGATGCACGTATGGCAGGCTAACAGGCTAGTGAAATGCTAACACGTTGTGATAGTGATTTAGATTAAAAGCTAGCAATGTCAATTTTGACGTGATAGGCAATATTAAACAATATATGGTGATGAGTAAGTTATATTTAGCAGTATAAACAACAAGGAAAAGATATCAAATAGAGATTCAAAAGCAAAGCTGTACAGAGCTGCAAACACTGCAGCGAGGCAGCGAGGCAGACAGGAGCAATCGATCCTTGCAGTTCGTATAACTCAAGTGCTGAGTGTGAGTGTGTGAGTGTGTGTGTGAGTGTGTGTGTGAGTGAGTGAGTGTGTGAGTGTGTGTGTGAGTGTGTGTGTGAGTGTGTGTGTGTGTGTGAGTGTGTGTGTGTGTGTGTGAGTGTGTGAGTGTGTGAGTGTGAGAGTGTGAGTGTGAGTGTGTATTCCTCCAGAAGCGTTTAGTGTGTGTGTGTGTATTCCTCCAGAAGCGTTTAGTGTGTGTGTGTGTGTGTATTCCTCCAGAAGCGTTTAGTGTGTGTGTGTGTGTGTGTGTGTGTGTGTGTATTCCTCCAGAAGCGTTTAGTGTGTGTGTGTGTATTCCTCCAAAGCGTTTAGTGTGTGTGTGTGTGTGTGTGTGTGTGTGTGTGTGTGTGTGTGTGTGTGTGTTTCGCCTGACGCTCTGAGACGACACTCATTTATGATGGAGGGAAAAGAGCCCGATTGAGAAACTTACAGTTTATTACTGAGATTTAGAGCCAGGAAGTGATGATTCTGTTCTCTTGAACACGTGGGATGGAAACGCTGCTTTATTTGCAAATGTTTTATGCAATATTCCAATTTTGCACATGCGTTAAATTCTCAGCTTTGGATGGAAACAGAGCAAAGTTAGGACATTATATCTCAAATATAATAAATCTACATATGTCAATTAAAGTGGTCCCAGCACTGAACCCTGGGGGATTCCTCACCGTTTACTACTCAAATGCAGTTATTGCATTACTTTTTACTGAAATTTAGGGCCAATTTCCTAGCAAGTGACAGTGTTTTTTAGACATGAGACGGAAACTCTGCTTTATTCACAAATGATTTATGCAATATTCCAATTTTGTGCATAAGTTTAATTCGTCTGTAAATATAACTGTAGTCTGTTTACTTTTGCATTATATTTAAGTTTAATAACTTGTTTCTGCAGTATGTCCAAAGAGCGTGGGTTGGGAGAAGAACCCTAAAGGGGCGATGGGACCCAGAAGTGTCAATCTCAGCGAATGCATGGACCCTAAAAGGTACTCAGCGCAGGGCCAACGTTTATACACTTCTAAATGGTTTTCTCAGTGGTATTTTACACATTTCATTATTTCTTCAAGGCTGGCTGAGTCTTCTGTGGATCTGAACCTGAAGCTGATGCGCTGGAGGCTGGTCCCGTCTCTGGATCTGGATAAGGTCGTGTCGACGAGGTGTCTGTTACTGGGAGCGGGAACTCTGGGCTGCAACGTGGCACGAACACTGATGGTGAGAGCCATTTACTTGTGATTATCAGCAATTCATCTCATCTGACAGGTGACGGAAAAGCTTTCCTTGCCTTCGGTATGGATTCCTTGGCATGCTTTATGTCATTTAAGTGCTTACTTGCTTTCACCATAATTGCTTCTTAATGGTTTTTGAAATGGTCGTAAGCTTAGGACTGTAATTATAGGAAGTAAGACACAGATGTTGCCATTTCAAAATGATAGTGGTGTCACTCGAAGGCTGAGATAAACATGTTGGCAGTGTCTTCATACCAGTTAATTGCAACATTAAGAGAGTTTTCACACTTAGATCTCAATAATTTTGGCTTCTATGTAAACGCTTTAAATGGACCCTTTTATGGTGGTTCACTTACAGCGTGTCTTGTGAATGCAAAACGCTTTTTTGCATTTCATTTTCATTTGAAGAGTCTATAAGAAGCCAAATTTACAGAGAAAGGAGGTGTGTTTGTGCTGAAAATAATAATTATGTTATGTAAATACACATGGCACATAGGGCTGGGTTAAAATATCAGTTTATCGATTTTAATCAATTAAAATTGACTTAAATCACAAGAATCGATCTGCTGTTTTCAGTTGATGAATGAACAAAACTTCACTAAACATTACAAAGTCTCAGCTTTCAAATGATGTTAATTTTATCATGAAATTCAGTCAATAAATGTGCCACCGTAATCACCATAGAACCGATCATCTCTTCCTCTTTACTGCTAGTTACAGCACCAAATAAACATGAATGAACATCAGAAAGAATGTTTAAAGATAGAGAACCCCTTACTGAAATGAATCCTGCCTTATGTAATCGCTCAATCAGTGTTTCAACCGCGGAAAGACATCAATAAAACAGCTTGAGAACAATGTCACGTAAAGTCACATTTACCTCAAAAAAGCCATTCAGTGACCATAAACTTGATAGTTAGCTAGAAAAATAACTCTAACTTAAATGTAGACAAGTCAGTTGTTAATTTTAACCTGTAATATTATAGTAATGTAGCGACTGACAGGGTTCTCTGTATAGTTTAGTTGATAGAGAGAAAAATTTACACGTACTGTACCTGTTATATATCTAAATTAATCGATATCGAATTGCGAATCGAATCACAAGTTTTTGAATCAAATCCTGAAATTTGTGTCAATGTCCAGGTCTAATGGTGAAGTCTTTATAAGTGATTCATTCATTCATTCATTCATTAAAGAGATTCGTTCAAAAACACTGATTCACCAGTAATAAAACAAGTGAAGTCTTTATAAGTGAGACATTGAATCATTCATTCAAGAGATTCATTCAAAAACACTGATTCATCCAGTAATGAAACGAGTGAAGTCTTTATGAGTGAGTCATTGAATCATTCACTCAGGAGATTCGTTCAAAAACTCTGATTCATCCAGTAATGAAACAAGTGAAGTCTTTATGAGCGAGTCATTGAATCATTCACTCAAGAGATTCGTTCAAAAACACTGATTCATCCAGTAATGAAACAAGTGAAGTGTTTATGAGTGAATCATTGAACCATTCATTCAAGAGATTAGTTCAAAAACACTGATTCATCCAGTGAAGTGAAGTCTTTAAGTGAGAAATTGAATCATTCATTCAGGAGATTCGTTCAAAAACGCTGATTCATCCAGTAATGAAACAAGTGAAGTCTTTATGAGCGAGTCATTGAATCATTCAAGAGATTCGTTCAAAAACACTGATTCATCCAGTAATGAAACAAGTGAAGTGTTTATGAGTGAATCATTGAATCATTCATTCAAGAGATTCATTCAAAAACACTGATTCATCCAGTAATGAAACAAGTGAAGTGTTTATGAGTGAATCATTGAATCATTCAAGAGATTCGTTCAAAAACACTGATTCATCCAGTAATGAAACAAGTGAAGTGTTTATGAGTGAATCATTGAATCATTCAAGAGATTCGTTCAAAAACACTGATTCATCCAGTAATGAAACAAGTGAAGTGTTTATGAGTGAATCATTGAATCATTCATTCAAGAGATTCGTTCGTGAAGTGTTTTGAACTTTTAAAACTTTAATGAAATAAATAAACAAAATGAAAGTCGCCGCGGCAGCCCCTCACAGACGACTGCCGCGCACACACACAAAATAAAACGTAAACAAAAACACAACATAAGTCCAGGCCTGGTCCTCTCTCGTCTTGCACTGTCGTCACTCCTCCTTTTATGCTCCCGTCACTCCTCCGTGAGACGAGACCGGTGTGGCGCGCAGCTGGAGCTCATTATCGCTCGTCACCGGCCCGTTCTCACGGTCCCTCACCTCACCACTCGCCACACATTCATTCAGGATATTCGTTCAAAAACACTGATTCATCCAGTAATGAAACAAGTGAAGTCTTTATGAGTGAGACATTGAATCATTCACTCAAGAGATTTGTTCAAAAGCGCTGATTCATCCAGTAATGAAACAAGTGAAGTCTTTATGAGTGAGACATTGAATCATTCACTCAAGAGATTTGCTCAAAAACACTGATTCATCCAGTAATGAAACAAGTGAAGTGTTTATAAGTGAATCATTGAATCATTCATTCAAGAGATTCGTTCAAAAACACTGATTCATCCAGTAATGAAACTAGTGAAGTGTTTATGAGTGAGTCATTGAATCATTCATTCAAGAGATTTGTTCAAAAACACTGATTCATCCAGTAATGAAACAAGTGAAGTGTTTATGAGTGAGTCATTGAATCATTCACTCAAGAGATTCGTTCAAAAACACTGATTCATCCAGTAATGAAACAAGTGAAGTGTTTATAAGTGAATCATTGAATCATTCATTCAAGAGATTCGTTCAAAAACACTGATTCATCCAGTAATGAAACAAGTGAAGTGTTTATGAGTGAGTCATTGAATCATTCATTCAAGAGATTCGTTCAAAAACACTGATTCATCCAGTGAAGTGAAGTCTTTATAAGTGAGACATTGAATCATTCATTCAGGAGATTCGTTCAAAAACGCTGATTCATCCAGTAATGAAACAAGTGAAGTCTTTATGAGCGAGTCATTGAATCGTTCAAGAGATTCGTTCAAAAACACTGATTCATCCAGTAATGAAACAAGTGAAGTCTTTATGAGTGAGTCATTGAATCATTCACTCAAGAGATTCATTCAAAAACACTGATTTATCCAGTAATGAAACAAGTGAAGTCTTTATAAGTGAGACATTGAATCATTCATTCAAGAGATTTGTTCAAAAACGCTGATTTATCCAGTAATGAAACAAGTGAAGTCTTTGAGTGAGTCATTGAATCATTCACTCAAGAGATTCATTCAAAAACGCTGATTCATCCAGTGAAGTGAAGTCTTTATAAGTGAGACATTGAATCATTCATTCAAGAGATTTGTTCAAAAACACTGATTCATCCAGTAATGAAACTAGTGAAGTGTTTATGAGTGAGTCATTGAATCATTCATTCAAGAGATTCGTTCAAAAACACTGATTCATCCAGTAATGAAACAAGTGAAGTCTATATGAGTGAGTCATTGAATCATTCATTCAAGAGATTCGTTCAAAAACACTGATTCATCCAGTAATGAAACAAGTGAACTCTTTATGAGTGAGTCATTGAATCATTCATTCAAGAGATTCGTTCAAAAACACTGATTCATCCAGTAATGAAACAAGTGAAGTCTATATGAGTGAATCATTGAATCATTCATTCAAGAGATTCATTCAAAAACACTGATTCATCCAGTAATGAAACAAGTGAAGTCTTTGAGTGAGTCATTGAATCATTCATTCAAGAGATTTGTTCAAAAACGCTGATTCATCCAGTAATGAAACAAGTGAAGTCTTTGAGTGAGTCATTGAATCATTCATTCAAGAGATTTGTTCAAAAACACTGATTCATCCAGTAATGAAACTAGTGAAGTGTTTATGAGTGAGTCATTGAATCATTCATTCAAGAGATTCGTTCAAAAACACTGATTCATCCAGTAATGAAACAAGTGAAGTCTATATGAGTGAGTCATTGAATCATTCATTCAAGAGATTCGTTCAAAATCACTGATTCATCCAGTAATGAAACAAGTGAACTCTTTATGAGTGAGTCATTGAATCATTCATTCAAGAGATTCGTTCAAAAACACTGATTCATCCAGTAATGAAACAAGTGAAGTCTATATGAGTGAATCATTGAATCATTCATTCAAGAGATTCATTCAAAAACACTGATTCATCCAGTAATGAAACTAGTGAAGTGTTTATGAGTGAGTCATTGAATCATTCATTCAAGAGATTCGTTCAAAAACACAGATTCATCCAGTAATGAAACTAGTAAAAGTGTTTATGAGTGAGTCATTGAATCATTCATTCAAGAGATTCGTTCAAAAACACTGATTCATCCAGTAATGAAACAAGTGAACTCTTTATGAGTGAGTCATTGAATCATTCATTCAAGAGATTCGTTCAAAAACACTGATTCATCCAGTAATGAAACAAGTGAAGTCTATATGAGTGAATCATTGAATCATTCATTCAAGAGATTCATTCAAAAACACTGATTCATCCAGTAATGAAACAAGTAAAGTTTTTAAATGAGTCATTGAATCATTCATATAAGAGATTTGTTCAAAAACGCTGATTCATCCAGTAATGAAACAAGTGAAGTGTTTATGAGTGAGTCATTGAATCATTCATTCAAGAGATTTGTTCAAAAACGCTGATTCATCCAGTAATGAAACAAGTGAAGTCTTTATGAGTGAGTCATTGAATCATTCATTCAAGAGATTTGTTCAAAAACACTGATTCATCCAGTAATGAAACTAGTGAAGTGTTTATGAGTGAGTCATTGAATCATTCATTCAAGAGATTCGTTCAAAAACACTGATTCATCCAGTAATGAAACAAGTGAAGTCTATATGAGTGAGTCATTGAATCATTCATTCAAGAGATTCGTTCAAAAACACTGATTCATCCAGTAATGAAACAAGTGAAGTCTTTGAGTGAGTCATTGAATCATTCATTCAAGAGATTTGTTCAAAAACGCTGATTCATCCAGTAATGAAACAAGTGAAGTCTTTATGAGTGAGTCATTGAATCATTCATTCAAGAGATTTGTTCAAAAACACTGATTCATCCAGTAATGAAACTAGTGAAGTGTTTATGAGTGAGTCATTGAATCATTCATTCAAGAGATTCGTTCAAAAACACTGATTCATCCAGTAATGAAACAAGTGAAGTCTATATGAGTGAGTCATTGAATCATTCATTCAAGAGATTCGTTCAAAAACACTGATTCATCCAGTAATGAAACAAGTGAACTCTTTATGAGTGAGTCATTGAATCATTCATTCAAGAGATTCGTTCAAAAACACTGATTCATCCAGTAATGAAACAAGTGAAGTCTATATGAGTGAATCATTGAATCATTCATTCAAGAGATTCATTCAAAAACACTGATTCATCCAGTAATGAAACTAGTGAAGTGTTTATGAGTGAGTCATTGAATCATTCACTCAAGAGATTCGTTTAAAAACACTGATTCATCCAGTAATGAAACAAGTGAAGTCTTTATGAGTGAGTCATTGAATCATTCATTCAAGAGATTCGTTCAAAAACACTGATTCATCCAGTAATGAAACAAGTGAAGTCTTTATGAGTGAGTCATTGAATCATTCATTCAAGAGATTCGTTCAAAAACACTGATTCATCCAGTAATGAAACAAGTGAAGTCTTTATGAGTGAGTCATTGAATCATTCATTCAAGAGATTCGTTCAAAAACACTGATTCATCCAGTAATGAAACAAGTGAAGTCTTTATGAGTGAGTCATTGAATCATTCATTCAAGAGATTCGTTCAAAAACACTGATTCATCCAGTAATGAAACAAGTGAACTCTTTATGAGTGAGTCATTGAATCATTCATTCAAGAGATTCGTTCAAAAACACTGATTCATCCAGTAATGAAACAAGTGAAGTCTATATGAGTGAATCATTGAATCATTCATTCAAGAGATTCATTCAAAAACACTGATTCATCCAGTAATGAAACAAGTAAAGTCTTTAAATGAGTCATTGAATCATTCATATAAGAGATTTGTTCAAAAACGCTGATTCATCCAGTAATGAAACAAGTGAAGTGTTTATGAGTGAATCATTGAATCATTCATTCAAGAGATTCGTTCAAAAACACTGATTCATCCAGTAATGAAACAAGTGAAGTGTTTATGAGTGAATCATTGAATCATTCATTCAAGAGATGAGTCAGTCATTGAATCATTCACTCAAGAGATTCATTCAAAAACACTGATTCATCCAGTAATGAAACAAGTGAAGTCTTTGAGTGAGTCATTGAATCATTCATTCAAGAGATTTGTTCAAAAACGCTGATTCATCCAGTAATGAAACAAGTGAAGTCTTTATGAGTGAGTCATTGAATCATTCATTCAAGAGATTTGTTCAAAAACACTGATTCATCCAGTAATGAAACTAGTGAAGTGTTTATGAGTGAGTCATTGAATCATTCATTCAAGAGATGAGTCAGTCATTGAATCATTCACTCAAGAGATTCATTCAAAAACACTGATTCATCCAGTAATGAAACAAGTGAAGTCTTTGAGTGAGTCATTGAATCATTCATTCAAGAGATTTGTTCAAAAACGCTGATTCATCCAGTAATGAAACAAGTGAAGTCTTTATGAGTGAGTCATTGAATCATTCATTCAAGAGATTTGTTCAAAAACACTGATTCATCCAGTAATGAAACTAGTGAAGTGTTTATGAGTGAGTCATTGAATCATTCATTCAAGAGATTCGTTCAAAAACACTGATTCATCCAGTAATGAAACAAGTGAAGTCTATATGAGTGAGTCATTGAATCATTCATTCAAGAGATTCGTTCAAAAACACTGATTCATCCAGTAATGAAACAAGTGAACTCTTTATGAGTGAGTCATTGAATCATTCATTCAAGAGATTCGTTCAAAAACACTGATTCATCCAGTAATGAAACAAGTGAAGTCTATATGAGTGAATCATTGAATCATTCATTCAAGAGATTCATTCAAAAACACTGATTCATCCAGTAATGAAACAAGTGAAGTCTTTGAGTGAGTCATTGAATCATTCATTCAAGAGATTTGTTCAAAAACGCTGATTCATCCAGTAATGAAACAAGTGAAGTCTTTATGAGTGAGTCATTGAATCATTCATTCAAGAGATTTGTTCAAAAACACTGATTCATCCAGTAATGAAACTAGTGAAGTGTTTATGAGTGAGTCATTGAATCATTCATTCAAGAGATTCGTTCAAAAACACTGATTCATCCAGTAATGAAACAAGTGAAGTCTATATGAGTGAGTCATTGAATCATTCATTCAAGAGATTCGTTCAAAAACACTGATTCATCCAGTAATGAAACAAGTGAACTCTTTATGAGTGAGTCATTGAATCATTCGTTCAAAAACACTGATTCATCCAGTAATGAAACAAGTGAAGTCTATATGAGTGAATCATTGAATCATTCATTCAAGAGATTCATTCAAAAACACTGATTCATCCAGTAATGAAACTAGTGAAGTGTTTATGAGTGAGTCATTGAATCATTCATTCAAGAGATTCGTTCAAAAACACAGATTCATCCAGTAATGAAACTAGTAAAAGTGTTTATGAGTGAGTCATTGAATCATTCATTCAAGAGATTCGTTCAAAAACACTGATTCATCCAGTAATGAAACAAGTGAACTCTTTATGAGTGAGTCATTGAATCATTCATTCAAGAGATTCGTTCAAAAACACTGATTCATCCAGTAATGAAACAAGTGAAGTCTATATGAGTGAATCATTAAATCATTCATTCAAGAGATTCATTCAAAAACACTGATTCATCCAGTAATGAAACAAGTAAAGTCTTTAAATGAGTCATTGAATCATTCATTCAAGAGATTTGTTCAAAAACGCTGATTCATCCAGTAATGAAACAAGTGAAGTGTTTATGAGTGAATCATTGAATCATTCATTTAAGAGATTCGTTCAAAAACACTGATTCATCCAGTAATGAAACAAGTGAAGTGTTTATGAGTGAATCATTGAATCATTCATTCAAGAGATGAGTCAGTCATTGAATCATTCACTCAAGAGATTCATTCAAAAACACTGATTCATCCAGTAATGAAACAAGTGAAGTCTTTGAGTGAGTCATTGAATCATTCATTCAAGAGATTTGTTCAAAAACGCTGATTCATCCAGTAATGAAACAAGTGAAGTCTTTATGAGTGAGTCATTGAATCATTCATTCAAGAGATTTGTTCAAAAACACTGATTCATCCAGTAATGAAACTAGTGAAGTGTTTATGAGTGAGTCATTGAATCATTCATTCAAGAGATTCGTTCAAAAACACTGATTCATCCAGTAATGAAACAAGTGAAGTCTATATGAGTGAGTCATTGAATCATTCATTCAAGAGATTTGTTCAAAAACGCTGATTCATCCAGTAATGAAACAAGTGAAGTCTATATGAGTGAGTCATTGAATCATTCACTCAAGAGATTTGTTCAAAAACACTGATTCATCCAGTAATGAAACAAGTGAAGTCTTTATGAGTGAGTCATTGAATCATTCATTCAAGAGATTTGTTCAAAAACACTGATTCATCCAGTAATGAAACTAGTGAAGTGTTTATGAGTGAGTCATTGAATCATTCATTCAAGAGATTCGTTCAAAAACACTGATTCATCCAGTAATGAAACAAGTGAAGTCTATATGAGTGAGTCATTGAATCATTCATTCAAGAGATTCGTTCAAAAACACTGATTCATCCAGTAATGAAACAAGTGAACTCTTTATGAGTGAGTCATTGAATCATTCATTCAAGAGATTCGTTCAAAAACACTGATTCATCCAGTAATGAAACAAGTGAAGTCTATATGAGTGAATCATTGAATCATTCATTCAAGAGATTCATTCAAAAACACTGATTCATCCAGTAATGAAACTAGTGAAGTGTTTATGAGTGAGTCATTGAATCATTCATTCAAGAGATTCGTTCAAAAACACAGATTCATCCAGTAATGAAACTAGTGAAGTGTTTATGAGTGAGTCATTGAATCATTCATTCAAGAGATTCGTTCAAAAACACTGATTCATCCAGTAATGAAACTAGTGAAGTGTTTATGAGTGAGTCATTGAATCATTAATTCAAGAGATTTGTTCAAAAACACTGATTCATCCAGTAAAGAAACAAGTGAAGTCTTTATGAGTGAGTCATTGAATCATTCACTCAAGAGATTTGTTCAAAAACACTGATTCATCCAGTAAAGAAACAAGTGAAGTCTTTATGAGTGAGTCATTGAATCATTCACTCAAGAGATTTGTTCAAAAACACTGATTCATCCAGTAATGAAACATCACTACAGCAGGAGCGGTAGAATCTGCTTCAACTGGATTACAGGTTCTTAGTGAATAAAACACTAAGTTAGATTTACAACACTAGGTTTTGTGCTGCAATACTGCAAATGGCACAAATGTTTAGTGAAGTTCTGGCTTAAGTTTTTTCTGCTCTGTTTATTTAAGGGCTGGGGTGTGAGGCACATCACTTTTGTGGACAACGCAAAGATCTCCTACTCGAACCCGGTGCGACAGCCGCTCTATGAGTTTGAAGACTGTCTGAGCGGAGGGAAGGCGAAAGCTCTCGCCGCAGTGGACAGACTAAAGAAGATCTTTCCTGGTGTGGTGAGGACTTTGAAATCTTTCAGTAATACATAAATTAAAGAAAAAGAGTGGAAAATAGAAAATCTATGTCTGCAGTTGCATATTTGTCAATTTTTCGCTGCATAATAGACCAGGGGTCTCAAACTCAAATACCTGAGAAGCACTGATATTAGAGCTGCATGATTAATCATTAAAAGATTATGATCTTGACTCAAACACCCACCTGATCTTATTTCTAAATGACAGCGATTCGGCTCTGTCTATTAAAGCTTTGACGAGTCCGATCACAGCGAACATTCAGATCTGTGTTCTGATCCAGAGAGAGCCGTTGTCATGTGTAGATATAAAACAGCTTCACAAACAGTCTTTATTCTACACACACAGGATCATTATTTCTGTCTTACAATCATTCAGATTATCACAGAGGAACTGGATAAAACTTTATAGTTCAGATATAAACACTGATGTCTACAGTAGTGATCAAAATAGAGCGAATCACCTTTAGAAAGAAACTTGAGGCTTCAGATAAAGATTGTATCCATTACATCCTTACACCAGTAGGTGGAGACAACAGACTGTTAAAAATGTGTGAGTCATTGAATCATTCACTCAAGAGATTCGTTCAAAAACACTGATTCATCCAGGAATGAAACAAGTGAAGTCTTTATGAGTGAGTCATTGAATCATTCACTCAAGAGATTCGTTCAAAAACACTGATTCACCCAGTAATGAAACAAGTGAAGTCTTTATGAGTGAGTCATTGAATCATTCACTCAAGAGATTTGTTCAAAAACACTGATTCATCCAGTAATGAAACAAGTGAAGTCTTTATGAGTGAGTCATTGAATCATTCATTCAAGAGATTTGTTCAAAAACACTGATTCATCCAGTAATGAAACAAGTGAAGTCTTTATGAGTGAGTCATTGAATCATTCACTCAAGAGATTCGTTCAAAAACACTGATTCATCCAGTAAAGAAACAAGTGAAGCCTTTATGAGTGAGTCATTGAATCATTCACTCAAGAGATTCGTTCAAAAACACTGATTCATCCAGTAATGAAACAAGTGAAGTCTTTATGTGTGAGTCATTGAATCATTCACTCAAGAGATTCGTTCAAAAACACTGATTCATCCAGTAATGAAACAAGTGAAGTCTTTATGTGTGAGTCATTGAATCATTCACTCAAGAGATTCGTTCAAAAACACTGATTCATCCAGTAATGAAACAAGTGAAGTCTTTATGAGTGAGTCATTGAATCATTCACTCAAGAGATTCGTTCAAAAACACTGATTCATCCAGTAATGAAACAAGTGAACTCTTTATGAGTGAGTCATTGAATCATTCACTCAAGAGATTCGTTCAAAAACACTGATTCATCCAGTAATGAAACAAGTGAAGTCTTTATGAGTGAGTCATTGAATCATTCACTCAAGAGATTCATTCAAAAACACTGATTCATCCAGTAATGAAACAAGTGAAGTCTTTATGAGTGAGTCATTGAATCATTCACTCAAGAGATTCGTTCAAAAACACTGATTAATCCAGTAATGAATGAGTCATTGAATCATTCACTCAAGAGATTCATTCAAAAACACTGATTCATCCAGTAATGAAACAAGTGAAGTCTTTATGTGTGAGTCATTGAATCATTCACTCAAGAGATTCATTCAAAAACACTGATTCATCCAGTAATAAAACAAGTGAAGTCTTTATGTGTGAGTCATTGAATTATTCACTCAAGAGATTCATTCAAAAACACTGATTCATCCAGTAATGAAACAAGTGAAGTCTTTATGAGTGAGTCATTGAATCATTCACTCAAGAGATTTGTTCAAAAACACTGATTCATCCAGTAATGAAACAAGTGAAGTCTTTATGAGTGAGTCATTGAATCATTCATTCAAGAGATTTGTTCAAAAACACTGATTCATCCAGTAATGAAACAAGTGAAGTCTTTATGAGTGAGTCATTGAATCATTCACTCAAGAGATTCGTTCAAAAACACTGATTCATCCAGTAAAGAAACAAGTGAAGCCTTTATGAGTGAGTCATTGAATCATTCACTCAAGAGATTCGTTCAAAAACACTGATTCATCCAGTAATGAAACAAGTGAAGTCTTTATGTGTGAGTCATTGAATCATTCACTCAAGAGATTCGTTCAAAAACACTGATTCATCCAGTAATGAAACAAGTGAAGTCTTTATGTGTGAGTCATTGAATCATTCACTCAAGAGATTCGTTCAAAAACACTGATTCATCCAGTAATGAAACAAGTGAAGTCTTTATGAGTGAGTCATTGAATCATTCACTCAAGAGATTCGTTCAAAAACACTGATTCATCCAGTAATGAAACAAGTGAACTCTTTATGAGTGAGTCATTGAATCATTCACTCAAGAGATTCGTTCAAAAACACTGATTCATCCAGTAATGAAACAAGTGAAGTCTTTATGAGTGAGTCATTGAATCATTCACTCAAGAGATTCATTCAAAAACACTGATTCATCCAGTAATGAAACAAGTGAAGTCTTTATGAGTGAGTCATTGAATCATTCACTCAAGAGATTCGTTCAAAAACACTGATTAATCCAGTAATGAATGAGTCATTGAATCATTCACTCAAGAGATTCATTCAAAAACACTGATTCATCCAGTAATGAAACAAGTGAAGTCTTTATGTGTGAGTCATTGAATCATTCACTCAAGAGATTCGTTCAAAAACACTGATTCATCCAGTAATGAAACAAGTGAAGTCTTTATGAGTGAGTCATTGAATCATTCACTCAAGAGATTCATTCAAAAACACTGATTCATCCAGTAATGAAACAAGTGAAGTCTTTATGAGTGAGTCATTGAATCATTCACTCAAGAGATTCGTTCAAAAACACTGATTAATCCAGTAATGAATGAGTCATTGAATCATTCACTCAAGAGATTCATTCAAAAACACTGATTCATCCAGTAATGAAACAAGTGAAGTCTTTATGTGTGAGTCATTGAATCATTCACTCAAGAGATTCATTCAAAAACGCTGATTCATCCAGTAATGAAACAAGTGAAGTCTTTATGTGTGAGTCATTGAATCATTCACTCAAGAGATTCATTCAAAAACACTGATTCATCCAGTAATGAAACAAGTGAAGTGAGTGTATCCCTCCCCACCCCCCTAAAAAAAACTCTGACAGTGTGAACATGAAACCTAAAACCATTGAACAGTTACAAATACAAATGTTATACATGTATATATCATCAATTTGAACTATGTACAGTTATTGTCCAATCATTCCCTCCGACTGCTCTGTTTTTATTGGACTAATGAGGCCTGAATACACCATTCACACCTGACAGGCTGAATGAACCGATTGTGCGGGTCATTAGTTTGAGACCCCTGGATTAATTGGGAGGACTCAATTTCAACATGCAATTATCTAGAACAATGAAGTCTGAATTATTCATTTTAATATTGGTGAACAGTGTTTAGCTGCTCTGCAAATAAATATAGTGAAAAGCCAAACAGTGTATTTGACCAAATGACTGATGTTCATTATCTTTGAAGAGTCTCATGTACAATATAATGATGTTCATATGAAATGTAGCCTCATTTATATTCATCTGCTCAATGATCTTCTCATGCATCACTGAGCACATCAGTGTTAGGTGTGGTAGCCAACACACACACACATGGAGGAATATCAAACAAAAATAATTTTAAGGAGATCGCTGGAGAATAATCTGTAGAAACACAGAAGATTGCAAACCACATGTACATCATCAAGAGACTGGACTAAACCGGGTGTATATGCGTTCACTCCATGTCGTAATTGTGAGTTTTCATCTTGTTAACGGCGTTCACGTCCTCGTAGAACCAATTTGTAAGCTGGGAATTTTCGGAGAGCTCCTACTTGCCATAGAAACGCATAGTCCGAGGACGTGAACAGCTGTTGTCATGTTGTCATCACGAAATTACAGTAATTACGACATGGCGTGAATGCAGCATATATACACAGGACTAAATGAGTGAGTTAACGAGGGTCAGGTGAAATTGATTTTTAACGATAACTTATAAACCTTTAAAGACAACCATACTATGAGCTACGAGGCTGTTCATCGATGGTATTTGCTTCTGTTGAAGCTGTCAGCCTGCATTTTTTCAATTTGTTTTTAAAATTAGTGTTTAACAGTGGAATTTGTGGTGGAAAAACTACATTACCCATGATTCTGTACAGAAAATTCCACCAATCAGAGAGTCGAAAATGCACAACATGCCAAATGAGCTCTTTATCTCCGCCCACTTCCTGCGAATGACGTAATCGAGGCAGTCTCTCTACACTCTCAAAATACTTAAATATTTGTAAATATATATATGCAGTTTTTAAAATAAACTTAAAATGTATTGTTTGTATACATTTTTAAATGAGTAGTTGTATAAAAAATACTTCCGGGAGAGGGCGGGAACTGATGCACTCAATTTCTATTAAAAAATACAATACGAGGAAGGAAATATTGAACAAGAAAGGGACGAAGGAGATGAAAATGTGAAATGGACAGACAACTTTATCTTATTAATAATTAATTTGTTACATTTATATAGCGCTTTTCTGGGTACTCAAAACGCTTTACATATAGAAGGGGGGAATCTCCTCAACCACCACCAATGTGCAGCACCACCTGGAAGATGCGACGGCAGCCATATTGCGCCAGAACGCCCCCCACACACCAGCTGATTGGTGGAGAGGAGGCCGAGTGATGAAGCCAATCATATATATATATATGGGGATGATTAGGAGGCCATGATGGACAGGGGCCAATGGGCAAATTTGGCCAGGATGCTGGGGTTACACCCCTACTCTTTACCGAAGGACATCCTGGGATTTTTAATGACCACAGAGAGTCAGGACCTCAGTTTAACGTCTCATCTGAAGGACGGTGCTTGTTACAGTATAGTGTCCCCATCTCTATACTGGGGCGTTAGGACCCACACTAACACCTCTTCCAGCAGATACCTGGTTTTCCCAGGAGGTCTCCCATCCAGGTACTGACCAGGCTCAGCCCTGCTTAGCTTCAGTGGGAAACCAGTCTTGGGCTACAGGGTGATATGGCTGCTGGTAAGATAAAGCATATGTGGACAAAGTTTTCCTTTGGGGACGTTTGCAGTTGAAAAAAGTAATAAATGCAAAACGTTTAGCATAGCGCAAAATGTTTAAAGGGGTTGATTATGATTTCACTTTTTTAACTTTAGTGAGTGTGTGATGTTGCTGTTTGAGCGTAAACATCTGCAAAGTTACGACGCTCAGAGTTCAAAGCAAAGGGAGATCTTTTTTTTTAAAGGACTACAACAAGCTTATTCACAGTTATGACAACATAAGTTATAACCGTAATTAAACTAAACTATCCCTGTTCTCTCTTCATGCAGCAGATATTCTCTGGCTCATCTCACAACAGTTCCCACACCAGCGGTTTATAGATTATCATGACAGAATATGCTAATCAGTGACTTGAAGATAGTTAACTCATAAATTCATCATTCAGAAGTGTCCTGTCTTATTCTACATGTTGTCTCTTCTTCTTGAGTCTCTCCATCATTGTTCCAGAACAGTTTCGGACATTTTCAGTGTGTGTCTGCGTGAGGTAATCGGAGCTGCTAACACAAGCTCTTGAAGCTCCGCCTTCTTCTTGAACGGGGGCGGGAGCAGCAGCTCATTTGCATTTAAAGTGACACACAAAAATTGCGCGTTTTTGCTCACCCTCAAAAAGTGACAATTTTAACATGCTATAAAAATTATCTGTGGGGTATTTCGAGCTAGAACGTCACATACACACTCTGGAGACATCAGAGACTTATTTTACATCTTGTAAAAGGAGGCATTATAGGACCCCTTTAAAATCCCAATAATATTGTATCATGGCTTAAGAATCGTGATCATATCATGTTGTGGGGCCGCTGGTAATTCCCACCCCTACAATTTACAAGATAATTGGTGGATGACTAGTCAACTAGTTGACCATCCTGTTCCATCCCTAATTTTTACAGTTCTAAACTAGCCATCTCATCCATTTCTTCATATAGAGAGGCTTTTTGTCAGATATGTTCCCATTGCTAAGCAACAAAATCAGTTTGGGTACATGTTGTCCTTGTGTTTTATGCTAAGCGGTAGCATCAGACTCATGTGACTCAGCCTTTAGCTGGGCTTCATATTCATGACTCTGTGTGGGAATGCTGTTGGCAGGTGTTTACATCCACGAGGCCTGTGAATGCTCTCTGCTATCATATCCCCTTCACTTCCCATGATTCATCATGCTGGGCAGCTTCAACTAATTTCATTCCAGAAAACCAAGTTTGGCCATTCGCAACCAAAGAGAAAGCCAGCCAGACTAAATTAAAGACATGTCCTATGTTATTTTGACGATTACATCTTTAATTGATTTTGAGATCACTACAAGGCATACGCAGAATAAAGGGGCAGGGCCTGGTTGAGTTAGTTAGTCGTGTGTTGAAACTGGTGGGTATGAAAAAGGGGCGGGACATTTCCCAAACACCAATCACAACACACTGTTCCAGCCGACCAATCAGAGCACAGTGTGCTTTTCAGAAGGCGGGGCTTCATAGAGACAGGAACTAAACAGAGTTACTGACAGACTGGGAAGAGAGGAGCCGCAACAATGGAGAATATGAGGAATAATCAACATTCAAGCAGGAAAACCTGCTCTAGTAGAGCCAGAAAACAACAGCAAGACTTTTTAAGGGCATAAGATGGCCTCTTTATTGCTACCATACACTACCGGACAACATTATGAAATTTACGTGATATATAGGCTGAACGTGAAAAGACCCAATTTTGTAATTGCATAAACGACAGCGAAAGTGAACGGCTACAGGTGATATGAGCAACAAGTCGTGTAAGATTATGCAGTTCCTCCATGTTGCTGTGATTGGCTGTTCAGTGGCCATGTGATGTTTGTTGCTGGTCTGCACTGTCTGAAACTAAATGAACGTGAAATCACTTGAGTGTGGTGGTTATTAATTAGCATTCCACTCAATTAAAGCTGCACCTCCTGCAAACGTGCATTGTTTGTCAAGGATTTGTTGACTAATAGTCCAGACTAAAGATGATATTAAAAGAATAGCCAAACAGTTCACGGTTTCATTTAATTCTAAACTGGGATGAAGGTAAACAAGCAGGACACTAAATTGCCTTAGGATTTAAAGAGGGGGGACTAATGCTATTTTCTGCATTCTGCCTTATTTACACTGTCATAAATCCCACTCGTTTTTTTGACATTTTGTCCATGTTTAGCATGAGAATCAACTCTTTAACAGAGTATTTCTGTGACAAATACACTCCTTCAGGATTCAAACAAGTTTCTGAAAGTTTTTCGAGTATGGCCCTGTATGATGTCATAAAGGGTGGAACTCCTTATATGGGCACTTCTCCCAGATGAGCACACACACACACACACACACACATCAGCCAGAGCAAGAGCGCGTCCATCATGAGCTTCGTTCGGGTTACGGGAGCCGTCGGTGGCGCTGGCGTTGTGTGTTTAGACACGAGATCAACAATGTCACTAAAGAAGTGTGTTTCTGGTGTGAGGGAAAGATCACCTTGTTCAGCTTCCCAAATAACCCAGCGTTAAGGGAACAGTGGATGCAGAGTTCTGCAAGTGTGTGTGTTTGTTCCCGGTCATGAGTGGAAACCGCAGGCGGTGAGTGAAACTGCATCAAATGTGTGTGTTTTGTTGGCAATCGGCGCGCAAGTGCATATAATGTGAACAACACCAACGTATAGAGAATCGAGAGTTATCCATGGATAATGCCATGATGTGTGTGTGTGTGTGAGAGAGTGAGTGTGTGTGTGTGTGTGTCACTCTTTAGCTCCGGCCACTGCACGCCTCCACGGACTCGGCTGTTTTCTGAAAGAATCGGTTCAGTGTATCTGTCTTTTATAAATATGATCAAATTAAAGACTCTTGGGAGATATGAAGGATCAACACTACTCTATAGATACTCAAGATTAACACGAGACTGGCAGATACTGTGTGTGTTATGACCCCTTTAATCAAATGAGGACTACAAATTTCATACATACTAGTAAATGGAGATTCTGTAGCTGTAATGTGTGTGATTGACAAGATTAAATAAATTTCACACCAAATTTAAAAAAAGAGCAGAGGGAAAATGTGCGTTTGTGATTTTTCATAGAAATGTGTTTTTCATGAATTAATAGTTGCACAATGACTATATAATGAAATGCATTGTTGTTACCTTACTGGTTTCATTGATCAGTTGTTCGATGAAGTTGACGGGTCACTGCGTCGTCACTGTAGCTTTAGTTTCTGTCAAAATGATGAAATGCATGCAGAAATCTCCACCACATTACACTCTTGTTGGTCAAGTTATTATGTGATCACACTTCAGAAGGGCCTCGTTATAAAAGTCTCTTCCATGCCAGTTTCTTCATTTGCTCCAAATGTTATTTTTCCCGAGTGCAAAGAACGGAGGTGCTAAAACAAGAGCGGGAGTGATATCCTTATGTAAGACACGCACCATCTGATCAGTTGAGCTGTGTGTGTGTGTGTGTGTGTGTACGGACGGGCCCTTATTAAGGGGTGTTTCAGTACACCTGGCTAAATAATCTTTGCTTTTCCATCATGCCTGTGTTGGCAGCTGCCTGTCCGTCCGCCGTGATGAAATTATCCGTCTGCTGTGTTGACTCTGTGGTCATCATTAATTCATCTGTTCATCCTGTATCGATCTGCTCCCCGTTCAGCTAATTACGCCACACATTTTACCTTCACAGAACCCCTGCGTGTGTCGGGCCAATTATATGAGCCGGATATCCACGCAGTAATTACGTCTCTCTCTTGTACTCGCTCGCGCTGTACGCTCTCTATGAGATGATGTCTGATTCACCGCTCACCTCGCAAAAACGGAAGTCATGTCTTCCGCTACAACAAATGTTGACCATGAACTGATGCTGGATTTGTGGGCGAGTTGACATTGCTATACACAGAGAAAAAAGGAATCAACTCTTTAGGAGTAAAAAAGGTACAAAGATGTCCTTTTAAGTGTACTGTCCCAGTGACAAAAGGTACAGTTTTTACACCTTTTTTGATACTTGTCTGAGAGCTTTTATTCAGTTTCTGATAATGTATGAAAATCCTTTTGATTTTATATTGCATTTTAAGGGCCCTATCACACACCCGGCCCAATGTGACGTCAGGCGTGACGCAAGTGTGTTCTGCTAGTGTCAGCCGGACGCAGTTCTCATGTTCACGTCCAGCTCCACGTTGTTTAAATATCAAATGCACTGGCGCATCTGTTCACCCATGTGCGTCTGGTCTGAACACCAGAAGTTCAGGAGCATTGTTGGAGCGTTGCTATTGTGAGGAACTGAAAACCACTGCGCCATTGACCAACACACACCTGCTCTAAAGTCAATAGTGCAGTATGTGTGTGTTATTTAAAGGGTGTGTTAGTAATAGGAGCCTATAGGAGGTGCACAACACACACACACTGATTATTACACACACAGGGACGCACAGCACACACACACACACACACACACACTCACACTCTGCTTATCACACACACAGGGACGTGCAGCACACACACACACACACTCTGATTATTACACACACAGGGACGCACAGCACACACACCCACACACTCTGCTTATCACACACACAGGGACGCGCAGCATCACACACACACACACACACTGCTTATCACACACACAGGGACGCGCAGCATCACACACACACACACTCTGCTTATCACACACACACACACACACACACTCTGATTATTACACACACAGGGAAGTGCAGCAGCACACACACACACTCTGATTATTACACACACACACACACTCTGCTTATCACACACACAGGGACGTGCAGCAGCACACACACACACACACACACACACTCTGCTCATTACACACACACACTCTGATTATTACACACACAGGGAAGTGCAGCAGCACACACACTCTGATTATTACACACACAGGGATGCAGCAGCTCACACACACATGTTTAAATATTAGAATAAAAGGATTCCTCTCTGGAGAAGCGTTCAGTCTCTCCTCATGTAAATAGTGAATCCGCTCATGGTGCGAGCACAACTGGCTTTTAAAGGGAAAGGGAGATGAGGCTCTGATTGGTTTATTGCACGTTACGCCCAAAACACACCAATGACTCTTTAAGAGACGAGGCACAACCCTTTTGGAACATGCGTCTGGCACGCCAACCGTTTTTCCCGTCGTTAAACTAGCAAAAGTGGATTCGGACACGCCGTGAGAGCTCCTGCGCCGGGAGCTTCAGAACATGAGCTCAGATCAGTGAAATAGGGCCCATAAGTGGGACTTAAGTTTTTCCTTTGCATCTCAGGCTGTTTTTGCCGAATTAAATGAATATCTGGTTGATAATAATCTACACAAGAAACTCAGAAAACCCCACTGATTTATTTTGAGGAAAATGTGCGTTTTTGTGGAGTCCCACAGGGCTCGGTTTTAGGACCTCTGCTGTTTACATCGCCTATGCTTTAGGTAATGTAATCAGGAAGCATGGGATACACTTTCAGAGCTGTGTTTATTCTCTGCAGAACTCTGTAAACAGCCTGAGCATTTGCTCGGTAGATGCTTCAGAACGGATGTGCCAACATTTCTCTCGCTATCAATTTTATTGATAGAGGGTGCAAAAAATCTCTTGCCAGATTTGGTGTTCAAAATCATTTTTGCTAATACTGTTATTGCACATAGTGTTTTAGCTTTTTACAGGGTTCGTACAAGGTGCTTAAAGTGCTTGAAGTACTTAAAATGTGACTTTTTGACATTTGACATCCTGGAAAACCCTTGAAAACAGCCATGAAGAGGTACTTGAATTATTGAAGGACAATGTGTTGAATTTTTTGTGTTTAATGCTGGATCGATATAAAGACATTTTGCATGGCTAAGCGTGTGATATTGCTCATAAATATACAAGTATATGATACAGTGTTCATTCTTAAGGTCCATCATATATTCACAATAAACAATCATTTTTAATAAGGATACTATCTTCGTCATCCTTTCAATGGTTATTGCGTACTCTGCATGTTCTGCACTTTATTTGTACCACTTTGTTTTATTAGTATACTTTATTTATCTGACCTTTTTTAGAATTTGAAAGATAATAAAGACATTGTTTTGATAAGTGCGATCTCTGATTGTAATCCTTGAAAACCAAAAAAGTCTGCCCGAATCCTGTTCTTATTGACTAACATTTTGTATGTCATCTGTCGTGAATGTATCGTTCGTCCCATCCAGAATGCAGAGGGCTACAACATGAGCATCCCAATGCCAGGCCATCCCGTGAACTTTTCCGAGTTGACAATGGCTCAAGCCCGGCAGGATGTGGAGCAGCTGGAGAAGCTTATCTCGGAGCACGATGTGGTCTTCCTGTTGATGGACACTCGTGAGAGCCGCTGGCTTCCCACAGTCATCGCTGCTAGCCAGAGAAAGGTAGCTTCCCCCCTCAGTCTTTCATCTGTTATTTATTTATTTATTTATTATTTCTCCTGCCTTTATATATAGTATGTTATTGTCACAGTTGTTGATAAGTGCTACACAGGGTTTGTTCTTTATATCTAATTTAAGAACACTTAACCTCAAATAGGATGCTTCTATAATTGCAACCCTTCACCCTACAATAGGCATGTTTATTATAATAGATTGCACTAGCAATAGCATACTGTAAGAAGATGCTATTTTTTAAAGTGATATTACTTAGTATTATGTAATTACATTATAAAATGCACTGCGACAATTGCAGAACCAATTGTGGACAAATATCGCAAAGGAATTGTGAGTTTAGGTTTGCTTACATACTGGTTGATACATGCATATGCTTCAGTGCAAAATAAACCTTTCTGACAATACAGATCTAATTTACTTCAATGAAAAAAATAACTGTCATGCAATAGAGATTTCACTTGATTTCTAGACCATATAATGGATATGCCGTCACTCACCTAGACTAGAATAATGGAATGGAAAATGACAATATAAACACTATCCTTTAAAAGTTTGGGCTCAGTAAGATTATAACTATATATACATGCATTTTCTTAAGTATATACATGAATGAGTGTGTATTTATATATACACAGTACACACACATAGTGTGTAAACAAACGTTTATTAATCGATTTGACAGCACTCAATCAGAAGTGTTTATTAGAATGATTTCTGAAGGATCATGTGACACTGACATATTTTCACATTTTGATCATATAATACAGCTTTAGTGAGCATAAGAGACTTTTGAAAAAAGCACACGGAACAAGAATTGCAGGAATATAGTCTGTTATTAGGAAAACAATAATTGTACAAAAGTCTGAGAGCAAATCCAAACTAAAACCTGGAAATAAGCAGAGCTTTGGAATTGCTTATGTGTTTAAAAGCTTTTGGTTGACTTTAATGATATCCAATCGGAAGCTTTTTAGATGAGTTGAATGTGTCTGTCTCTGCAGCTGATAGTGAACGCTGCTCTGGGATTCGACACATTCGTGGTGATGAGGCACGGCCTTAAGAAGCCCAAAGCGTCTCCGTCTGAGGAGTCCAGCCCCATGTCTGCTTCCTCCAGCTCCTCGTCTTCCTCCACACCAGCCGCCACCATCACACCAGGTGCGTCTGGAGCGTTTCTGCCGCGTTTCCCACAGCTGTCATCGCCGTTTATGTCAAGCGTGTTGTAAAAGCAAAATGTGGACACAAAGCAGAGGTAGTTTTCTTCAGCTTATTGCCAAGGCAACACAAGTTTTCAAGTAATATGCAGTTAGTTTTAGTTTAAGTAAACAATAATAACCCAGGTCTACAGTAAACCTCAAATGAAAGGTTTTGAACTGTTCTGTTCTTTTTCACTCCATGGAGCTGTGAGCGCAGGAGCACATCTGTGTGAGCGGCTCGTGACTCATTGTGTGTCAGTGAGTGTGTGAGGTGTGTTGCCTCAGTGCCTGTTGAAACAGGTGTGACTCATGAAAAATCATGAAGGTGCTAATTCAAGCTTGAATCTACGTCTCTGATGGAAAATCCCTAATTAACTGTGGGTCATGGTTACTTGCTCGTTTTCATGCTTTTTATAACATAATTATTAACATACATATTCATTTTACAGCCATTTTATTATTAGTTTGGTTCAATTAGGTACTGCAGGCAACTAATTAGGTGCATTTATTGCATTGTATAGAGTCTACAATCAGCTTACACACCGATCAGGCATAACATTATGACCGGTGAAGTGAATAACACTGATGATCTCTTCATCACGGCTCCTGTTAGTGGGTGGGATATATTAGGCAGCAAGTGAACATTTTGTCCTCAAAGTTGATGTGTTAGAAGCAGGAAAAATGGGCAAGCGTAAGGATTTGAGCGAGTTTGACAAGGGCCAAATTGTGATGGCTAGACGACTGGGTCAGAGCATCTCCAAAACTGCAGCTCTTGTGGGGTGTTCCCGGTCTGCAGTGGTCAGGATCTATCAAAAGTGCTCCAAGGAAGGAACAGTGGAGAACCGGCGACAGGGTCATGGGCGGCCAAGGCTCATTGATGCACGTGGGGAGCGAAGGCTGGCCCGTGTGGTCCGATCAAACAGACGAGCTACTAGAGCTCAAATTGCTCCAGAAGTTAATGCTGGTTCTGATAGAAAGGTGTCAGAATACACAGTGCATCTCAGTTTGTTGTGTATGGGGCTGCATAGCCGCTGACCAGTCAGGGTGCCCATGCTGACCCCTGTCCACCGCTGAAAGCACCAACAGTGGCACGTGAGCATCAGAACTGGACCACGGAGCAATGGAAGAAGGTGGCCTGGTCTGAGGAATCACGTGTTCTTTTACATCACGTGGATGGCCGGGTGCGTGTGCGTGGCTTACCTGGGGAACACATGGCACCAGGATGCACTATGGGAAGAAGGCAAGCCGGCGGAGGCAGTGTGATGCTTTGGGCAATGTTCTGCTGGGAAACCTTGGGTCCTGCCATCCATGTGGATGTTACTTTGACACGTACCACCTACCTAAGCATTGTTGAGACCATGTACACCTTTCATGGAAACGGTATTCCCTGGTGGCTGTGGCTCTTCCAGCAGGATAATGCTCCTGACACAAAGCACAAATGGGTCAGGAATGGTTTGAGGAGCACAACAACGAGTTTGAGGTGTTGACTTGGCCTCCAAATTCCCCAGATCTCAATCCAATCGAGCATCTGTGGGATGTGCTGAACAAACAAGTCCGATCCATGGAGGCCCCACCTCACAACTAACAGGACTTAAAGGATCTGCTGCTAACATCTTGGTGCCAGATGCCACAGCACACCTTCAGGGGTCGAGTGGAGTCCATCAGAGACGGGTCAGGGGGGCCAACACAATACATAATGTTATGCCTGATCGGTGTATAAAACCTACTGAAAATAAATCTTTAATGTATGTTTGATGGAGTATGTTCATACCAAAAACTTCCATTCTGAGTAATTTCTGAGATATTAAATCAAACATACTCATATGTGTAGCTCAGTTTTTAAATGTTAAAAAGGCATGTGAACTTATTATATAGTTGTTTTTTAGTTACATTTCTAATGTTCAGACACAACTGGTAAAACATTTTGGTAACACTATTTTACAGTGACCATGTTACACGTGTTACATGTACTTTAGTCATGACGGTTAACTATGCATAATTACATGCAACTAACCCTAATCCAAACCCTGTAGTACATGTTGTTAATATTTCTCCGTACTTAAATGTATAATTACACTGTAACAAGGACACCTTAAACTAAAGTGTAACCGGAGTGTTTTATTTCTTAGGCGTGCAAATATAATGACCTCTGTGACAAATGTCATAGTAAAACACTTTTTAGGGGTTCAAGAGTTCAGCGCTGAAACTCTATTGTAATTGTTAAATTTCCCATGATGCAGCATTCTCCTTTAAAACTAATCGGGCAGACCAAAGCGTAAGTCGTAGAGAGGCTGGTAGTACTCACACCGCCTGCAACGTCACCGAGGCTCGTCCCAATCAGCTGAAATCACTCATAACTCCTTAACCGTTAGTAGGCTCAAGTGTCTTATATCCTTGGCTCAAGACAAACAAAATGCCCTGGCAAAATTAGCCCTTCGCTAAGCCCCGCCCTCCTTAGTTACTGTTGCTACGCCTGACAAGCTTTCGCACCTGGCACGTCTATTACAGTATGAATGCGCCGGTGTCAGACATTCCCAAGGAGATAATTAGTCATTTTTGGCGAACAGGTGAAATATCCGAGAGAGCCAGACAAAAGGGACTGCAGTATGCATTAGAGGGATATATCCACAACATAATATGCAACCGATTAGAGAATAATTTCATCAGAATTGAAGCTAAAGCCTATAGGTCCCAGCAGCCGCCTCATACACTGACCATTCAAATGGGAAACACACAAATTGAGGAACAGCTATGTTTACGCACAGCAGGGTAAGTGAAATGAGAAAATAATCTAATAATTATAAATCAAACAGCTTATCCATAAGTCTTGAGGAATAAACACAAGACATTAGCCTGACCACTTTGCAATGATAACATTCTCCCGCTTATATTTTTATATATAAAAATATATATATACTCCCACACTGCTTGATCCACGCCCGGCATTTCTCCCCTTGGGTTTTAGGTTTGGGAAGGGAAAAAATCCCACCCCCCCGTCCAAACTTTTAAGATACCGGGTATCAGATTTGCACAATCCATACGCACAACGCTTCGGCATGTTTCCCTCGCTCGAAAGCTTGACAGACCTTCCGCGCCTAGTTACGGTTGCTAAGCCACGATTGGCCTGTGGCGGTTTTCGGGCGTGGTTTAGCGAAGGGTCAATTGCATTTTGGATTTTTTGAAAAACATACTTTTGCAAACTAGTCCTATGTTTTTGACCCGATCGGAACCAAACCAGTGCAGCAAAAAAGTCAATTGTCAATAATTATCCCAAAAAAATTGTATTTAGATTCACGGTCGCTAAAGTGATCGAAGTGGGATGAGCCACTTTTACTAAAATGGCTATAACTCGTGAATGGAATGAGATATTTTTACCAAACTCGCACACATACGTAAGAGCTCATTTTGTGGTTGCATGAAAAAGCATGTGGTGACTGGCCACTTGGTGGCGCTATAACATGAAAAAACATAAAAATATAACTACGCAACCCTAAGTCTGAGTGACTTGAAAATTGCCATGCGGTGTCTTTGTCCAAGGTGTCAAGACTGCCTTTGAGGACATTCGCCTATCTCGAAAAACGTGGCCGGTGGTGGCCAGTGAAGTTTGAGCACCTATTAGACAAGGTTAACGGAGGCCGATCGTGGCCCTAGAGGCCTGTGAGAAATTTGATCACCTTTGCGTTTATCACATGCATAAAGAATTGTTCGTTAAATATTGGAGATTTCAAAAACCAACTTTGGCGAACCTCAACCTTGATAAACCCCAATAAAACCACTGCGGCACAATTCTTGGGACTCTCCAAGTCAATGATTATCAACTTTGTCCTTTGGATCGCTATAGCTGGGTTATGTAGAAAACAGGTGTGGCCAAGTCTACCCAAAAGCCTATCATTCCTAAACAAAAACTCAGAATGTAACATCGTTAGGTGAGCACATGCGGCACGTGATTCTAAAGAAGCATGCAAACTTTTCTGGAGATCGGCCCATAGGTGGGGCTATAACTGTTAAAAAGCTTTAAAAACCATATATTTCCTATGGTAAATTGCCTGTACTGGCTGTAAATGATCTTTTCCAGCTATGATCTAAGTGGTTACATGCTTGCTAAATAAAACATAATATCTTTCTACGCATGTACATAAAGGGCCTTAAAGCGGCAGAACCCTGATAATTGCCGCACGCAGCTGTATTCTTTGATTGCAATCCTGTAATGTTGATTGGGAATGAACAGTTCTTCTGTAAATCAAATATAAATCAAATGCAAAACTGTCATCTGATGAGAAAAATTGATTTTCCAAAAAAAATGCAAACATTTATTTTGCTTTTGGAGACGTTTGTACACTAATAAGTGCAATATGATATACATGATCCATTTCAATATGTCCAAATCTATTCATTCACAGGATTGGGTAACAGCATTCATTGGTCAAGGTTAATAGAAATGCATTGGTCAAAAGGTGTATAGGGACGCTGCAGAGCTTTGAGATGCTGTATTCTGGGATGTTTTCTTGTTATTCTGCTCTAAGCATGACTCATATTCATTCTCAGGAGCGTCTCTGTTCTCCAACATACCGGGACACCGTCTTGGCTGCTACTTCTGTAATGATGTGGTTGCCCCTGGAGACGTGAGTATTAATCAAGTACTGTCATAGCTGTAGCGAAATTAGGTTTTCCTCAGGACACGTATTATATTAGAACATGTGTAGCTGAAGCCAGTCAATCACATGCTAAAGTGCCTTGAATTCAGTGGACACTCTTACAGTAGCTGGAAATCATAATAGGATTAAAAATAATCTTCATCACTTAGCCAAAATAAAGCATTTATTAGCTGAATAATGATTATGTTTGGTTTCAGCTGCTAGTAAACTCTGATCCTCTCATTAGTCCACCAGAGACAGGACTCTGGACCAGCAGTGCACGGTGAGCCGTCCTGGCCTGGCCATGATCGCTGGAGCCCTGGCTGTGGAGCTGATGGTGTCTGTCCTCCAGCACCCGGAGGGGTATGTGCCTCATCATTCACTTCAACATAACACCCCAGCTGCTGTAAACCATGATTGGCTTCTGTCCATGCCATGCTAGTGGAATTCATGCATTGTAGAAACTGAAGCAGTACTGTGAAAAAATGTGAGTACTGTGTTCACACTGTAAATTCCATCAAGAAGTACACTCCAAATCCCCGAATGATGCACTTAATTAAAAAGGCCATATTCTGCCCTTTCTCAAAAGTGTTTGTGTTTGAGCTCTACTAGAGCAGGTTTTCCCGCTTGAATGTTGATTATTCCCCATATTCTCCATTGTTGCGGCTCCTCTCTTCCCAGTCTGTCAGTAACTCTGTTTAGTTCCTGTCTCTATGAAGCTCCTCCTTCTGAAGCACAATGTGCTCTGATTGGTCGGCTGGAGCAGTGTGTTGTGATTGGTGTTTGGGAAATGTCCCGCCCCTTACCATAACCGCCAGTTTCAACACATGACTAACTCAACCAGGCCCCGCCCCTTTATTCTGCGTATGAATTATTATAATGAGGAATATTGTGACGTGTTGGTTCCCGGAGGAAAACTGAAAAATGTTGGACACTTCATTGATGCACTCAACTGTGGCTTCTCGATTATTTAAACATCAGTGAGATTTCACAATTATCAATACTTCAGCAAAAACTAATACTAGGTTAACTAATGTAAGAAAAAGGTCTTCAAAATAATTACATAAGACAAGTGAACAGTCAGCATTACAATAAGAACAAAGAAAGTAATTACGCCTTCAGCGACAACTCAAGAGCTTCACAATTTAACATCACAAAGGCCTTTAGATTAGACTGTGCAAATATGATGTTGATCAGATTAAATCTCTAGGAGGAGTTTGTTAAAGTACAACTTCTGGAAATGGCAAAAACTGCAAGAATTTTGCTGAGAAAATTCAAAATATCTCACTTCCTGTTGGTTTTCAGATTTGGCTCCCAGGGTCTTTTTTGTAGGTGTTGGGCTGTTACATGTGTGTACCGATTTTCACACCTGTACGTGAAACGTAGCACGAACGGCGCTTGATTGAAATGGCGCTATTGAGCCATTTTGCCACATCTAATTCTGAAACCCATATCAGACGTACATTTTCACCACTTCTAACGTGAGTGCAACGTTTCATTAGTTTTTGAGCATGTTTAGGCCATCAAAAATATGATTCATTTCAGAGAAGAAGAAGAATAGACCGAGCGATTCCAATCCTCACACCATCTGTGCTTTCAGGAAGATATACTAGCAGTGGTATTCAAATAAGTAATAGCCTACTACAAAAAAATATATAATCATATGTAAAATAACACTGCATAGTCTGTATACATTAAATATAGAATAATCATTATTAAAGCTACTTAAGTTATTCAGTCAACATCAGTGAGTGTATTTTCCTTTGTCATTTGTTGTTTGATTATCATTAATGATGGACTGCAGCAGGAAGATTAGGCTCCTGTCACTTTAAGACCGAATGCACAGATCCAATATACTGTTACACGCACGTTTTCTTTCTCAACTGTGTATGTTTGCTAACCCACTGTTTATCTGAAAACTCTCTGAAAAGATATTTCTGTGTGTACACACTTCTCTTTTGCAGCTTAATACACTTTTAATAACACTGTTTGCCAAACACGTCCCGCAGTTTAGCAAAAGTAGACTGCATTTTACAACACTCACTAATTTGTCTGATTTGGATGTTAAGATTGGGCTTTTAGGGAGGAATGAAAGCGCAATGAAGGAAAGGAAGGTTGATGCGGCACACAAACGACCGATAACGACACGAGATATGTTTTTAAAAATAGAAACCATTATTTTATTATATTTCAGCATAAACATACATTGTTAGACAGGTGATGAACACAATCTAGCTAACATTTATAATTTATTTACGGCTGAAATGTTGCACGTATATGTAACAAGCAAAGTATTCATCATAATGTACTTTAAATAACATAACAAGTGATGTCAGAGAGATATCAGCTCTGCAATGTAATGATGTTGTACAATGAGGATGTTGTCACATCGCCGGACATAGAGTGTCCCAGTGTGTAGTGAGCCAGCGTCCTTTACTGTCCTTACCAGTGCCCGAACTCGCATACACGATATACTGATTCACGAGCTCGGGAGCTACGGAACTGAATGAGATGCACCCATAGTATGTTCTAGTACAAGCTTGCAAATTTGGATCCTTCATCTGTTAAGCTAAAAAGTGTAATGTTTTTTAGTTACAATACTCACTTCTATCCCATCTTATAAGACGAGACAGCTATAAATAAGACATTTGTGTTTGTTTCTCCAGAAAAGTGTAACACTGTGATTTGAGGGTGCTTTCATAACATTGATCAGTTTGATCGATCAGCAACACTCAACCAGCAGTGTGAGTTTTGGGTGGGGCTAAAGATTGCCCTAGTTTTTTGCTGTCATTGCTGTATGGTTGCTGTCGTTGCAATGTCTCCGCAGTGACGTTGCAAATTTATTGTCTTTTCAGACACCTGGTAGAACTGCCAGACCGGTGAATGTAGTGAAGCAATTTTAGCTGTGCATAGAAAAATAGTATTGCAAGTTTTGTGTCTTCTGATCGGCCTTTATAGAGACTGCTGATCAAACTACACTGTATTGCAAAAAGTTTTGGGACGCCTGCCTTTACATGCACATGAACTTTAATGCCATCCCATTCTTAATCCGTAGGGTTTAATATGGAGTTGGCCCACCCTTTGCAGCTATAACAGCTTCAGCTCTTCTGGGAAGGCTTTCCACAAGGTTTAGGAGTGTATTTATGGGAATTTTTGACCATTCTTCTAGAAGCGCATTTGTGAGGTCAGGCACTGATGTTGGACGAGAAGGCCTGGCTCGCAGTCTCCGCTCTAATTCATCCCAAAGGTGTTCTATCGGGATGAGGTCAGGACTCTGTGCAGGCCAGTCAAGTTCCTCCACACCAAACTCACTCATCCATGTCTTTATGGACCGACGCTTTGTGCACTGGTGCACAGTCATGTTGGGACAGGAAGGGGCCGTCCCCAAACTGTTCCCACAAAGTTGGGAGCATGAAATTGTCCAAAATGTCTTGGTGAAGCATTAAGAGTTCCTTTCACTGGAACTAAGGGGCCAAGCCCAACCCCTGAAAAACAACCCCACCCTATAATCCCCCCTCCACCAAACTTTACACTTGGCACAATGCAGTCAGGCAAGTCCCGTTCCCCTGGCAACCGCCAAACCCAGACTCGTCCATGGGATTGGCAGACAGAGAAGCGTGATTGGTCACTCAGAGAAAACGTCTCACTGCTCTAGAGTCCAGTGGCGGCGTGCTTTACCCCACTGCATCCCACGCTTTGCATTGCTCTTGGTGATGTAAGGCTTGGATGAGCTGCTCGGCCATGGAAACCCATTCCATGAAGCTCTCTACACACTGTTCTTGAGCTCATCTGAAGGCCACAGGAGTTTGGAGGTCTGTAGCTATTGACTCTGCAGAAAGTTGGCGTCTTCTGCGCACTGTGACCCTCAGCATGCGCTGACCCCGCTCTGTGATTTTACGTGGCCTATCACTTCGTGGCTGAGTTGCTGTTGTTCCCAATTGCTTCCACTTTGTTATAATCCCACTAACAGTTGAGCGTGGAATATTTAGTAGTGAGGAAATGTCAGGAATGGACTTATTGCACAGGTGGCAACCTATCACGGTACCACGCTTGAGTTCACTGAGCTCCTGAGAGCGACCCATTCTTTCACTAATGTTTGTAGAAGCGTCTGCATGCCTAGTGCTTGATTTATACACCTGTGGCCATGAAGGGATTGAACACCTGAACACTGGATTTGGAGGGGCGTCACAATACTTTTGGCAATATAGTGTATCTAAAACGATTATCGGCCGATAGCGATTGGCAGCCAATTGACCAAAGCGCCCTTATATTTGGGCATATTCTCAAACTTCATCTTTAATAGGCTCATGCCATCTTAATTCCATCTTAGCTTCATTTCCAACCCTGAGATAAAAGGAACAGCACTTACAGCAATTACGCTGTACCGTCATATATGAAATGCAGAAAGCCTGTATGTTGCTTTTTATGTATTTCCAGATGAATGAGAGGGCATAGAAAGCTTTCATTGATGTTTACTATTCAAGGAAGACTTCCAATCCTCCCAGTGCCCTAGATAGTGCTGGCATCCTACTGACAGTCTCTCTTCAGATGCATTAAGCTGTTACAGAGCGCTGATGGAGCCTTTCCTGCGCCGGGATAAAAGCCTTCAGATGTGTGCAACAGAGGATGGCACCCTTGTATGATAAGAGGTCCAGTACTGCAGGGGGCTTTCAGCTGTCAAACTGTTACAGGAGAACACTTCGACTTCAGAAACCACATTAAAGTCAGAGAATATTTCTTTGATTAATAAGTTTTTGGATATTGAAACACTTCTTCCTATCTCAGTTATTTTAATAGGCGCTCTGGCACAGCAGTGTCCGAGGGCTGGTCTGTATGCCTTCCCGCCTTCCGCTGATATGCCTTTTGGGAGTGTGTGTTCTGTTGGTAGCTCCAGTGGCGATCTTAAGTTTGGAGACTCCTTGACAAATTCTGTTCAGAGTGGACCTCAGGCCCGGGGCAGCGTATGACACCCTTGTCCAGAGAATCTTTGTGCCTCTAAACAGGACACTCTGATTGGTTCTGGTCTTTCGTCTGAGATTACCGTTACCATCCTGAATGCTAGTGCCCCTACTATACGGTGTCTATATGCCATTTCTATATGGTTCAGTGCTAATGTTCCCTCAGGAACGTTTCTCTGAGGTATATGCAGGCCCGGCTCCAGCTCTGAGATGTAAGGTGGGCCAAGTGACATCCGTAACAGATTTTGTAACTTTATTTTATAACAGATGGGGCAGGTCTTAAAAGTGACTTTATAAACGCACAGGGCTCAGCGCTAAGGAGTTTACTGGTTACTTGGCCTGCCAACATTTTTACTGGCTCCACCACCCCATCCATCCAACCAAATAAATAGTATTTGATTAAATAATGTTAAATAATAACAAGTAAACAGTCAGCAATAAAATAAGAATGTGTTAACAAATTACAAGCGATAGCACAAATAAATACAAAAGAACAAAGATTCAAAATGAAATCAGGTAGGTCTAACCGGATTCAGGTACGAAATACTATAATGTATAAATGAAATACATATTAATCCTATTAAAGCTTAAGAAGTAATTCTGTCAAGAGCAGATGTTTGTTCTTTAATTAACATTAATGACACAAGACAACAGCAGGTACATTAAGACCAAATTCACAGATCTGACACACATCTGATTTTCTTACTCTGTTAAGACTGTGCTTACGAGGATTCTCACCAAAACGGGCATTTTACGTAATTTTGTGTGTATTCGTCCGTTTAAGCACGATAAGATGCAACAGAGAACTCAGTTCAGTAATGGCGCTGGCGCAGCTCTCTGAGTGCGGGTAGCGAATCGAATCCGCCATGGTGCGAATGCAACTGGCTTTTAAAGGGAATGGGAGATGAGACTCTGATTGGCTCGACCATTTCACTCACATTTGCAACTAAAAGTAGACGTGTGTGAACTGTACAATGTATTTTGGAGCATGTGTGCGAATAAACAATCCCTGCGGATCAGTTTTCTTAAATGTGAGATCATATCAAGCGTCTTATTGATCATTTAAGGCATCTTATATTTTGGGGGCGCAATACTGACTAATGTGATTATTAAACTTCATAAGACTATGATTTCATTAAATAAATGCACGAGCCTGTAGATCGCACAACAGCGCCACATTCAGGATTTATATATAGTTCTACAGGCTCGTGCTTCAGACGGCTTGAGATCAGTTCGCAATCAATGAATATCACACATTTATGCCAAGTGATTGCTTATGAACTAATGCTGAGGTGGCGCTGTTGTGCGTTCACATTTATGCCAAACCACACTAATGCTGATCCATCATGACAGTGTTTACTGTACGGTGTTTATACTGTAATATGTTGTGTACGGGTGTAAGAACGCATATTTTATCTCCTCATCTGAATGTGAATGAGCTCCTGCATTAATAAAGCACAGACATTTCAAAATAAGAGTCCTGGTGTATTTCAGGCTCGTTTATTAATAAGTCACGACGTGTGTCCAATTTACACAAACTGTATGTAATTTAATGTAATGGACATTTAATTTAAACTATTGTATCTTCTGTGGGACGCCCCGTCACAGGAAAGACTGAGAACATTATTTGATGCGTATTATTAAATGTATAGATTTTACAGTATCAGTGTTATTATAGTTAAAGGTGCACTATGTAACATTTTTTTAGTAAAATATCAAAAAACCACTAGGCCAGTGTTATATATTTTGTTCAGTTGAGTACTTACAATATCCCAAATGTTTCCAACTATTTGTAAATCGTGAGGAAATTGCTATTTTCCTAAGAGCTCCTGCGCCGTGAGCTTCAGACCGTGAGCTCAGATCAGTGAAATAGGGCCCAAAATCTGGAGCTGAATTGAACATTGCACCAATTTTGCAATCGGACATTATTTGGCTTGGGGCCAGGGTGGGCCAAGCTCCTGATTGGGTGGAGCCCTGTGCAGCCGGGCATGGGTACATGTAGCTGCGATTGCTACTAAGCATGTGCCAATTGATGATGTTTCTTTAGGAACGCATTCTCTTGTTGTCTGTTTTATGTGTTGAGTGGGACGTCTTAGGCCAGGGGTGTCCAAACTCAGTCCTGGAGGGCACTGTCCAGCAGAGTTCAGCTCCATCTTACCTTAACACACCAGCCAACGTTTCTAGCATGCCTAGTAAGACCTTGATTAGCTGGTTCAGGTGTGTTTAATGGGGTTGGAGCTGAACTCAGCAGTGGCCCTCCAGGCGCAGGATTGGACACCCCTGGCTTAGGCCTTTCCACTCCGTGCATGTTCCTTCTTGGGATTTAACTGTGGTTTTGGAAGGATTATCGGATTCTCTGTCGCATTAGGTGAGAAATTCTACCTCCAGTCGGAAAAGTCTGCTTTTCACTGACTGATAATTTAAAACGCCTTTGATTTTATTCTCCTCTAAACCACTAGATGGCACTGAAACTCGCCAAAGCACTTTACGAAACATCCGCTTTTCAAGATGCACGTGGAAATGTGTCTGATTCTTGACGCGATCACAGGCTGCAGCGCAAAGTTGATTCTGCGCTCATTTGATCTTAATATTTGATGTTTTTTAAATGTTGTAGATTTAAGTAGCAAATAAGAATCACTAAAATGATTGACTATATTTTCAGACAAAGGCCTTCTAATGATTTTCATTTTGTTCAAGCTAATTAACGCAACAGTTTTCAATAACGGAAGAATATAAAGGTATGGTATTTGGGGTAAACAGCGCCCCCTGCTGTTGGGGAGAAAGACACAATAATTAACATGATGATAAACAGCGGCTGACCTTTCCATTTGTTGACAATTCAGATGTTAAATATCATATATTAAGTTGGGTGTCCACCTTAGAGATAATCACCATATTTATAATGAAACCATCATATTCAAAAAATATTATATAAAATTTGTCCTTGATTCCCTGAGTAAGGAACATGATGCTGCTTGCTTGCCATACTCCTCAGTCCTGCTGCTTCCTTCGTGGAGAAATCTGAGGATTGATGGCACGAGCACATCCTTTTGAGGCACTGGTGACGGGATGCCTAGGTGGGCGGTGTTAACACCATCAGCCAATGAATTAGCATTATTCTATACAGGCTTCAGACAATCGCCCCACCTGGAGCGTGTGCATCAGCTACCGACAGCATCTCGTTCCCTCAGGGGTTATATACGTAACGCTTGGCAAAATACTGTTTTACTTTGACTCTTTCTGACACTTTGACTAGCTGCTATTTGAATCACACTTATGGCCTCAGGATTTGTGATTAAATCTGACTAAATAGAGGAGCAGCTCCTTCCCCAAACCACACACACACACACACATCTGTTCACTATCTTTGTAGGGACTCTCCATAGATGTAATGGTTTTATAGATATATATAGATATTAACGTTAGATATATGGTTTATTATATGGTGTATATTCTCTCCCCTTACACTAACCCTACCCCCTGAACCTACACATCACATCACACACCCTACCCTGAACCTACACATCACACACACACACACACACACACCCTACCCTGAACCTGCCCATCACACACACACACACACACACACACACACACACACTAACCCTACCCTAAACCTTCCCATCACCCACACACTCACACACACACACACACTACCCCTACCCCTAAACCTGCCCATCACACACACACTCACACTCACACACACACACACACATCTGTTCACTATCTTTGTAGGGACTCTCCATAGATGTAATGGTTTTATAGATATATATAGATATTAACGTTAGATATATGGTTTATTATATGGTGTATATTCTCTCCCCTTACACTAACCCTACCCCCTGAACCTACACATCACATCACACACCCTACCCTGAACCTACACATCACACACACACACACACACACACACCCTACCCTGAACCTGCCCATCACACACACACACACACACACACACACACACACCCTACCCTAAACCTTCCCATCACCCACACACTCACACACACACACACACTACCCCTACCCCTAAACCTGCCCATCACACACACACTCACACTCACACACACACACACACACTAACCCTACCCCTAAACCTGCCCATCACACACACTAACCCTACACCTAAACCTGCCCATCACACACTCACTCACACACACACACACACTAACCCTACCCCTAAACCTGCCCATCACACTCACTCACTCACACACACACACACACACACACTAACCCTACACCTAAACCTGCCCATCACACACACACGCACACACACACACACACACACACACACACACACTAACCCTACCCCTAAACCTGCCCATCACACACTCACTCAATTTAGTCAGTTTAATGAATTGAGTCCCCATAAGTCTGTGTGCATTCAGGTTGAAGTGCCCACTGGGATAAAAAAACATGTACACACACACTCACACACACGCAAAGCAACTAAACATAAATCTCTGTTTTTCTGTCAGAGGTTACGCCGTGGCCAGCAGCAGTGATGACCGGATGAATGAGCCCCCAACCTCACTGGGTCTCGTCCCTCATCAGGTCAGTTATGAGCTTCTGTCCAGCGTCTGATATATTTATTATAAAAATGAATAACAGACCATAATCATGAACACGTGTTGTGGGGATACATCATCCTCAGCATGAGATGAGCTGGCATTGAAATTCATGCTGGACTGATCTGCTCTTTTCACCAGATTTTATACTTCTAAAGACACTTTTTGTCTCTTGAATGATTTACTGGTCTGCCACAGTAATGTCTTTGAATGATCTACATATGGAGATCTTCTCTTCTCAACAAATATCAATATATGCAATTAATGGTGATTAGTTTAAAAATTGTAGTCGATTGACGTGCCAATGACAAATAATTTGTCCACACTAAAAGAAATAACAAATTAGCTGTGCAGTGTAACAGCCTGTCAGAATGTATTTGATTTTTAAAGTGCCCTTATTATACTTTTTTAAGGCTCCTAATGTTGTTCTGGCGTCTCCTCCAACAGGTTTGCGTGCATAAAAGGTCAAAAAATACTATTTTCTCATTATATACATTGCAGCATCAGCTCTTTTCTCTCAGTGTCTGAAATGGTTTGATCAAGGATTCAGTCTCTCTAAACCCCGCCTCTCTGAGAGCTGCTCTGCTGTGATTGGTCAGATGTCCCAGTCTTCTGTGATTGGTCAACCACTTACAGTGTGTGTCTGAAACCAAATGTCTATTAGCATATCTGAATTTCAGCTCCATATAATAAGAACATAATAGGGGCACTTTAATATACAGTTGCACTTTATTACCAAAAGTATTGTGACGCCCCTCCAAATCCCTGAGTTCAGGTGTTCAATCCCTTCATGGCCACAGGTGTATAAATCAAGCTCTAGGCATGCAGACGCTTCTACAAACATTAGTGAAAGAATGGGTCGCTCTCAGGAGCTCAGTGAACTCAAGCGTGGTACCGTGATAGGTTGCCACCTGTGCAATAAGTCCATTCCTGACATTTCCTCACTACTAAATATTCCACGCTCAACTGTTAGTGGGATTATAACAAAGTGGAAGCGACTGGGAACAACAGCAACTCAGCCACGAAGTGATAGACCACGTAAAATCACAGAGCGGGGTCAGCGCATGCTGAGGGTCACAGTGCGCAGAAGATGCCAACTTTCTGCAGAGTCAATAGCTACAGACCTCCAAACTTCTGTGGCCTTCAGATGAGCTCAAGAACAGTGTGTAGAGAGCTTCATGGAATGGGTTTCCATGGCTGAGCAGCTCATCCTAGCCTTACATCACCAAGAGCAATGCAAAGCGTGGGATGCAGTGGGGTAAAGCACGCCGCCACTGGACTCTAGAGCAGTGAGACGTGTTCTCTGGAGTGACCAATCACGCTTCTCTGTCTGCCAATCCCACGGACGAGTCTGGATTTGGTGGTTGCCAGGGGAACAGGACTTGCCTGATTGCATTGTGCCAAGTGTAAAGTTTGGTGGAGGGGGGATTATGGGGTGGGGTTGTTTTTCAGGGGTTGGGCTTGGCCCCTTAGTTCCAGTGAAAGGAACTCTTAATGCTTCACCAAGACATTTTGGACAATTTCATGCTCCCAACTTTGTGGGAACAGTTTGGGGACGGCCCCTTCCTGTCCCAACATGACTGCGCTCCAGTGCACAAAGCGTCGGTCCATAAAGACATGGATGAGCGAGTTTGGTGTGGAGGAACTTGACTGGCCTGCACAGAGTCCTGACCTCATCCCGATAGAACACCTTTGGGATGAATTAGAGCGGAGACTGCGAGCCAGGCCTTCTCGTCCAACATCAGTGCCTGACCTCACAAATGCGCTTCTAGAAGAATGGTCAAAAATTCCCATAAACACACTCCTAAACCTTGTGGAAAGCCTTCCCAGAAGAGCTGAAGCTGTTATAGCTGCAAAGGGTGGGACAACTCCATATTAAACCCTACGGATTAAGAATGGGATGGCATTAAAGTTCATGTGCATGTAAAGGCAGGCGTCCCAAAACTTTTGGCAATATAGTGTATGTGGATTTTGAACCAATGAGATTTGACTGTGGAATGGCAAAGAAATATAAATCAAACAGTCAACAAAGCTGGTTAGACAGGTCTATCCTACTTGGCATTGTAAATGTCAGTCAAGACTCTTTGCTCATGACATCATCATATACTGTAAATAAGCTCTATTCTGTGTCATTATTAGGACTAACACAAACTGTTTATTTAAAAACTTGAATTGTGAACTGAAATAAGATAACATAATTAAAATGACAAATAATATAATAATATGATATTTTACAAAATAATAAGCACTTTAGGAAAGAAGATCAAGCGTTCATCCTCTGTTTATTTTGACAGTTTTCTAAGATTTCTAAGGTCACATTTTGAAACAATAAACATCTGAAACATTACAGGAAATAGCTGCAGAAGATAACCACACATGCTCTGTAGCGAATAGCAGGCATGTGACATTCAGACGTGCAGCAGGGGCCGTCACATAATCTGGGAAGAGCAGTCGCAGAGATCTCGTCTCTTTTTATCTGTCAACACCATTTGTCGAAGCCCTGATGATTTGCCTGAAGTGAACAGATCCACAGCTCATTTCCTCAAGTCACACATCCTCAAAAGCACAATGTACTCTCGTGACCTTCAAGCCTGTTTTCCACCGCCAGGAGGTCACTGCCCAATGTGGAACCGTTCTGCACATTTCCACGGCAGAAAAATCAGGAAAAATCAACTTCACGCCAGTTCCTAAAACCTGCAGAACTGTTAACATCATAACCTGAGGGTGGGATAATGTCCTCACCAAGATTATGATCATTAACAAAAAATATATATGAAGACAAGAACTAGCAGTCTTGTTATATAAAATAAGATTAGAAAAAGATATTTTGCAGGTCACGGAGCAGCACAGACAAACTAGTTTCCCTATTTTAAAATGTGGCCATCAAAAAAAACTGTAGCCTTAGAAGGACAACTTTGTACCTTATTCTTCTGTAAAAGTTCAAAGTACCTTAAGAAGACATATTACTACTCTAAGGTACTAAAATGTGCCTTTCAGGGGTAGATAATGTGAGTTGTCCTTCTGAAAGTACAATTTGTGCACATTTGTTTTCTGACCGTAAAAAAAAGACAGATAATTTAGGCCAAAATAGGGTTGGGCGAAAGTTTTAATTAAATTAAATTAAATTTATTAAAAATAAGAACAAAGGTGCAAATTATAAATAATAGGGTTAGGGTTAGGTTTAGATACAATATAAGATACAAATAAAGAAAATTTAAAAAGTGAAATGTTACAATATAGATCAAAATTCATGGGACTGGTTAACAAAGACTGCTGTGCAGCTCGTTTATTTGTGGGCAGGTTGTGTAGAAATGTAGTCCGTTCCACCAAGTCGATGAAACGTGGGTCTGGGGGAATGTGGTTTCCCTCACTATTGTCTCCTGTGTCATTGGATAGCCATTGAAGAAGGAAATTGGACAAATCCGTGGGCTAATCCTTCATGAAAGTGTTGGAGGCTGATGCTGAAGCGCTGGCCTTGTTTGTCTTTGACTCTTATCATTGCACGCTTGGGTACGTCCACCAGCTTTATGAGTCTCTGGAGTCAGAGAGAATGAGGAAAAGAAGAGAAAAGAAAGTATTTCAACTCGCTCTGTTCATACTCCTTTTGGCCTGCAACTCCGAATGGCACCACGTTTTGTGGATTGACGCTGGTAGGAAAGATACAGGGGAAAATTAACACTCTGTCAACCTTTACTTTTGTTTGGAACATAAAAGAATTTATTTTGAGAATAGATGATGACATCATTTTTATTTTTGGGTGAATTATCCCTTTAAGACTTAAGTATTTAAATGACCTCTGCTATGATTGGCTAAACTCTGTGTTCACTGGGAGGAGCTGATGGGAGGTCATATGTTAATGAGCTCATGGTTGTGATGATTTTTTAATGAGATGTTTTTGCCGTTTAGTTAAAAAAAATTGTTATATGGATGGGAATTGTAAAGTACAGATTTTGATTCCACTTAAAAACTCCAATTTTCTCTGTTCTCCAAATTACACCGATCAGGCATAACATTATGACCGTGTGTTGGTCCCCCTGACCCGTCGAGGCATGGACTCCTCTAGAACCCTGATGGTGTGCTGTGGCATCTGGCACCAAGATGTTAGCAGCAGATCCTTTAAGTCCTGTAAGTTGCGAGGTGGGGCCTCCATGGATCGGACTTGTTTGTTCAGCACATCCCACAGATGCTCGATTAGATTGAGATCTGGGGAATTTGGAGGCCAAGTCAACACCTCAAACTCGTTGTTGTGCTCCTCAAACCATTCCTGAAGCATTTGTGCTTTGTGTCAGGAGCATTATCCTGCTGGAAGAGCCACAGCCACCAGGGAATACCGTTTCCATGAAAGGGTGTACATGGTCTGCAACAATGCTTAGGTAGGTGGTACGTGTCAAAGTAACATCCACATGGATGGAGGACCCAAGGTTTCCCAGCAGAACATTGCCCAAAGCATCACACTGCCTCCGCCGGCTTGCCTTCTTCCCATAGTGCATCCTGGTGCCATGTGTTCCCCAGGTAAGCCACGCACACGCACCCGGCCATCCACGTGATGTAAAAGAACACGTGATTCCTCAGACCAGGCCACCTTCTTCCATTGCTCCGTGGTCCAGTTCTGATGCTCACGTGCCACTGTTGGTGCTTTGGGCGGTGGACAGGGGTCAGCATGGGCACCCTGACTGGTCAGCGGCTATGCAGCCCCATACGCAACAAACTGAGATGCACTGTGTATTCTGACACCTTTCTATCAGAACCAGCATTAACTTCTGGAGCAATTTGAGCTCCAGTAGCTCGTCTGTTTGATCGGACCACACGGGCCAGCCTTCGCTCCCCACGTGCATCAATGAGCCTTGGCCGCCCATGACCCTGTCTCCGGTTCTCCACTGTTCCTTTCTTGGAGCACTTTTGGTAGATCCTGACCACTGCAGACCGGGAACACCCCACAAGAGCTGCAGTTTTGGAGATTCTCTGACCCACAATTTGGCCCTTGTCAAACTCGCTCAAATCCTTACGCTTGCCCATTTTTCCTGCTTCTAACACATCAACTTTGAGGACAAAATGTTCACTTGCTGCCTAATATATCCCACCCACTAACAGGAGCCGTGATGAAGAGATCATCAGTGTTATTCACTGCACCTGTCATAATGTTATGCCTGATCGGTGTATATGCTTTTAATAAATCTTTCTGACTGATTATGAATCAGACTTCAGTGAATTCAGTGTAGATTCAACACAAATATCTGAACTTGTTTTCACTTTGAATTATGTAGATTTTTCTGACCTCATTGGCAGATGTTCTTATTTTAGTGATCTCATGTTTAATTCAGTGTGTTATGATACATATAACATGCAGTTGTTTATATTGTTGCAACTTCCAATTGTATAGTCTCGCTATAATTCATAGGCACAGCAGGAACCCCTGCCTGTGTGCTGAAGCTTAGCAATAGCCCCCCGCATGCAGTAAACCACACACACACACACACACAGGGGGCTAATGACGCAGCTACAGACGTCAAAGAGCTGCTCTCCGGGTTATTAGCTCCACCAGCGTACAGCATGCATATCCCCTCCTCAAGAACCCATAATTGCAAATATGCGACTCCTTACGCGTAATGCGATTAATCAGGAAAGCTCTCTTGACTGTGACCGGCCTGCATCACAATGCCAGACGCTGGTGAACAGGACACATGCGACGACTGGGTCATTATAATCCCTGACCTTATAAATCAATCTTGATGGGATTTAAGTGTTACGTTGATTTTTGCATTAATGTTGCATGACAACATGGGCGATTTGTTTGAGTGGGAAGCGTCTCATTGGCTCACACTGACCCCTGGTGAATGTCTAAAGAACTGCAGCAGATCTGCTCTGGAGGTGTAGATTTCATCTGTTCTTGTCAGCCGCACGCGTGTCTCAGAACTGTGGTGTGATGAAGCCCTGACAAACAACAGGACGTTTTATTGATCGGTTGGTTTCTATTTCTGTGGTGTTGTGTTGGGCAGCTCCACTGTCTGTGAAATCTCGTAGATACAAAGTCCTGCTCCACATAAATATACACTTTTCTTTAGTGTCAGTAGAATTGTTTTTTTAGTACTCAAAGATGCATTAAATTGCTCAAAAGTGACAGCATTTATAATGTTACAAAAGATTCTATTTCAAATTAATGCTTTTGAACATTCTATTTATCAAAGAATCCTGAGAAATAATGTTTTCAACACTGATTATAATCATAAATGTTTGTTGATCATCAAATCCTCATATTGAATGATTTGTGAAGGATCATGTGACACTGAAGACTGGAGTAATGATGATAAATTCAGCTTTGATCACAGGAATAAATTACACTTTACTATATATTCACACAGAGAACAGCTGATTTACACTGGAGTCATATCTCACTGTTTACTGTATTTATTATTTATTTGGGTAGATAGATATCAGTGTTACAATATTGTTACTCCCTAATAAATCACTAATTGTGTAAGAAAAGTAATACATTGGTTAGTAAAGCGTTATGTTACTTTTGTTTTACATTTTCTCGCTTGTTTTTTTTGTAAAGCTGTAAAAGCTCTTTCACACCAGGAATGCTGAAGGAAATGTAAGTTCACGCCTGTACAGTAGAGGGCGCAAGAGTTCAACACAAAAAAAAGATGTTTATCTAAAGTCATTTTCTCTTCGTATGGTTGAATCGGATCATCGAAGGTCAGCAGCAAAGACATTGGTTAATAAAGTGAGATTAAATACATGAAGTATGTTTGTGTTATTCAACACATTTAATTATAGGAGGTTTGTGTAATATTCAGAGTTTGCAGTTTTACTCATTTTGAGGAATACTGAATGTGTTTTTGTGGAAGTGAGATGTTCACATTTAGTCTAGAACTACAATAACCATCATATTCACGCACAACGCACGCAACCTCTCGGTTGTGTTACGATTCAATTTGAGAACAGGAGCGCTGTCAGTCGATACATGAGAAGAAAAAACAAAGTAACTTGCATTACTTATTTAAAAAAGTAACTCAGATACTATATTGCCAAAAGTATTGGGACACCCCTCCAAATCATTGACTTCAGGTGTTCAATCACTTCCCAGGGTTTTTCCTGGGTCAAAAATGGTCTTCGGTGGTGGCTGACAGACATGGTCATCCACACACACACACACACACAGTAAAAAGTACCCTACCCACTTGATCTGCGAGCGCAATACTAACAATAAATTTAAAATAAATGCAAAGAAACAGTTTGTAATTTTTGCTTATCTTATTTTGATATCTCATATTATGTATGATCTCTTACCTTGATGTTTGTTTCTTTTGTTCCTCATTTTTTACACTATTTACAGATAATTGTTTTGGTATATAGTCATATCAATATTAAAAAGTAGAATTAAAAATGTTCTGCCATATACAATTTAACAAAATTATCAGCTAGCTAACAAACTAGCTATATTGTCAACATACACTCACCTAAAGGATTATTAGGAACACCATACTAATACTGTGTTTGACCCCCTTTCGCCTTCAGAACTGCCTTAATTCTACGTGGCATTGATTCAACAAGGTGCTGAAAGCATTCTTTAGAAATGTTGGCCCATATTGATAGGATAGCATCTTGCAGTTGATGGAGATTTGTGGGATGCACATCCAGGGCACGAAGCTCCCGTTCCACCACATCCCAAAGATGCTCTATTGGGTTGAGATCTGGTGACTGTGGGGGCCATTTTAGTACAGTGAACTCATTGTCATGTTCAAGAAACCAATTTGAAATGATTGGAGCTTTGTGACATGGTGCATTATCCTGCTGGAAGTAGCCATCAGAGGATGGGTACATGGTGGTCATAAAGGGATGGACATGGTCAGAAACAATGCTCAGGTAGGCCGTGGCATTTAAACGATGCCCAATTGGCACTAAGGGGCCTAAAGTGTGCCAAGAAAACATCCCCCACACCATTACACCACCACCACCAGCCTGCACAGTGGTAACAAGGCATGATGGATCCATGTTCTCATTCTGTTTACGCCAAATTCTGACTCTACCATCTGAATGTCTCAACAGAAATCCAGACTCATCAGACCAGGCAACATTTTTCCAGTCTCCAACTGTCCAATTTTGGTGAGCTTGTGCAAATTGTAGCCTCTTTTTCCTATTTGTAGTGGAGATGAGTGGTACCCGGTGGGGTCTTCTGCTGTTGTAGCCCATCCGCCTCAAGGTTGTGCGTGTTGTGGCTTCACAAATGCTTTGCTGCATACCTCGGTTGTAACGAGTGGTTATTTCAGTCAAAGTTGCTCTTCTATCAGCTTGAATCAGTCGGCCCATTCTCCTCTGACCTCTAGCATCAACAAGGCATTTTCGCCCACAGGACTGCCGCATACTGGATGTTTTTCCCTTTTCACACCATTCTTTGTAAACTCTAGAAATACTCAGACCGGCCCGTCTGGCACCAACAACCATGCCACGCTCAAAATTGCTTAAATCACCTTTCTTTCCCATTCTGACATTCAGTTTGGAGTTCAGGAGATTGTCTTGACCAGGACCACACCCCTAAATGCATTGAAGCAACTGCCATGTGATTGGTTGATTAGATAATTGCATTAATGAGAAATTGAACAGGTGTTCCTAATAATCCTTTAGGTGAGTGTAAATAAGCTGAAATACTGTGGATAATTAAAACTAATTCTTACTAACCACTCTTGCTAAATGCGGTAAGCACACTTGTGTTCTCATTTCAGAGGTGTTCTGAGTAAATGATTCTGATTCGTGAGCTGGACAGATCAGCTCTTTTAACAATTGTTAAAATGATTCGGTTCAAAGGAGTCATTAGGTCACGAATCGGACGTGCGAATCCCTGTTAGAACATTGTGAAAGGTTTGTCAACACACAGAAAGCACTTCATAACTGGATATAATTTGTTTTCCGTTTATTGAAAGTATGCTTTATGTCAGCTGGTCAGAGAAGAGTCAACGTTTTTTGAGCGCAATTCACACCCAACGGTAATTCAAGGAAAAATTTGCGCCACGTGCAACATGGATTCGGTCTTCTGACCTTTTGATTTGGATTAATATGTGAAATATGAGAAAGAGAACACAGGGGAGAATTTTTCACGATCAAAAATTCGGTTTGGCAGCTGCCAAAATATTTTCAATGCAGGAAAAACCCTGCTTCCATGGCCACAGGTGTATAAATCAAGCTCTAGGCATGCAGACGCTTCTACAAACATTAGTGAAAGAATGGGTCGCTCTCAGGAGCTCAGTGAACTCAAGCGTGGTACCGTGATAGGTTGCCACCTGTGCAATAAGTCCATTCCTGACATTTCCTCACTACTAAATATTCCACGCTCAACTGTTAGTGGGATTATAACAAAGTGGAAGCAATTGGGAACAACAGCAACTCAGCCACGAAGTGATAGGCCACGTAAAATCACAGAGCGGGGTCAGCGCATGCTGAGGGTCACAGTGCGCAGAAGACGCCAACTTTCTGCAGAGTCAATAGCTACAGACCTCCAAACTTCTGTGGCCTTCAGATGAGCTCAAGAACAGTGTGTAGAGAGCTTCATGGAATGGGTTTCCATGGCCGAGCAGCTCATCCAAGCCTTACATCACCAAGAGCAATGCAAAGCGTGGGATGCAGTGGGGTAAAGCACGCCGCCACTGGACTCTAGAGCAGTGAGACGTGTTCTCTGAGTGACCAATCACGCTTCTCTGTCTGCCAATCCCATGGACGAGTCTGGGTTTGGCGGTTGCCAGGGGAACGGGGCTTGCCTGACTGCATTGTGCCAAGTGTAAAGTTTGGTGGAGGGGGGATTATGGGGTGGGGTTGTTTTTCAGGGGTTGGGCTTGGCCCCTTAGTTCCAGTGAAAGGAACTCTTAATGCTTCAGCATACCAAGACATTTTGGACAATTTCATGCTCCCAACTTTGTGGGAACAGTTTGGGGATGGCCCCTTCCTGTCCCAACATGACTGCGCTCCAGTGCACAAAGCGTCGATCCATAAAGACATGGATGAGCGAGTTTGGTGTGGAGGAACTTGACTGGCCTGCACAGAGTCCTGACCTCATCCCGATAGAACACCTTTGGGATGAATTAGAGCGGAGACTGCGAGCCAGGCCTTCTCGTCCAACATCAGTGCCTGACCTCACAAATGCGCTTCTAGAAGAATGGTCAAAAATTCCCATAAACACACTCCTAAACCTTGTGGAAAGCCTTCCCAGAAGAGTTGAAGCTGTTATAGCTGCAGAGGGTGGTCCAACTCCATATTAAACCCTACGGATTAAGAATGGGATGCCATTAAAGTTCATGTGCATGTAAAGGCAGGCATCCCAAAACTTTTGGCAATATAGTGTATTTTGTTATAAATTTCAATGTAATGCGTTACTTTACTAGTTACTTGAAAAAAGTAATCTGATTACGTAACTCATGTTACTTATGCGTAACCCCAACACTGCTTGATATAACCTAGTTGTCCTTGACTAACTTGACAGGTGACGTGACAGTAATTGCCTGGAGTAAACTGATGGTTTACATATCTACTGCTATTATGATGATGTTGAGAGTGCAGCATGTGAATGTGAAATCCAGATTGCGTAGCTTTTTTTGTTGCCTCTTTCATTTAACAGATGCTTTTAATGCACAATAGGTTCAGTTCCTCTGCACTTACTGAGCTTCAGTGTTGTCAGTTACCAGCCCAGATGTTTAATAACTGAAAATGTTGTGCCCCCTAAAAGAAATTTGGACGCATTTAAAAATGTATGCCTTTAATTGCATTGATAACAATGAATCAAACCGAGTGTCATCAGGAAACAAATGACTGGCCTTTGAATCAGCTGGTGTTTTGGTGATGGAGGATGTATGACGCCGGTTCTCCTCATGTTCACACACATGTAGAGAATCGCACTAGCAACATCATCCACTAAACACAATCAAACACAAAATCTTCAACACTATATCTAACACAAAACTAGCATTTTGATTGTGAAGTATGCATCTTTCTTCACAATAAGTGACACTTTAGTATTTTGTTGCGATGACATTCAGACATGTGTAATTTGGTTGATCTCAGATTGCAGTTCCCTGATATTTCCACCCTCAATTTGATTTAAAACATGATTACATTTGAACAGAATGACATTGGATGAATTTCTAAATATGAATCTCTCGTATTTTGTGGATTAACATCAGTGTCTTGAGCTGGAGCGCACAGATTCATGGGTAATGTGTAATTTCCTCCTAATCTTCACGCCGATGCTTCCTCTTATGTTCCCCTCGGGCTCGCTCTTTAATTTGCTTTCAATTAAGATCATCCGGCAGCAGTAACTCATGAGACGCGTATATACTCTGTGAGGGTGTGTGACTGTAATTGAACACACACTGCTCTTTTATTTTATGTGCTGTTAGATGAGCATGGCTTTCATACGGAAACCAACAATAATCATTTACATACATTTGTTGGTTTCTTTTTGATTTATAGAATGATTTTGTTTTTATAATGATGTATTAAAAGAGGAACCTCACCTGTCCAGGTCATACGTAAATCAAAACCAAAACAAAAATACATTTTTGCAAAAATATAGATTTGTACATTCACTGCCAAAATGTTCACTGGCCCTCTTACCACAAAATAATCATCATCATTTCATAAATTATTTTTTTTTCTAAAATAATACTTAAAAATAACTGTTTGCATAATTATATATATATTAGTGCTGTCAATCAATTAAAAAAATAACTAAATCACATTTTTTAAAGTTTTTATAAGTTTTAATATAAAGTAATAATTTCACAATTAATCTCCAAATTAATGTAGACACAACATAAGGACAGTATATTTTAAATATTTGTTGTAATGGCATCTTTTTAAGAATGAAGGCCAGTATCACTGATACTAATACTGATACTGATGTTTTTAAAACATTTAATTATAGCCATTCAACATTACAGTGTAATTGAAAGCTATATAGAAGACTGGGTCAGAGCATCTCCAAAACTGCAGCTCTTGTGGGGTGTTCCCGGTCTGCAGTGGTCAGGATCTATCAAAAGTGCTCCAAGGAAGGAACAGTGGAGAACCGGAGACAGGGTCATGGGCGGCCAAGGCTCATTGATGCACGTGGGGAGCGAAGGCTGGCCCGTGTGGTCCGATCAAACAGACGAGCTACTGGAGCTCAAATTGCTCCAGAAGTTACTGCTGGTTCTGATAGAAAGGTGTCAGAATACACAGTGCATCTCAGTTTGTTGTGTATGGGGCTGCATAGCCGCTGACCAGTCAGGGTGCCCATGCTGACCCCTGTCCACCGCCGAAAGCACCAACAGTGGCACGTGAGCATCAGAACTGGACCACGGAGCAATGGAAGAAGGTGGCCTGGTCTGATGAATCACGTGTTCTTTTACATCACGTGGATGGCCGGGTGCGTGTGCGTGGCTTACCTGGGGAACACATGGCACCAGGATGCACTATGGGAAGAAGGCAAGCCGGCGGAGGCAGTGTGATGCTTTGGGCAATGTTCTGCTGGGAAACCTTGGGTCCTGCCATCCATGTGGATGTTACTTTGACACGTACCACCTACCTAAGCATTGTTGAGACCATGTACAGCCTTTCATGGAAACGGTATTCCCTGGTGGCTGTGGCTCTTCCAGCAGGATAATGCTCCTGCCACAAAGCACAAATGCTTCAGGAATGGTTTGAGGAGCACAACAACGAGTTTGAGGTGTTGACTTGGCCTTCAAATTCCCCAGATCTCAATCCAATCGAGCATCTGTGGGATGTGCTGAACAAACAAGTCCGATCCAAGGCCTCACCTTGCAACTTACAGGACTTAAAGGATCTGCTGCTAACATCTTGGTGCCAGATACCACAGCACACCTTCAGGGGTCTAGTGGAGTCCATCAGAGACAGGTCAGGGGGACCAACACAATATTAGGAAGTCATAATGTTATGATCGGTGTATATATTTGATCGTTTTGGTGTGAAACATGACAGGTTGTGTATTTTTCTCTGAGACCACAAACATAAGTAATGTAACATTTTTCATGGAAGATGTCTGACAAATATTATCAAGTTGAAAGTTTATGAATGCTCCTTTTAGGATTAGGAAAATCCATGAAACATCACACACTGTTTTTCAGTGTTGCGTATGTTTTTGACATATTAAATTGGCTGTAGGGTCTCTACAGACATGAGGGTTAAAATAAAGACATTATAAAAATTAGATTTGGTTACACTTCATTTTAAGATGAGCTACATTGTACTTACTCATATAAGTACTGAGTAATATTAATTAACTTCATGTACTTATTATTGAGTTAAGGTTACTTGTAATTATGCATAATTTATTTATTTAAGTACCTTTGATTATTATATTGTCACTGCCTGCTGTCTTTACTAGCACACACCAGGTGGCGCTAGAGATTGAGGAATATTTTTCTATACTGATTATGTAGCTTAAAACCATTTGTTGTCTTTCCAGATTCGAGGATTCCTGGCCAGATTTGACAACGTCCTTCCTGCAAGTTTGGCATTTGACAAATGCACTGCATGCTCACCAGTAGTAAGTGACCGTTTAAATGCTTTTGATTTGGGATTGAGCAAAATTACACATTATTAAAAATGTTATGCAGTGCCAGAGTAAAGCATTGAGGTTCAAAACTAAAAACCAGGTTTTGTTAGTATAATGAAATCATTTACAGTCAGTTAATATGCTAGTGTAATGGGTCTAATGGTATCTCAAGCATGCTTCTTCTGCAGAAATGTGAAGTATCTGTAGATGATGCATGTGTTCGAGAGGCCATGTGTTGTGAATTAGGCTCCTTGTTGATGTCACAGCCGTATGTGAGTAATTAGGGCTGAATTGAAGTGTTTTTTCCCAGCGGTCACGCTGTTGTCGACGGGTTCACGTCTCATAAATCAGTTTGGCTGCTCAATCTCTTCTGCATGTGTGTATGTGCTCTCCCAGTGGTTTTTTCACTCGCCCTCGCTCTTATTTAGTAGCTCCGGAGCCACTCCTTCCTCCCGAACACACACTCGTGCGTGAATACAGTGGGTCTGAAGGCTCACAGTGAGTTGTAACTCTTCCCTTCCCCCTCTTCTGCTGTTGCTCCAGTTTCACTCAAGTTCTCGCTCTTTCTATTTTCCTTGCGCTGTAAAGACATAAAAGCCTCATAAAATGTCTCAGATCTTCACACTTTGATGCAAGACTGTGAGGAAACTGTGTGAGGTCAATGTTTAGGGGTTTCTATCCATGTCAGTTCACCTAAAAATCTAAATTTTAATTTTACGGGGTTAGTAAATTATTACAAACTTGTTCCTTTAAGCTACAAAATAAAGAGTTTTTGTAATGAACAGAAGTAAAGGCTGAAACACTAAATCCATGAGCTCTGATTAGACCTGTATGAAACATCCTCAGTATTCGTTTCGGCTGATTTTGATGTGATGCGGTTATATTATGGCCGCTTTGCAAAGCAGCTGCAGATTTATGAAAAAGCCTCATGGTCACTGGTAGATGTGATGGTTTCGATTCAGGCATGGTGAAGGTCGTACATTGCCGCAGGTGCTAGAGAAGTTTATTTCTACAACTTTTACCCATTGTTTACAAACATGTGTTTTCAAAATCATACTGGTAGGTCTTTAGTAAACACTGCAGATGCTTGTGTGTTTAACTCACAGGAAAAACATGCATTCAGTCTGTCAGTCTCCAATAGATAGATATGGATAGACGGATGGACGAATATAGATAGATAGATGGATGGATGTGTGTGTGGATGGATGGATGGACATGATGGATGGATGATATGGATAGATGGATGGTTGAATGGATGGATGGATGGATGGATGTGTGTGTGTATGGGTGGATGGATAGATGTGGATAGACAGATGGATAGACATAAATAGATGGATGGATGGATGGATGGATAGATGTGGATAGACGGATGGATAGACAAATAGATGGATGGATGGATGGATAGATATGGATAGACGGATGGACGAATATAGATAGATGGATGGATGTGTGTGTGGATGGATGGATGGACATGATGGATGGATGATATGGATAGATGGATGGATGGATGGATGTGTTTGGGTGGATGAATAGATGGATGGATGTGTGTGTGGATGGATGGATGGACATGATGGATGGATGATATGGATAGATGGATGGTTGAATGGATGGATGGATAGATGTGGATAGATGGATGGATGGACATAGCTAGGTGGATGGACATAGATGGACAGATGGACAGATAGATGGATGGATGGACGGATGGATATGGATAGATGATATGGATAGATGGACGGATGGACATAGATGGATGGATGGATAGATGATATGGATAGATGGACGGATGGACATAGATGGATGGATGGATAGATGTGGATAGACGGATAGACATAGATGGATGGATGGATGGATGGATGGATGGATAGATGGATGGATGGATGATATGGATAGATGGATGGATGGATAGATGGACATAGATGGATGGATGGATGGATGGATAGATGTGGATAGACAGATGGATAGACATAAATAGATGGATGGATGGATGGATAGATGTGGATAGACGGATGGATAGACATAAATAGATGGATGGATGGATGGATGGATAGACGGATGGACGAATATAGATAGATAGATGGATGGATGTGTGTGTGGATGGATGGATGGACATGATGGATGGATGATATGGATAGATGGATGGTTGAATGGATGGATAGATGGATGGATGGATGTGTGTGTGTATGGGTGGATGGATAGATGGATGGATGTGTGTGTGGATGGATGGACATGATGGATGGATGATATGGATAGATGGATGGTTGAATGGATGGATGGATAGATGTGGATAGATGGATAGATGGACATAGCTAGGTGGATGGACATAGATGGACGGATGGATGGACGGATGGATATGGATAGATGGATGGATAGATGATCTGGATAGATGGACGGATGGACATGGATGGATGGATGGATAGATGATATGGATAGATGGACGGATGGACATAGATGGATGGATGGATAGATGTGGACAGACGGATAGACGGATAGACATAGATGGATGGATGGATGGATGGATAGATGGATGGATGGATAGATAGATGTGGATAGACGGATGGATAGACATAAATAGATGGATGGATGGATGGATAGATGTGGATAGACGGATGGATGGACATAAATAGATGGATGGATGGATGGATAGATGGACATAGATAGATAGATGGATGGATGGATGGATGGATGGATGATATGGATAGATGGATGGATGGATGGATAGATGGACATAGATAGATAGATAGATAGATGGATGGATGGATGGATAGATGTGGATAGACGGATGGATGGACGAATAGATGGATGGATGGATGGATAGATGTGGGTAGACGGATGGATGGACATAAATAGATGGATGGATGGACATGGATGGATGGATGGATGGATAGATGTGGATAGACGGATGGATGGACATAAATAGATGGATGGATGGATAGATTGACATGGATGGATGGATGGATGGATATGGATAGATGATGGTTGGATTGATTGATGGATAGATTTGGATAGACGGACATAGATAGATAGATAGATGGATGGATGGATGGATGATATGGATAGATGGATGGATGGATAGATGGACATAGATAGATAGATAGATGGATGGATGGATGGATGGATAGATGTGGATAGACGGATGGATGGACAAATAGATGGATGGATGGATGGATAGATGTGGGTAGACGGATGGATGGACATAAATAGATGGATGGATGGACATGGATGGATGGATGGATAGATGTGGATAGACGGATGGATGGACATAAATAGATGGATGAATGGATAGATGGACATGGATGGATAGATGGACATAGATAGATAGATGGATGGATGGATAGATAGATGTGGATAGACGGATGGATAGACATAAATAGATGGATGGATGGATGGATAGATGTGGATAGACGGATGGATGGACATAAATAGATGGATGGATGGATCGATGGATAGATGGACATAGATAGATAGATGGATGGATGGATGGATGGATGGATGATATGGATAGATGGATGGATGGATAGATGGACATAGATAGATAGATAGATAGATGGATGGATGGATGGATAGATGTGGATAGACGGATGGATGGACGAATAGATGGATGGATGGATGGATAGATGTGGGTAGACGGATGGATGGACATAAATAGATGGATGGATGGACATGGATGGATGGATGGATGGATAGATGTGGATAGACGGATGGATGGACATAAATAGATGGATGAATGGATAGATGGACATGGATGGATGGATGGATGGATATGGATAGATGATGGATGGATTGATTGATGGATAGATTTGGATAGACGGATGGATGGACATAAATGGATGGATGGATGGATGGATGGATGGATAGATGGATGGGTGGATGGATGGATGGACATGGATGGATGAATGAATGGATAGATGGATGGATAGATGGACATGGACATGGATGGATGAATGGATAGATGGACATAGATGGATGGATAGATGTGGATAGATGGATGGATGGACATAGATGGATGCTGTGTGTTGTATATAATCTATAGTAACAGTAGCTGAGCTGACATGTGATCTTCATCAGCCAGTCGTGTGTGTCCGTGATGTTAGTGATGTTGCTCTCCATCAGCTGTGTGTGAGCGTGAAACCATGGAAACCAAACACTCCAGTCGTCCACAGACAAACACTTGTAAATTTAGAGACGTTGTGTCTCATCGTCCGTCCTGAAGACAGACTGAAACAATGTGCCTTTGAAATAAAACACACTCACACACACTTTACACCTCCAAAAGATGCTCTGAAACACAAATCACATGATTCAGGACGTCGCTGCTTTATGGGTTATAGTATCCCAAACACACACACACACACACTCACACAGCCATATCTACAGACCAAAGATCACTGAGACTCACACCAGACAGGAAGAAAACACCCAAAACTCACACATTGAGTTTGTGTAAAGTAAAAAGTCTCTCAAAACACCCTTGCAACAGTTACCCAACGGATACACCCGTGTAGCATCTTCAGTTTTCTGTATTGTTTCATTTGGGGCATTTAAAGTTAAAAGCTATTTTTGCCCAGCGCTGACCTCACATGTGCAGAACTGGCCGACACAAACCATCTGAGGTTTTTATCTGCATGGAGCAAAAGCCTCCACCATCTCTTCAAACAATTACAGGGGAAGTTACAAGAAGCAGTGGGAGGAGCTGGAGGAGAGCACGGCTGTATGCAAACCAGATGTGCTGCTCGCCCTCCAACACACACACACACACACACACACACACACACACACTGCGTCAGTGATTTAATGGGCTTCATAAGTCAGAGGCTCCAGATTTAAGGAGGTCCACTCTTGGAAAACACAATTAAATCTTGTTTAGGTGCTCCTCCTGCTGTTATGTTGCTAGGCAAGAAAGCAAGTTTATGCTCATGATCTGTTTCAAATGCACTGTGGTGTTTGTTCAAAGAAGATAAATACTTTACTTTGACAGAGAAAATGATTCGTTTTTGTAGTTTATGTCTGTGTAAAAGCTTCATACAGTAGATTCGGTAAGGGTTTCAAGTATTAGGTAGTTTGTTTGGGGTTTTTTAGTCACAACTCTACTGAAACATTCACTGCAATGCCATTTGTTTGACCGTTAACCTCGACCGTTTCTGTCCAGAGAGAGCAAACACACAGTGTGCTCGAGATCCCTGTTAGCATTCGTGCTTCAGAGTTCATATTATCATCATATTTTTATAATGTCAGTCTAGTGTTTTTGCCTCAAAAACAGCAATAGGGCTGTAACTAACGGTTATTTTTTACTATTAATCCTTTAGTTAACCTACCGTAACTTCTGACATTAATCTATTAGTGTTTTGAAATGCCTGAGCAGCGGTAAACTGTTCCAGAGCACTTACACAAACACTGTGTTTGTCAATAGATTGCTTTAAAGTCGCCATGAAATCATATAGGTACAGAATAGGGAACGATTCAGACAGTGCACTATATAGGGGACAGGGAACGATTCAGACAGTGCACTATATAGGGGATAGGGAACGATTCAGACAGTGCACTATATAGGGGATAGGGAATGATTCAGAGAGTGCACTATATAGGGGATAGGGAATGATTCAGACAGTGCACTATATAGGGAACGATTCAGACAGTGCACTATATAGGGGATAGGGAATGATTCAGACAGTGCTCTATATAGGGGACGGAATGATTCAGACAGTGCTCTATATAGGGGACGGGGAATGATTCAGACAGTGCTCTATATAGGGGATGGGGAATGATTCAGACAGTTCACTATATAGGGGATGGGGAATGATTCAGACAGTGCACTATATAGGGGACAGGGAATTATTCAGACAGTGCTCTATATAGGGGATAGGGAATGATTCAGACAGTGCACTATATAGGGGACAGGGAATTATTCAGACAGTGCTCTATATAGGGGATAGGGAATGATTCAGACAGTGCTCTATATAGGGGACAGGGAATGATTCAGACAGTGCTCTATATAGGGGATGGGGAATGATTCAGACAGTGCTCTATATAGGGGATAGGGAATGATTCAGACAGTGCTCTATATAGGGGATAGGGAATGATTCAGACAGTGCTCTATATAGGGGATGGGGAATGATTCAGACAGTGCACTATATAGGGGATAGGGAACGATTCAGACAGTGCACTATATAGGGGATAGGGAATGATTCAGACAGTGCTCTATATAGGGGACAGGGAATGATTCAGACAGTGCTCTATATAGGGGACGGGGAATGATTCAGACAGTGCTCTATATAGGGGACAGGGAATGATTCAGACAGTGCTCTATATAGGGGACAGGGAATGATTCAGACAGTGCTCTATATAGGGGACGGGGAATGATTCAGACAGTGCTCTATATAGGGGATGGGGAATGATTCAGACAGTGCTCTATATAGGGGATGGGGAATGATTCAGACAGTGCTCTATATAGGGGATAGGGAATGATTCAGACAGTGCACTATATAGGGGACAGGGAATTATTCAGACAGTGCTCTATATAGGGGATAGGGAATGATTCAGACAGTGCTCTATATAGGGGACAGGGAATGATTCAGACAGTGCTCTATATAGGGGACAGGGAATGATTCAGACAGTGCTCTATATAGGGGATGGGGAATGATTCAGACAGTGCTCTATATAGGGGATAGGGAATGATTCAGACAGTGCTCTATATAGGGGACAGGGAATTATTCAGACAGTGCTCTATATAGGGGATAGGGAATGATTCAGACAGTGCTCTATATAGGGGACAGGGAATGATTCAGACAGTGCTCTATATAGGGGACAGGGAATGATTCAGACAGTGCTCTATATAGGGGATAGGGAATGATTCAGACAGTGCTCTATATAGGGGATAGGGAATGATTCAGACAGTGCACTATATAGGGGATAGGGAACGATTCAGACAGTGCACTATATAGGGGATGGGGAATGATTCAGACAGTGCTCTATATAGGGGACAGGGAATGATTCAGACAGTGCTCTATATAGGGGACAGGGAATGATTCAGACAGTGCTCTATATAGGGGATAGGGAATGATTCAGACAGTGCACTATATAGGGGATAGGGAATTATTCAGACAGTGCTCTATATAGGGGACAGGGAATTATTCAGACAGTGCTCTATATAGGGGATGGGGAATGATTCAGACAGTGCTCTATATAGGGGATGGGGAATGATTCAGACAGTGCTCTATATAGGGGATAGGGAATGATTCAGACAGTGCACTATATAGGGGACAGGGAATTATTCAGACAGTGCTCTATATAGGGGATAGGGAATGATTCAGACAGTGCTCTATATAGGGGACAGGGAATGATTCAGACAGTGCTCTATATAGGGGACAGGGAATGATTCAGACAGTGCTCTATATAGGGGATGGGGAATGATTCAGACAGTGCTCTATATAGGGGATAGGGAATGATTCAGACAGTGCTCTATATAGGGGACAGGGAATTATTCAGACAGTGCTCTATATAGGGGATAGGGAATGATTCAGACAGTGCTCTATATAGGGGACAGGGAATGATTCAGACAGTGCTCTATATAGGGGATAGGGAATGATTCAGACAGTGCACTATATAGGGGATAGGGAATTATTCAGACAGTGCTCTATATAGGGGACAGGGAATTATTCAGACAGTGCTCTATATAGGGGATGGGGAATGATTCAGACAGTGCTCTATATAGGGGATGGGGAATGATTCAGACAGTGCTCTATATAGGGGATAGGGAATGATTCAGACAGTGCACTATATAGGGGACAGGGAATTATTCAGACAGTGCTCTATATAGGGGATAGGGAATGATTCAGACAGTGCTCTATATAGGGGACAGGGAATGATTCAGACAGTGCTCTATATAGGGGACAGGGAATGATTCAGACAGTGCTCTATATAGGGGATGGGGAATAATTCAGACAGTGCTCTATATAGGGGATAGGGAATGATTCAGACAGTGCTCTATATAGGGGACAGGGAATTATTCAGACAGTGCTCTATATAGGGGATAGGGAATGATTCAGACAGTGCTCTATATAGGGGACAGGGAATGATTCAGACAGTGCTCTATATAGGGGACAGGGAATGATTCAGACAGTGCTCTATATAGGGGATAGGGAATGATTCAGACAGTGCTCTATATAGGGGATAGGGAATGATTCAGACAGTGCACTATATAGGGGATAGGGAACGATTCAGACAGTGCACTATATAGGGGATGGGGAATGATTCAGACAGTGCTCTATATAGGGGACAGGGAATGATTCAGACAGTGCTCTATATAGGGGACAGTTAATGATTCAGACAGTGCTCTATATAGGGGATAGGGAATGATTCAGACAGTGCACTATATAGGGGATAGGGAATTATTCAGACAGTGCTCTATATAGGGGACAGGGAATTATTCAGACAGTGCTCTATATAGGGGACAGGGAATTATTCAGACAGTGCTCTATATAGGGGACAGGGAATGATTCAGACAGTGCTCTATATAGGGGATAGGGAATGATTCAGACACTGCACTATATAGGGGATAGGGAATGATTCAGACAGTGCTCTATATAGGGGACAGGGAATGATTCAGACAGTGCTCTATATAGGGGACAGGGAATGATTCAGACAAAGTGCACTATATAGGGGATAGGGAATGATTCAGACAGTGCACTATATAGGGGATAGGGAACGATCAGACAGTGCTCTATATAGGGGATAGGGAATGATTCAGACAGTGCTCTATATAGGGGATATAGGGGATGATTCAGACAGTGCTCTATATAGGGGACAGGGAATGATTCAGACAAAGTGCACTATGTAGGGGATATGGAATGTTTCAGACAGTGCTCTATATAGGGGACAGGGAATGATTCAGACAAAGTGCACTATATAGGGGATAGGGAATGATTCAGACAGTGCACTATATAGGGGATAGGGAATGATTCAGACAGTGCACTATATAGGGGATAGGGAATGATTCAGACAGTGCTCTATATAGGGGACAGGGAATGATTCAGACAGTGCTCTATATAGGGGACAGGGAATGATTCAGACAGTGCTCTATATAGGGGATAGGGAATGATTCAGACAGTGCACTATATAGGGGATAGGGAATGATTCAGACAGTGCACTATATAGGGGATGGGGAATGATTCAGACAGTGCTCTATATAGGGGACAGGGAATGATTCAGACAGTGCTCTATATAGGGGACAGGGAATGATTCAGACAGTGCTCTATATAGGGGATAGGGAATGATTCAGACAGTGCACTATATAGGGGATAGGGAATTATTCAGACAGTGCTCTATATAGGGGACAGGGAATTATTCAGACAGTGCTCTATATAGGGGATGGGGAATGATTCAGACAGTGCTCTATATAGGGGATGGGGAATGATTCAGACAGTGCTCTATATAGGGGATAGGGAATGATTCAGACAGTGCACTATATAGGGGACAGGGAATTATTCAGACAGTGCTCTATATAGGGGATAGGGAATGATTCAGACAGTGCTCTATATAGGGGACAGGGAATGATTCAGACAGTGCTCTATATAGGGGACAGGGAATGATTCAGACAGTGCTCTATATAGGGGATGGGGAATGATTCAGACAGTGCTCTATATAGGGGATAGGGAATGATTCAGACAGTGCTCTGTATAGGGGACAGGGAATTATTCAGACAGTGCTCTATATAGGGGATAGGGAATGATTCAGACAGTGCTCTATATAGGGGACAGGGAATGATTCAGACAGTGCTCTATATAGGGGATAGGGAATGATTCAGACAGTGCACTATATAGGGGATAGGGAATTATTCAGACAGTGCTCTATATAGGGGACTGGGAATTATTCAGACAGTGCTCTATATAGGGGATGGGGAATGATTCAGACAGTGCTCTATATAGGGGATGGGGAATGATTCAGACAGTGCTCTATATAGGGGATAGGGAATGATTCAGACAGTGCACTATATAGGGGACAGGGAATTATTCAGACAGTGCTCTATATAGGGGATAGGGAATGATTCAGACAGTGCTCTATATAGGGGACAGGGAATGATTCAGACAGTGCTCTATATAGGGGACAGGGAATGATTCAGACAGTGCTCTATATAGGGGATGGGGAATAATTCAGACAGTGCTCTATATAGGGGATAGGGAATGATTCAGACAGTGCTCTATATAGGGGACAGGGAATTATTCAGACAGTGCTCTATATAGGGGATAGGGAATGATTCAGACAGTGCTCTATATAGGGGACAGGGAATGATTTAGACAGTGCTCTATATAGGGGACAGGGAATGATTCAGACAGTGCTCTATATAGGGGATAGGGAATGATTCAGACAGTGCTCTATATAGGGGATAGGGAATGATTCAGACAGTGCACTATATAGGGGATAGGGAACGATTCAGACAGTGCACTATATAGGGGATGGGGAATGATTCAGACAGTGCTCTATATAGGGGACAGGGAATGATTCAGACAGTGCTCTATATAGGGGACAGTTAATGATTCAGACAGTGCTCTATATAGGGGATAGGGAATGATTCAGACAGTGCACTATATAGGGGATAGGGAATTATTCAGACAGTGCTCTATATAGGGGACAGGGAATTATTCAGACAGTGCTCTATATAGGGGACAGGGAATTATTCAGACAGTGCTCTATATAGGGGACAGGGAATGATTCAGACAGTGCTCTATATAGGGGATAGGGAATGATTCAGACACTGCACTATATAGGGGATAGGGAATGATTCAGACAGTGCTCTATATAGGGGACAGGGAATGATTCAGACAGTGCTCTATATAGGGGACAGGGAATGATTCAGACAAAGTGCACTATATAGGGGATAGGGAATGATTCAGACAGTGCACTATATAGGGGATAGGGAACGATCAGACAGTGCTCTATATAGGGGATAGGGAATGATTCAGACAGTGCTCTATATAGGGGATATAGGGGATGATTCAGACAGTGCTCTATATAGGGGACAGGGAATGATTCAGACAAAGTGCACTATGTAGGGGATATGGAATGTTTCAGACAGTGCTCTATATAGGGGACAGGGAATGATTCAGACAAAGTGCACTATATAGGGGATAGGGAATGATTCAGACAGTGCACTATATAGGGGATAGGGAATGATTCAGACAGTGCACTATATAGGGGATAGGGAATGATTCAGACAGTGCTCTATATAGGGGACAGGGAATGATTCAGACAGTGCTCTATATAGGGGACAGGGAATGATTCAGACAGTGCTCTATATAGGGGATAGGGAATGATTCAGACAGTGCACTATATAGGGGATAGGGAATGATTCAGACAGTGCTCTATATAGGGGATAGGGAATTATTCAGACAGTGCTCTATATAGGGGACAGGGAATGATTCAGACAGTGCACTATATAGGGGATAGGGAATGATTCAGACAGTGCTCTATATAGGGGACAGGGAATGATTCAGACAAAGTGCACTATATAGGGGATAGGGAATGATTCAGACAGTGCACTATATAGGGGATAGGGAATGATTCAGACAGTGCTCTATATAGGGGACAGGGAATGATTCAGACAAAGTGCACTATATAGGGGATAGGGAATGATTCAGACAGTGCACTATATAGGGGATAGGGAATGATTCAGACAGTGCACTATATAGGGGATAGGGAACGATTCAGACAGTCGACTATATAGGGGACAGGGAACGATTCAGACAGTGCACTATATAGGGGATAGGGAACGATTCAGAGAGTGCACTATATAGGGGATAGGGAATGATTCAGACAGTGCACTATATAGGGGATAGGGAACGATCAGACAGTGCTCTATATAGGGGATAGGGAATGATTCAGACAGTGCTCTATATAGGGGATATAGGGGATGATTCAGACAGTGCTCTATATAGGGGACAGGGAATGATTCAGACAAAGTGCACTATGTAGGGGATAGGGAATGATTCAGACAGTGCTCTATATAGGGGACAGGGAATGATTCAGACAAAGTGCACTATATAGGGGATAGGGAATGATTCAGACAGTGCACTATATAGGGGATAGGGAATGATTCAGACAGTGCACTATATAGGGGATAGGGAACGATTCAGACAGTGCTCTATATAGGGGATAGGGAATGATTCAGACAAAGTGCACTATATAGGGGATAGGGAATGATTCAGACAGTGCTCTATATAGGGGACAGGGAATGATTCAGACAAAGTGCACTATATAGGGGATAGGGAATGATTCAGACAGTGCACTATATAGGGGATAGGGAATGATTCAGACAGTGCACTATATAAGGGATAGGGAATGATTCAGACAGTGCTCTATATAGGGGATAGGGAACGACCAGACAGTGCTCTATATAGGGGATAGGGAATGATTCAGACAGTGCTCTATATAGGGGATAGGGAATGATTCAGACAGTGCTCTATATAGGGGACAGGGAATGATTCAGACAAAGTGCACTATATAGGGGATAGGGAATGATTCAGACAGTGCACTATATAGGGGATAGGGAATGATTCAGACAGTGCACTATATAGGGGATAGTGAACGACCAGACAGTGCACTATATAGGGGATATGGAACGACCAGACAGTGCACTATATAGGGGATAGGGAACGATCAGACAGTGCACTATATAGGGGATAGGGAACGATCAGACAGTGCTCTATATAGGGGATAGGGAACGATCTTATTAAATGATTCATAAAATGCACAGTTTTAGAGATATCATCCTCAGATTTGAAATGAAGCTTGACCACACTTGTGGCTTCACTTTAATTCACTTTAATAATTTGTTATACTACATTTATATAATATTTTATTCATTTAAAAATTATATTCTTAATATTTTTTATTTTATGTTTGAGCTTATATATCCCCATATTAATAAGTGTCTGAACTGTTTGAACTGTAAACTCTCAAGTGTTGGCTTTCTAAATATATGTTGGTTATGTGTCTATCCAGTATGACTTATGAGCAGCAGCCTTTTTATTTTGGCTATGTCATTTATGCCCCACTTGCCAAAATGGGGGGTGTCTAGTAAGGGGTGAAATGAGAAATATTGTGACTATGTTCAGTCCAGGGAAGAAAACTCAAGACTACAATGGAGGCGTTTCAGGGAGTTCAGAAACAGTGACTGAGACACTTTGCAGAGCTTTTTCATGCTCAAACAGCAACATTACACACTAAAGAAAGTAAGAAAGCATAGTAGGTCCTCTTTAAAGAACCATCTGAGTTCATGGAGTTTGGACAGATGAGCTCCGGTCTGCTCTCGCCCGTTCTCTAACCCTCTCTGTCAGTCAAGTCATCCATGTCTGGTTCATTGAAAGCGGACGTCACTCTCCCCTCAACTCAACAGTGCCGCCCATTCATCAGCCCCCGGCAGAAACTCAATCTCCTCTGAGAATGAGCTGTGTGAAAGGAGCCAGTGTGATTGTGGAGGGCTGTCTGTCTGAGGAGCGTCACCGAGATGGTGCTTGAGTGCTCTCAGCCCAACGGACAGTGGTGCCAGATGTCTGCCTCTCCCGCCCGGCCTCCCTTTGTGCACGGGGCACAGTGCCATGTTACCGCAGCTTGAGATTGTGTTATCACTGTGTTTGGATGTGCACTGGCCAACAAGCCAACTGTATTAGCAGATACGAGCTTCTCGGATGTTACTGCACATCCGTATTTCACATCTGAAAATGTTGAATGGGTCTGTCAACTTGTAAACAAATCAGCATTGTGTTTGATGCATGTTGTTTACAGTCCAACACATATAACCAAAGTATCTTTCAAGGAAAATCTGTTCACTCAGTGACCATATTTGCAGTCCAAGACCAGCTCCTCTCTACTTGATTATTTCAAAAAACATTTTTTAAAAGTTTTGGGACGCCTGCCTTTACATGCACATGAACTTTAATGCCATCCCATTCTTAATCCATAGGGTTTAATATGGAGTTGGACCACCCTTTGCAGCTATAACAGCTTCAGCTCTTCTGGGAAGGCTTTCCACAAGGTTTAGGAGTGTGTTTATGGGAATTTTTGACCATTCTTCTAGAAGCGCATTTGTGAGGTCAGGCACTGATGTTGGACGAGAAGGCCTGGCTCGCAGTCTCCGCTCTAATTAATCCCAAAGGTGTTCTATCGGGATGAGGTCAGGACTCTGTGCAGGCCAGTCAAGTTCCTCCACACCAAACTCACTCATCCATGTCTTTATGGACCGATGCTTTGTGCACTGGAGCGCAGTCATGTTGGGACAGGAAGGGGCCGTCCCCAAACTGTTCCCACAAAGTTGGGAGCATGAAATTGTCCAAAATGTCTTGGTATGTTGAAGCATTAAGAGTTCCTTTCACTGGAACTAAGGGGCCAAGCCCAACCCCTGAAAAACAAGCCCACCCCATAATCCCCCCTCCACCAAACTTTACACTTGGCACAATGCAGTCAGGCAAGTCCCGTTCCCCTGGCAACCGCCAAACCCAGACTCGTCCATGGGATCTCACTGCTCTAGAGTCCAGTGGCGGCGTGCTTTACCCCACTGCATCCCAGGCTTCGCATTGCACTTGGTGCAATGGATGAGCTGCTCGGCCATGGAAACCCATTCCATGAAGCTCTCTACACACTGTTCTTGAGCTCATCTGAAGGCCACAGAAGTTTGGAGGTCTGGAGCTATTGACTCTGCAGAAAGTTGGCGTCGTCTGTGCACTGTGACCCTCAGCATGCGCTGACCCCGCTCTGTGATTTTACGTGGCCTATCACTTCGTGGCTGAGTTGCTGTTGTTCCCAATTGCTTCCTCTTTGTTATAATCCCACTAATGAGCTCCTAAAAGTTGAGTGTGGAATATTTAGTAGTGAGGAAATGTCAGGAATGGACTTATTGCACAGGTGGCAACCTATCACAGTACCACGCTTGAGTTCACTGAGCTCCTGAGAGCGACCCATTCTTTCACTAATGTTTGTAGAAGCGTCTGCATGCCTAGTGCTTGATTTATACACCTGTGGCCATGGAGGGATTGAACACCTGAACTCAGGGATTTGGAGGGGTGCAATATAGTGCATTTCAGATCAGCAACGAAATCTGACATGAACTGTCACATAATTGCTTTTTCTTATGGTCAAATAGCATTAAAAAATGCCCGCCTTGGCAAGTATTGAGTTAAATAGTCATTTTTTTGGAACGTAAATAGTTGAGAAAGATGACACATGTTGGTAACAGTATATTGGATCTGTGCATAAACTCTTAAAGTGACAGCAGCCTAATATTCCCGCTGCTGTCTTTCATGTTAATCAGAGAACAAAAGACAAAGAAAATCACTCGCTGCTCTTGACTGAATACGTTTTGTAACTTTAATTGTAAGCATTAATCTGTATTTAATTTTTACAGTGAAGACTATTCATTTCTGTAGTATTTCTTACTTTCTTATTCTATTGCATCGATTTGTGCTGTTGTTTGCAATTTGTTTATATGTTCTTATTTTATTACTGACTTTTAATGAAAATGTATTTCAGAAAAGTAGTTTGTATATGCTGTCAATTATAGTTCTTAGAAAGAACATCAGCAAAATCGATATCGACAGGTCACACTTACAAAAAAGAAAATTGTAATTTGTGCATCTCTAATAAACATGCACTAGACTGATGTCTTTAACCTTTGACCTTGCCTTGTCTCACGCATGACACGCCATTCTAAAAACATGGCGCTTACCGATTGGCTCTTTTATTTAGAAGGCGGGGCTTATTCCACCATATTGCGCAGTGCACTTTCTCTCAATCATAGTAATATGAGTTCTCTGCCCACTTAAGACCCAGAACAGACCTGTTGGTCCATTTTAATGAACTGAAACCCTGAGTCCCTTTAATTAACCATCATTTTATTTTTGACAGGTTCTTGAGAATTATGAGCGAGAAGGTTTCCAGTTCCTAGCGAAGGTCTTCAACTCATCCCATTCCTTCCTGGAGGATCTGACAGGCTTGACTTTACTCCATCAGGAGACACAGGCGGCTGAGGTTAGACTGTCTTTATCTACCTATGTGTGCTTACGGTAGTCAGATTACTGATTACTGCCAGCTAATACTATTGTTACTGCAAGCAATATTCTTTCATCATGTGTGTTCATTATTAGCTGATCAGATCCATTTGCACCTATAGACTTGGAAATATACTATGCACAGATGGTTATAGATGAAAGAGGTTCAAGTCCTTTAACCACTAGTCGCATGTTGACTGATGCACCTCGTTCAGGATCAGACTGATTGTTCAGAGATGAGTGAATTATGATCCGTTCGCTGTCAACTCAGACACAAGCACCAAAGCTAACAGCACATTGTAGAAATATGATCATGCTGATCATTTTAAAAAGGACAGAGGAACTCCTTTTAGTTTCAGACGGCCACAAAGGCTGTTGACCCGACATATGGTGTATACACGACAAGACACGATCCAGAGCTCAAAACTCACATCAAACATGAACAGTCAAGCCTCAAATGGGCTTATCTGATCGCTAATATTCAATATCTGTCTGTTCATGAAGATATTGATGCAGTATCTGCAAATTCATTGAGGGTTTCTGTTCAAGTTTATTTGCATTTCCATGTATGCATTTATCATTAGGACTATAATGGTAACAATGTAGTTCTAAAAATCATTCTAAATATAAAAGAATAGCAGACTATAACTACAACTATAACAATAAAGGCTCAAAGAAACACAATATTGTTGGAATCACCTTTAAAAAGCTCGAACATTTAAAGTGACAGGAGACAAAACTGCAGCACACGCTTAGAATAAACAGAACGATATTGTGCGTTGGTGTGGATGCTAATGTAGGTATTGTTATCTTTATAGTTATGGTTTTTGGTGTGAATGCCACCAATTTACAATGGATGAAAAATTCAGCACAGAGCCAACAATATTTGTAATATACAATGCCAGGTTTATTATAAAGCTAGATTAGGGAATAGAGTAGAAGAGGAATGCATTGAAGAAAAAGGATTTGTGTGTGTGTGTGCATTGGATTAAGGTGTGGAGTGTTTAAGTGCTTGTGGAAGAGGTTTGTCTTCAGCTGCTTTTTGAAAGATGTGATGTTCAACAGAGAGAGTGAAGGGTCTGGAAAATTGTGGAGGAACAAGGCGTCGCTCGTTCATTGAGCGTAGCTGAATGATTACAGTACTTGAGGAAAAACAAATACTATGAAACATGCTCTTTGGGAAACTGCTGGACCTGTAGATCACTATGAATCACTCTGTGGCGTTACAGTTGCATCTTTTGCACTATCCAGATTAGATTTGTTTTCCATGAGTAGGTTAGGTAGATTCATGCTTCACAGACGCACTTTGTGATTTCAGTCTCATCCAAATCAATTAAAGAGTCACACACAAAGTTTCTGCCAGTCTCGTGTTAATCTTGAGTATCTATAGAGTAGTGTTGATCCTTCATATCTCCCAAGAGTCTTTAGTTTGATCATATTTATAAAAGACAGACACACTGTACCGATTCTTTCAGAAAACAGATGAGTCCGTGGAGGCGTGCAGTGGGCGGAGCTAAGTTACAAGCGCACACACACACACACTCACTCTCACACACACACACATCATGGCATTATCCATGGATAACTCTCGATTCTCTATACGTTGGTGTTGTTCACATTATATGCACTTACGCGCCGATTGCCAACAAAACACACACATTTGATGCAGTTTCACTCGCCGCCTGCGGTTTCCACTCATGACCGGGAACAAACACACACACTTGCAGAACTCCGGAAACACAAACTGCATCCACTGTTCCCTTAACGCTGGGTTATTTGGGAAGCTGAACAAGGTGATCTTTCCCTCACACCAGAAACACACTTCTTTAGTGACATTGTTGATCTTGTGTCTAAACACACAACGCCAGCGCCACCGACGGCTCCCGTAACCCGAACGAAGCTCATGATGGACGCGCTCTTGCTCTGGCTGATGTGTGTGTGTGTGTGTGTGCTCATCTGGGAGAAGTGCCCATATAAGGAGTTCCGCCTTTTATAACGTCATACAGGGCCATACTCAAAAAAAAACTTACATGAATCCTGAAGGAGTGTATTTGGCACAGAAATGCTCTGTTATACGTCTTTATATTTTTTGAAATGTTGGTATGTTTAGCATGAGAATGAACTCTTTAACAGTGTAAATAAGGCAGAATGCAGGAAAGTTGAATACGGACGGCGGTCTGGTGGAAGCTAGATATTTTACTTTATAAACCCGATATAAACGATTCGCTTCAGAATGCCTTTATTAACCCGTATGTGATGGATGGATGCATTTTGGGCTTCAAACTCAATGGACCCCGTCACTGCCATTATAAAGCTTGGAAACATCAGGATATTTATTAATATAACTCCGATTGTGTTCATCAGAAAGTCATATACACCTAGGATGGCTTGAGGGAGAATTCATCATGGAGTAATTTTCATTTTAAAGTGAGCTAATCCGTTAAGGAGACTCCTGTAAACAGGAGTGGCTACTGTAGAAGACCAGAGATGAGTCCTCAACTGATGCTAAATGTCTAAATGCCATTTGTGGAAGTCTTAAAATTGTTGATGGACAAACAGGAGATGCTTCTTTTAAGGCTGGCTTTGAGGTACAGATGTAGTGCTGCAGTTATGGAAAAGAAATGGTATCAGAACCACATTTAAAGGGTCATGACATGAGGATCTTTTGACATATAAAGAGCTCATTGTACTATAGAAATACTGTTAGTTTCATACCTCAAAAATTCCTCCTCCCTGCAGAAAGAGCATTTGTCATTATTTCCTCCACATTGTGACGCCACACTGTTAGAGACATTTGCATCGCTTCCACAACACAGCAACACTACTTTACCTTATCAGATGACGCCAGCCAATCAGAAGAGTGGGCGTTTACTGACAGGTCTTAAAGGAGACGCTAACGGAGGGTGGCTAATAATCATGTTTTTTTAATATATGACATTTTGTCTGCCAAAAATATTCAGAGGCTCTGATGATCCCAGAGGAATAGGGTCTGATCTAGACAAACCATCGGCCATTTTCTAAACAAATAAACATTTATACACTTTTTAACCACGAATGCTCGACTTCGGTGTTCTTCACGGCGTATGACATCATCACGTTGGAAAGGTCACATGATGTAGGTGGAAGTACTGACCCAGTGCCGAAAAACTCCATCTCATATTCTCCTCCAACTTTAAAATCGTCCGACATCGTTGTTTTGCCTTTATTTTTGTAAAGGGCGTTTGATTTAGTCTTTGCACGCTCGTTTTAACACTGGGTCGGCACTTCCACCGACGTCACGTGACCTTTCCAACGTGATGATGTCATACGCCGTGAAGCAGCACAACACCGAAGTCGAGCATTTGAGGTTAAAAAGTGTATAAATGTGCATTTTATTGAAAATGTCTGATGGTTTTTCTGGATCAGACCCTATTCCTCTGGGATCATCAGAGCCTCTGAAGCCCTTCCTCTGAAACTGCATTGATTTGGACCTTCAGCCGTTGCTTCCCATTGAAGTCCATTATGAGGAGGAAAATCCTGGAATGTTTTCCTCATAAAACTTCATTTCTTTTCCACTGAAGAAAGAAAGACCTGAGCATGTTGGATGAGATGGGGGGAGTAAACTATCAGGAAATGTTGATTTTGAAGTGAACTAATCCTTTAAAGTTCTCATTCAGTCTGCAGGAATCATCATTCGAGCATGTGATATTAATTCAATCGGTGTATATTTAATGACTAAATATTTGTCTTTCATTACGTAATTGGTATTTTTTTTGCATTTAAAAGTCTAATATATCTTAAATTCCCTTAAACTTGCAGAGGATGCTGAAATTGCAATCCTGGACTAAATTGTTATATGAAACTTTATTCATTGCAGCACAAACGTCATTTAGAAAACGAATCCCATCCAAATGCTACATTTGTAACTCTTCCAGTTTAAGAAAAATACCCATATTGCAGTCAGTTCTTGCTATTCCTGGCTCCTGTCCCAAACTTCACTTCTACTTGCTCTGGAGATCATGTGTTCCAAAAATATCTCTGCTGATCCAGGGACAGTTTGTCTTAGTATGCGCTGATCTCAGTCACGTAACCCCAACAAGCCAGACTGACCCAGGAACAGTGCTTGGATTCTGGGAACGGTCCCTCACCGGGACTCTCCAGTGACAAACACAGCCAGTTCGAAGGCTGAAACTGTGGGAAAGTCCCACATCAGCAGTCCTCCGCTCTCCAGAGCGGTTTAGAGGCGCAAACGCAGTCCAACCCAAAATGAGAGGATATGTGCTCTTGCATTTGCCCACGCTTATTGTCTGAAGCCTTCAGATCCATTTCATTTGGATCTGCACTCAAGCACTTTATATTCCCATGTTGATGTCTTGTATTTTTAACTTGTGTGTGTTCGTGTTGCCTCAGGATTGATGGCAAGCTGTGAAATGAATGGAAATGTAACACTTCTAGTTTGGAAGTGGCGGTTTTGTGTGTTATTTGTGTGGGGAAAAACACATCTCTCATTACTTCTGGACCGTTTGGTTCAGTAGGATGGGGTTTATAATGTGTCTTTTCTTTATTTTCTTTGCCATTTTCCATGAATATTGTACGATTTGGTGTCCCACGAGTTTTATTAAGCATTAGAGGTAGAAATCATGTTTTTCTTGTTTGATACATTTCATCTCGCAAGTTAATCTAGCATAAAAGAATATGTATAACCACAATATGTAGACCTTCATGAATGTATCTTAACTTAAAATCATGCAAGCACATCATAATTTTGACAATCTAATGAATGAATATTCAATCCATTGTTGAGGAGTACATTATTACCAAATTTTATTTATTAAGAGCATAACATTTTCTTTCAATTGTAATGTTCAAACACCCTAAATTAACATAAATTGGACATTTCTACAGCATCTTTATGTCTAATAATTCTTATACTTATTTAATGTGTATTACTTGAGAGTTGGGGTGGAAATCACTCAAATTAAACCGAATTTAGATGTTTAATTTAGCTAAAAGAAGTTGCAAATGGAAAGGAATAAGAGTTTCAGGGCCGTGGTTTGAACTCTATTCATGGAAAGTAGCTGTTTATTTTTGGATTTAACATGCTTTATTCTGTTACAAGAGCACAATATGAGTGTGTCAGTGAAAGTGCTGCTGTTGTGAAACTCAGCGGATATAAACAATTTCATCCAATCAGCTGATGAGCCTTGAGGGAAGCTGGCCCGTGCTCAGAGCATCAAACAGTGCTAATCATTCTGACTGTATGTGTAGAAGAAGGATATAGTCCTCATAGCCAGTCTTTACTTTTTAAGCATGTTAAGACCTGATAATCAACACATTGTGCTTCTGCAATAGACTTCCATCTGTAACGGGATGTTCACTAAATAAAAATGTAGGCTGACGTTTGTGCACACTCTTTATATTGCGAGCTAATGTTGAATTAAAAGTGGACGCTTTAGGCTTTCTAAAGACATATCTCTCGCTCATAGTATGCGCTCAGTTTTTGTGACGCGTTTCAGAAGAAGTTTAAATGAATCGCATGCGTTAACGCGTTAGACAGTTGATGGTAATGGTATCGTTTTCAAAAACGTGCACTTTGAAAACTGTTTCACAGTTTGTGTTCTCACGCCACCAAGCGCTGTTGTCGTGTAAATGAGCAGCCAGTTTTCTGTTGAAAACGGTGTCGTGTAATGAATCAATCAAAAACGTCCTTAAGCTGGACAATGGCTTTCTTCTAGAGCTGCTGTACAGACAAAACAATCTCTGTTGCATTCATTTCCTGTAATCACTGTGAAGCTGCTGTATAAATGAGTGCGCAGAACTACTTTCTTCCACCATGGAATCAAAACTCAAGTTGACAGACAAACCCAAGCCTCTGTTACTAACGTCTGATTCTCTAGGTCAGGTCATACTTTTGTAAAAATAATAAATGAGCTTGCCATGTCCGCGTGCATTAATGAAAGCGACATCTTTAGCATGCTTTCAAGAGTTAAGAGGATTTCACAGGACAGGCGTCAGCGCTGGTTAGGGGTTGAACGGCTTCAGATTTCTGTAAAGTGACATTTATGTGATGACGTCATTAATGAACAAATATACGCTGTGTTTTTTATCAATATTTCCTTACACACATACGTGTGTGTATCATTTTTAATTTTGGAAGCTGGCTTTATTGCCAATATTTACGGGCACGGTATCTTTGCATTAATGATGTTGTGATGTTGGTTATTTCTTTATGCCTCTTTGTACACCTGGTTTGGAAGAATCTGTTTTTTGCAACATCTCCCACATGACACAGCGTTCTGCGCGGTGCTCGTAGTAAAAGCGCCTCGCAAAGATGCGTTCTGTGTGGATGGTTTTACCGCAGTGAAAGTGTGACCCGCACATTACCTGGATCTGATACATCATCTCTCCTTTCTTTGGCCCTGAATTCACCGTATTCATCGCATGGGATAGTTCACCCAAAAATAGGGATGGGTATCGAGAACCGGTTCCATTCTAAATTTCCCAGACCCGGTTATTCAATAGGAAATGTGCATTTCGGTTTCCCGCTTATCGGTTCCTGTGTGCGCATTTTAATGTGATTTTAAACCATTCAAGCTCAAAAGACTTGCGCGCTGTTCTCTGTGATCTGCACACATCCATAACCTGCGCACAAAGGTGATTTCACTGTGATTTTAAACCATTCGAGAAGACGTGCGCACGGCGGCTTCTCAAAGTGAAAAGTGCACGATAACACACACAAAAATATGTCCAAATGTTCTCATAAACACAGTCGGTTATGTCTCAAGACGTGTGTGTATCAGTGTATTGGATCTGTGCAGCTCTTAAAGTGACGGTGGCAGATTTTCCTGATGCGTCGCTATGACAACGTTAATCAAACAACAAAAGACAACGAGAAAATTCACTCGCTGTTCTAGACAGAACAACTTTTGTAACTATATTACCATATTAATAAAACGAATTAATGCTATATTCATTACATTTACATTTGATTACAGTTTCTGTACCTGAATACATGAAAATGTTTATTTCAATCACATTTTTGTGCAATTGCTCATTTGTGTACTTGTCTTTAATGATGCTTGAGATGTATATTAGTACTTTTAAAGCATAGGCAAAAGTTCCTAGAAGACGTTTTGCAAGAAGACTTCGAATAAATGATATCTGCGTTTTTCTTTTTAACCTTATTGGAATCTAAGTTAGGAATTGGTCAAATTCAAACAGTACCCAACCCTAGTATTGTACACTTTTCCTTACCACTATTTCTTTTATTAGTTGTTTAATTGTTTTAATGGAACTGGAATCGGAACCGGAAAATTCCTTTCTCCTACCAAAAAATGATAATTCTGTCATTAAGTACTCACAAATGAAGATATTTAATGAAATCTGAGATATTATTTCTGTCCGTCCATTGAAAGTCTGTTTACCCAAAGCATTCATAAAGAGATGGTAAAATCAGTCCATATGAAAGCGTTCTGAAAGGACACGACCGAGGGAAAGTTGAACCCGATGGAGGGACAGAACATAAATGGTGACAGAACTTCCATTTTTGGGTGAACTATCCCTTTAACCCCAGATTTTATCAATAAATAATAAATAAATAGTCATTTAAGCACATTCTTTCAACTTTAATTCAAAATAACTCATGTATAACCCTTTTAATTCAGCTCAAAATATCTCACATTGTGTGTCTCTGCCGACCTCTTGTGGAAAAATAATAATATAAGCTGATATTTAATGACTCAATATGGAGCGGATTCCGCTGGGTCCTAAAGTCAGTTCTTCTTCAGTATGCATTCACATGCACATGTAGACATTATAAAATAATTTTTGGTAAAGTTTTAGCATTTTTAGTTTGAATTTTGAGAATTTTTAGGTTTTTCTATGTGTAGTGAAACATCCTCGCACTCCATTCATTCCTAAGGGGGTCAAATTGACCCGCGAGGGAAGGATGTGTTACTTTTTTACATTTCAACCACAAAACTCCTCGATTCTAGTCAATTTTTTTTGTGTATTCGTGGTTCAAGTGCGACAAAAGTCATAGGGTCTTGGACCACTCAGGGTCTTGGACCACTTAAAAATGAGTTTCGGGTCAAAATGACCCGAGGGAAGTTTTTCCAGTAAAACATGAGATTATTGATGCAGTCAATCGGCTGTTTTATTCAACCGTTACTCCTCACTTAATAACGTTAAAAATAACCCATCTACGGATTGGTAGAGCACCTTCCCAACTGTGGGTTATTACTAAAAAATAACCCAGCGATGTTATAAATGACCCAACATTTTTGGAAAATTTCCCAACAAAGTGACCCAATATGCGGTTGGGTTAAAAAACGTTTTTTACTGTGTAGTCGAAGGCTCTCGTAATTGTTTAGTTTACACGTACATTTCCGTAATGGTGCAGTGCAAAAATATTTAGTAGTGCTCAAGCTAACACCTCTTTATGTCGCAGCTAGGCTAACAGTTCCCACTTGTGCAGTCGGCCCCTAGTGTCTAAAATGAGTGAACATAACACAATGTGTCTGTATTTGGTCCTATTAGCCCCTGCATTTTACATCTGCATTTGGCAGACACTCTTATCCAAAGTGACATTTTTATGATTGTGTGTGTTCGGAGCCATGAACGGGTCGTAGTCTTTATGGCTGAGATGGCACTCTGATGTCTGTTTAACCAGCCATGCCAGCATATACTGTTGTTACTCATATGTTTCTTATAATAAAGTAGATGCTTGGGAGATTGCTGCCCTGTTATCATATTTTTAGACAGCAAGAACCGCTCTGAATATATGCTGTATGTCCGATTCTGGGTTTTGGTGGCATTGCTGTTCTGTGTGCAAGTTTATTTCACCATTTTTTCAGTTCTTAATAGATTTTCTAAACAAGCGTCGGCAAAGATGTTGGGCTGTGTGAAAGTGCTGATCCTCCTACACTGTCCTCTCCGGCGCTGCTGTTGGGATGTAACGAGTGCTGTCATAATATTTGGACACTCGACTTACACAGACACTCTTATGTTGAAGGCGTATGTTGGGAAGCAGGTTTCGGGGGGTCGGTTATCTCAATGCTGAGATTGAGACGGTCATCAAATCATTACTGTCCGTATCACTGTGTGTCAAGAGCTGAGATTCAGATATGATAATGAGCGCTTGCTTTCTGACCAATCACAGCAGAGCAGCTCTCAGAGAGGCGGGGCTTAGAGAGACTGAATCCTTGATGGAAGCGTTTCAGACACTGAGAGAAAAGAGCTGATATTCAGATATGATAATGAGCGCTTGCTTTCTGACCAATCACAGCAGAGCAGCTGTCAGAGAGGCGGGGCTTAGAGAGACTGAATCCTTGATGGAAGCGTTTCAGACACTGAGAGAAAAGAGCTGATATTCAGATATGATAATGAGCACTTGCTTTCTGGCCAATCAGAGCAGAGCAGCTCTCAGAGAGGCGGGGCTTAGAGAGACTGAATCCTTGATGGAAGCGTTTCAGACACTGAGAGAAAAGAGCTGAGATTCAGATATGATAATGAGCGCTTGCTTTCTGACCAATCACAGCAGAGCAGCTCTCAGAGAGGCGGGGCTTAGAGAGACTGAAGCATTGATGGAAGCGTTTCAGACACTGAGAGAAAAGAGCTGAGATTCAGATATGATAATGAGCGCTTGCTTTCTGACCAATCAGAGCAAAGCAGCTCTCACAGAGGCGGGGCTTAGAGAGACTGAATCCTTGATGGAAGCGTTTCAGACACTGAGAGAAAAGAGCTGAGATCCAGATATGATAATGAGCGCTTGCTTTCTGGCCAATCAGAGCAGAGCAGCTCTCAGAGAGGCGGGGCTTAGAGAGACTGAATCCTTGATGGAAGCGTTTCAGACACTGAGAGAAAAGAGCTGAGATTCAGATATGATAATGAGCGCTTGCTTTCTGACTAATCAGAGCAAAGCAGCTCTCAGAGAGGCGGGGCTTAGAGAGACTGAAGCATTGATGGAAGCGTTTCAGACACTGAGAGAAAAGAGCTGAGATTCAGATATGATAATGAGCGCTTGCTTTCTGACCAATCAGAGCAAAGCAGCTCTCACAGAGGCGGGGCTTAGAGAGACTGAATCCTTGATGGAAGCGTTTCAGACACTGAGAAAAAAGAGCTGAGATTCAGATATGATAATGAGCACTTGCTTTCTGGCCAATCAGAGCAGAGCAGCTCTCAGAGAGGCGGGGCTTAGAGAGACTGAATCCTTGATGGAAGCGTTTCAGACACTGAGAGAAAAGAGCTGAGATTCAGATATGATAATGAGCGCTTGCTTTCTGACTAATCAGAGCAAAGCAGCTCTCAGAGAGGCGGGGCTTAGAGAGACTGAAGCATTGATGGAAGCGTTTCAGACACTGAGAGAAAAGAGCTGAGATTCAGATATGATAATGAGCGCTTGCTTTCTGACCAATCACAGCAGAGCAGCTCTCAGAGAGGCGGGGCTTAGAGAGACTGAAGCATTGATGGAAGCGTTTCAGACACTGAGAGAAAAGAGCTGAGATTCAGATATGATAATGAGCGCTTGCTTTCTGACCAATCAGAGCAAAGCAGCTCTCACAGAGGCGGGGCTTAGAGAGACTGAATCCTTGATGGAAGCGTTTCAGACACTGACAGAAAAGAGCTGAAGCGTCAGTGGATATTAGGAGAACATTAAAGTGTGTTTGACCTCGGATGCATGAGAACCTGTTGGAGAGACGCCAAAACAACATTCGGAGCCTTTAAAATAGCATAAAGGGGCATTTTAGTGTACATTCATGGTCTTTGTTCACCATTAACACCGAGTTAAGTCAGTAATCTTTCATTAAAATGTTATAACTTGCTTCATCTCTGAAATGACTTGGTTGAGCGAACTGTGGTATTGATTTTCAATATTCACTCAAGTCCTGATGGATAAAATCTTTTTTCTCGATGAATATCCTGTTGCACACATCACATTATGGACGTAAAGGCAGCGAATGGTTCATGACTTTGACGTTTGTTGACTAGCTGTTTAATTTCAGGATCTGAGATGTCATTAGTTGTTTTTTATGGCAGATAGATGAAAAGCTCATTTAGGTCATCATTGTACAAAATTAGATCTGTACACACAATCTGATTGGCTGAGAAAACACAACACACTTCATCTGTTTCCACCATGTTCCCGTCAGCGAGGGCTGTCGTCCTTCTTCCTCCAGTTTGGTAAATGATCTTGTTATCTGCGGTTTGAGGCGGTAATGTATGGACACACGAGTTCTGCACACAATGGCGCTCTGTGTGCTCAGACACATTCACTGCCCTTCATTTCTGATGCCATCCATCACGGTGATAAAGATGGCATTGTGTGTTTCCAGTTCCTCTGCTGGCGTTATGATGTGCCACACAAACCTGTCAGACGCGCCCGTTCCAGGAAACCCCATTTATTCACACTAACATCGAGCCCGTGTCAAGCTTATCGGCAAAAGTACCAAACTGTATGTTGAGGAAGGGTTTTATTTATTTTTGTTGACTTTATTCTACAGTGTATTTTATTACACGTTACATGTAGTAATAACAGAAAGTTATGCATAATTACAAGTGCTAAACCGAACCTTAACCCCGTAGTATGTTGTTAATTAATATCACTACTACTACTAATAATAATACAGTTCATTAAAACATCAAGATTTTTCATCTGTTTTAATTTAAACACTGTTGTGCATGATCTTGTTTGCCAAAACATGAAAGGACTTGTTCATTTGATTACATTAAGAATATTGAATATTGTTTTACAAGAAAATACTATTTCTTCAAAATTTCATTTTAGTAATTGTTTGTGAAATTTACTAGCAGTCATAACTAAATGAAAACTGTTTCTGCACCAAATTATTTTTCAGAGTTGTTAAAGTTTTATGCGTTCATCTTATTGTCTGTGGTTTTGATCACTTTGACCGTCAAAATGACCCGAGGGAAGTTTTTCCAGTAAAACATGAGATTATTGATGCAGTCAATCGGCTGTTTTATTCAACCGTTACTCCTCACTTAATAACGTTAAAAATAACCCATCTACGGATTGGTAGAGCACCTTCCCAACTGTGGGTTATTACAAAAAAATAACCCAGCGATGTTATAAATGACCCAACATTTTTGGAAAATTACCCAACAAAGTGACCCAATATGCGGTTGGGTTAAAAAACAGTTTTTTACTGTGTAGTCGAAGGCTTTCGTAATTGTTTAGTTTACACGTACATTTCCGTAATGGTGCAGTGCAAAAATATTTAGTAGTGCTCAAGCTAACGCCTCTTTATGTCGCAGCTAGGCTAACAGTTCCCACTTGTGCAGTCGGCCCCTAGTGTCTAAAATGAGTGAACATAACACAGAATCCAGAAAAATGTAATCGATAATAAATTATTCAATTGTTCAAGTTTTATGAATTCAGTAGATTGGACATCTTTTTTGATATTAAAATTTGATGAAGCCATTTAAAAAGGAATACAGAAAAATGAAAACGGTGAAACGGGATTTCATGGAGCCCTAACCGTAATATGTTGTTCAGCTGAACACCGGAAAACTGAACCACTTCCTTAGCAGCCTATATGATGGAGATTAATCATAACTTAAACACGATATCATATTATCATAATGTGTAAATTAGCAACTAGCTGTAAATATGCATTGCAGTACAAGCAATGCCACAAATAATGTCCTAAACCGCGTCTAAAACACTGTGAAACATGAGTTCAGCAACAGTTGAAATGTTTATATATTTGATACCTGTTTAATAAATGTGAAATACATAATCATTAACATTATAAACTGATATTGTTGTTGACAGTATGTCATTAAAGAGTCAAATTTATATGGACTATAATAACTAAATGTGATGAAAATAACTGAACTGTGTAAAAGTGAGCAGATCATCTGTAGCGCTGTGCGTGTGAGGGTGATATCACTTTAATGCAGTTGTTTTCAGACTCACACAAGGATTGATGTCGTGTCAGAGATGCTGACAGAGCCGTTCATCATTCTAACCTGAGGAGAGCCGTCTGTTCAGATCTTAATAATGCTGTTGGCTGGATGCTATGGCTCTGTTTCAAAACCTAGTGAGTTATCAAAGACACACTTCTGATCCTGTCGGTCTTGCTGTTGTGTTTGGTCTCTACTAGAGCAGGTTTTCCTGCTTGAATGTTGATTATTCCTCATATTCTCCATTGTTGCGGCTCCTCTCTTCCCAGTCTGTCAGTAACTCTGTTTAGTTCCTGTCTCTATGAAGCCCCTCCTTCTGAAAAGCACACTGTGCTCTGATTGGTCGGCTGGAGCAGTGTGTTGTGATTGGTGTTTGGGAAATGCCCCGCCCCTTACCATAACCGCCAGTTTCAACACACGACTAACTAACTCAACCAGGCCCCGCCCCTTTATTCTGCATATGAATTATTATAATGAGGAATATTGTGAGGTGTTGGTTCCCGGAGGAAAACTCAAGACTACAATGGAGGCGTTTCAGGAGTTCAGGAACACTGACACTGATAGAGAGAAGAACTGGAGCTACACACACTACAGACAGATCATCATGCACAAACGCACAACAGATTCCTCTTTAAAGACACCTCATATAAAGTGTGATCAGCCTTTGTTTTGTTTTGTATTTTGGCCCTATTAAAACAATTATTGTGTTAAAAAAATGTTTATTATTGTATTTATCAAGTTACAGTTATATAGTTGTCAAATGTCACTAGAGGGACAAAAGTTACATTGTATATCAATAAGTTAAAGTGTAATGTAATCAGTGTGTAATTTTTAGCGGCATCTAGTGGTGAGGTTGTGAATTGCACCGCTCACCCCTCCCTTTCGGAGCACATGGAGAAGCTACGGTGGCCGACACAGGACAAAGATGTGGTCGTCGGAGACAGTAGAGAGTAGCTAGCGCTCTGTAGAAGTTTGTCCCTTTAGGGCCACTGTAGAAATGGCACAAAATGGCGGCTTCACTGTAAGGGGACCCGCGGTGTGTGTGGATAGAAACGGCTCATTCTAAGGTAATAAAAACATAACGGCTCATTATGTAAGGTCTTTATACTCCACTGAAAACATAGTTATGTATATTATATTGCATTTCTGTCAATAGATCCTCATAAATACTACACACTGCACCTTTAAAACAATGTTATCTTAGAATGTTCTCTGAATATTCACAATGTGCAGTTTTTTTTCAACACATGACTAACTAACTCAACCAGGCCCCGCCCCTTTATTCTGCGTATGAATTATTATAGTGAGGAATATTGTGTTGGTTCCCGGAGGAAAACTCAAGACTACAATGGAGGCGTTTCAGGAGTTCAGTTAAAAATCTTATTTACCAATTGGTTGATAACTGAAACTGCTGGGCTGATAATAAATATTTTTAAATTAATTTTGAGTATAGGCTCATTTGCTGTCGTTAAAATATGTTATCCTAGCATTATTGGCCGAGCACTATTGAACAGTGAAACACATGCTGTCTTTTCTCAGAAGTGTTTTGTGAACTGTATCTGTGTGTTGTTGCGATCACATCAGAGGTTGAGTGTAAAGCCAGCTGTGTTATGTTTACAATGACTCTTAGTTAAACATATTTGTCTTTCATCAAGAGGATTAAACCTCCTAAACTTCCTTACAAGCGAGTACATGGCTTCTCATTCATGGATTTACTGTCTGCGGGCCAATGTTTAGATTATTCACCTCCCTGTTTCTGCTCTCGGGACTGTTGTGACCTTGATTTGATTTTAAGTAGGCCAGTCTGTGGAGAAAACTCAACACTAATATTAAAGCTGCAAGCAGCGATCTGGTGGCCTCAGGGCAACAGCGAATAGTGGGCGACATGCATTTGAGTGGGTAAATATAGGAGAAATATGGCAAAGTCACTTCAATGTGCCACACTCCCTGCTGCCAGCAGGTGGCGCTATGAGTAACTGAATATTGGCATGTTGAGTCTTCAGGACAGGACTCTTATCAAACGTGAAGTTTGGGGCAGATCAGACATTATATGCCTGACTTACAACTTCCTGTGTCATGGAGAAACATCAAACTTCGCCACGGACACGCCCTTCAGCGAAAACTCAAGATCTTCGCAATTTAACATCACAAAGGCCTTTAGATTAGACTAACCTAATATGATGTTGATCAGATTAAATCTCTAGGAGGAGTTTGTTAAAGTACAACGTCTGGAAATGGCAGAAACTGCAAGAATTTTGCTGAGAAAATTCAAAATATCTCACTTCCTGTTGGTTTTGAGATTTGGCTCCCAGGGTCTTTTTTGTAGGCATTGGGCTGTTACATGTGTGTACCGAATTTCACACCTGTACGTGAAACGTAGCACGAACGGCGCTTAATTGAAATTTTGTAAGTGGCGCTATCGAGCCATTTTGCCACATCTAATTCTGAAACCCATATCAGACGTACATTTTCACCACTTCTAACGTGAGTGCAAAGTTTCATGAGTTTTTGAGCATGTTTAGGCCATCAAAAATATGATTCATTTCAGAGAAGAAGAATAGACCGAGCAATTCCAATCCTCACACCATCTGTGCTCGGCCCTAATAACCTAATACCACTTCATAGCTGATTTGTGTTTTATCATGGGTTCGATGTTCAGTTGTTCCACTGCATATAGTATCTTTCCTTTATCTACGAATATGATGTACATACACACGGGCGAGTGATGAAAGTATCACTAAATCTACACAAAACCTACTCAAGCTTCAGTCAAAACTTTATTTGCCATAATGAACCGTTTCTATTTCGTCGAGTGTCGTTCAGGATTAAATCTGCTGGTTTGCTATGATGGATGATCCTTCATGTCACAAGCACATGAAGTAGATCCGATGTCTTCCCAGCGTGAGCGAGCCATATATAACACTAGAGCTGCCATTAAAGATTGATCGCCTCCTATAGCGAGCGTCGATCACATGACAGTCATTCTCTAGTGTGAATGAATGTGTTTCTGGAGGTGGTTTATTATTAGCAGCTTCAGCACCTGCAGATGTGCCGACAGACTGGAAGAAATGACGTACAGTATGTACAACTAATGGCTGAAATAATATGCTAAACTTCAATCCATGTAGAGGTGTAACGGTGCACAGAAGTCATGGTTCGGTATGTTTTTGGGTCACGGTTTGATATGAGTTCGGAAAAGGCAACAAATCCCCAATGCCAGGTTTATTTTCATTTATTTTGAACAGACAATAGTGCAAATTACAGTATGTGGGGCATTTAGCCACTAGTTAGTGCAGTACATCCTCATTTAGTGTATTAAGCACTAAAAATGTAGAAATTTTTGATTTGTTACTCTAATTGATAGATAGACCAGTGCTGCATGGTAAAATACAACGGCTGTTTTCAAACGTATTGGTTTGATTAGCGTGTTATGCGTGACATTTTGCATGTGAGAGTTCATTAACATGCAGCGATAACGGCGAATGCACTTCAGTATTGCGCTTTCTCAAGAAATCACGGAAAGATGAGCGAGAAGGAGGAAAAGAGCCAACTTCAGCTTTCCACGAGGAGACGGCGATTGAAGCGACACCTGAGGATTCCCATTTCAAGCATGATCCAGACACAGATGTAATGTTTCTCTAGCGTGTGCAGGACACTATAGTTCATTTATGATGTGAGGAGAGCAAAATAAAGTGTGACATATTACACACAAACACTCTTCATACAGTAAAATGGATTTGGGATCAAAATGATTCCCACACTTTGAGCTGAGCATGTTTTGCTGAAGTGTTTTCTCTTTAATTGCTAATGTGACCTTTGACCCCACAGACTGAACACAATGAAGCATTGCTTGCTCATTGGTTGAGCTAAACTGGTATTATCTGATTGTGTTCTTAAGTTTAACAGCTGATTGGTTGATTGTAATCCATTACATCCCTTTCTATCAAAGAGACATTATCAAGATGAGTTTGTTCTAAATCTGAGCTTATTACCATTTTATAAACTATATGTGAGAAATGTTGAAGGTGTCTGAATAAATCTTGGGTTGACTGTATTGACCACACAAATCATCTCATTATAACAGCGGAAACGACTTCAAATGTATGGTCATATAGATAAGAGTAACACTTCATTCCAAACTGTAAGGATTTTTATTTACACTCACAATAAGAACAAAACATTGTGCTTTTATAAAATTAAGAAAACACACAGGATGCCGCTTTCTGCTGTCCCGGTTTCCTTTCCGTGAAGTTTGGCTCTCTAGCAAGCTCCCGTGCATCTGAACTCTTGGCCGTTTCTCAATACCAACTGCACAAAGTTTAGACTTAAAACTACATTTCGTGACACAATAACAGTAGTATTTTTAAATTGCGCTGTTTTCTCCTGCATTGACGCTTGCTGGTTGGTGTGAGATGCATTCTGGGATATCTGGCTGTCTCAAGTCCACATAAGTCACCTCTCGATGCATCCTCGATAAAAGGGGCGGATCAAGGACACATCCGGGGATCTGAACTGTACTTGGCTAGATGTGAACTTGGACCAGGGCAGCAACTGATGACGGATATTGAGAAATGGCCCTTGTTTTGGGTTGGTGCATAGATCGTCTCTTCTTCTTCTGCTCTTTTTCCTGTTGTGGCGGTTAGCAAACAGCGTTGCATTGCCGTGTGCGCCCCCTTCTGGACTGGAGTGTGGATCGTCTGTGACTGACTGTATGCACCGAACCGTGACATCCATACCGTGATGAATACATGAAAATCGTTTAATGCACATGTAGTTCCAAGTCAGTTGAATCACTTTTTGACTGCGGAGGAGCCAAGTGTGACCCCTAAACAAAGAGGACCAGAGCGTTAAAGAAATGTTTATATAGCAAGGCCATAAAGACAATTAAAGTATTACAAAAGATTTCCATTTCAAATATGCTTTCTGTTTATCAAAGAATCCTGAGAAATAAAGAAAGTAAAATCCCTTTAATTCTACTCTATCACCAGGGAAAAACTTCCTACAGGATTTCTTCTCAAATCCCACATGATAAAGCTGCATTGTATAAGCTGATCACTGTTAGTTGGGATCAAACTTCTGAGCTGTAGAAGTAGGGATAGTGGCGATTGAGTGCTGGCGAGGCGATGACAACGGTGATCTGGCAGAACGTGTTTGGATATGTTGGGTGTTTTATCTATTCTCACGGGAGCAGATGGAGCACGACTGATCCTGGCACCGGCCGACAGTGCCGTAATCTCCTCTGAAGCCTTCAGGGGCCACATCGCTGCTCCTTATCTTCAAGCGCCGCATGGGAGCGAAAGATAGGATCGTCCCCATGTTTGGGTTTTCCACTGTTTTTTAGGCTAGTTACAGATAAAGGCACCATGACTGTTTAATTATCTCCACCTATTGTGGGTTGTCATTGCAAACTGCATATTATGGATTGTTGTCAGCCCACATGATGCTTTAAATGAAGAATATACACCATCCACAAATGATTGCTCATATGAAATCGGTCATTTTCCTGCGGTGTGATTTAGCCTTTAGCTAGTGCACATAGTCATTAGTGGTGTTTGCTAACGCAAGCCTCTATTACTGCTGCTCATAGTGATCAAACCTCGAACACTATCAATTAGACGTTTACATCACTGCAGAAAATACAACTTGCAAAGATGTCCTGTTTAAAAAGTAGCTTGGACAGATTTGTTTAGGAGTCGTCGGTTATTTTGAACAAGAATATTATAAAAATGTTTCTAACCGAAGGTGTTTTATGGACCTTACGTTGATACTCAATTGTTAAAATTGCTTTACAAATTGAGTCATCAGAACAAACAATTTCCATTTGATTTGCCTATCCTGGAAATATGCTTGTGTTTAATTTAAAGAGGGAAATAATGCCCTTCTCATGCAGTTGGCTTTGAAAATTAAACATAAAGGTGAAAAAAATGGTGCATTGCTCAGTGATAAATATTTTTTAGTTGTTTTGACTAACTATGGCTTCCCCGCCATGGACACGTTTCGTCTGTCAGTCCGTGTTTTCCCTGTTATACGGTAGGGGGCGCTGTTACACATCTTCTGAAAGAGTGTGGCATCTCCAGATCCAAACACAGGCGAAGAAGCAGAAACAAGCGATAGAAGCATTGCTGACGCACACCAACATTAAACAGCATCTAAATCAAAACTGCCTAATGTTACTGATGAAACGACGCCCCAGGACGAGCGACAGGACTGAAGCTCTGGGTGTTGATGGACTCCGTCTGTGTCTGATCATTTCATCAAGTCTTAGACAAAAACATGATTTTCTCAGATTTTGTTGTTTTTTTTGTGAAACGTTCTCGCATTCAAGTGTTGATAAAAAGAAAGAATGAATCTAGAATGAAAGCAGAGGCTCTGTTCTTTCTTTTGATATATGGACTGTTTACATGTTCATACAACAAAATATTTTGAGGTTCATGAAAGTTTTGTGAATATGATCAAAAATGCTGGCGATGACTGGCAACTTAAACACTGGCGGGGAAAGAGTTAAAGGATTGGACTTCAAAATGAACATTTCCTGATAGTTTCCTCGCCCCCATCTCATCCAACATGCTCAGGTCTTTCTTTCTTCAGTGGAAAAGAAATGAAGTTTTATGAGGAAAGCATTCCAGGATTTTCCTCCTCATAATGGACTTCAATGGGAAGCAACGGCTGAAGGTCCAAATCAATGCAGTTTCAGAGGAAGGGCTTCAGAGGCTCTGATGATCCCAGAGGAATACACTCACCTAAAGGATTATTAGGAACACCTGTTCAATTTCTCATTAATGCAATTATCTAATCAACCAATCACATGGCAGTTGCTTCAATGCATTTAGGGGTGTGGTCCTGGTCAAGACAATCTCCTGAACTCCAAACTGAATGTCAGAATGGGAAAGAAAGGTGATTTAAGCAATTTTGAGCGTGGCATGGTTGTTGGTGCCAGACGGGCCGGTCTGAGTATTTCACAATCTGCTCAGTTACTGGGATTTTCACGCACAACCATTTCTAGAGTTTACAAAGAATGGTGTGAAAAGGGAAAAACATCCAGTATGCGGCAGTCCTGTGGGCCAAAATGCCTTGTTGATGCTAGAGGTCAGAGGAGAATGGGCCGACTGATTCAAGCTGATAGAAGAGCAACTTTGACTGAAATAACCACTCGTTACAACCGAGGTATGCAGCAAAGCATTTGTGAAGCCACAACACGCACAACCTTGAGGCGGATGGGCTACAACAGCAGAAGACCCCACCGGGTACCACTCATCTCCACTACAAATAGGAAAAAGAGGCTACAATTTGCACGAGCTCACCAAAATTGGACAGTTGAAGACTGGAAAAATGTTGCCTGGTCTGATGAGTCTGGATTTCTGTTGAGACATTCAGATGGTAGAGTCAGAATTTGGCGTAAACAGAATGAGAACATGGATCCATCATGCCTTGTTACCACTGTGCAGGCTGGTGGTGGTGGTGTAATGGTGTGGGGGATGTTTTCTTGGCACACTTTAGGCCCCTTAGTGCCAATTGGGCATCGTTTAAATGCCACGGCCTACCTGAGCATTGTTTCTGACCATGTCCATCCCTTTATGACCACCATGTACCCATCCTCTGATGGCTACTTCCAGCAGGATAATGCACCATGTCACAAAGCTCCAATCATTTCAAATTGGTTTCTTGAACATGACAATGAGTTCACTGTACTAAAATGGCCCCCACAGTCACCAGATCTCAACCCAATAGAGCATCTTTGGGATGTGGTGGAACGGGAGCTTCGTGCCCTGGATGTGCATCCCACAAATCTCCATCAACTGCAAGATGCTATCCTATCAATATGGGCCAACATTTCTAAAGAATGCTTTCAGCACCTTGTTGAATCAATGCCACGTAGAATTAAGGCAGTTCTGAAGGCGAAAGGGGGTCAAACACAGTATTAGTATGGTGTTCCTAATAATCCTTTAGGTGAGTGTAGGGTCTGATCCAGACAAACCATCAGACATTTTCAATAAAATGCACATTTATACACTTTTTAACCTCAAATGCTCGACTTCGGTGTTGTGCTGCTTCACGGCGTATGACATCATCACGTTGGAAAGGTCACGTGACGTCGGTGGAAGTGCCGACCCAGTGTTAAAACGAGCGTGCAAAGACTAAATCAAACGCCCTTTACAAAAATAAAGGCAAAACAACGATGTCGGACGATTTTAAAGTTGGAGGAGAACATGAGATGGAGTTTTTCGGCACTGACGTCACGGACGTGACCTTTCTGACGTGATGATGTCATAAGCTGTGAAGAACAACAACACCGAAGTCGAGCATTTGTGGTTAAAAAGTGTATAAATGTTTATTTTTAGAAAACAGCGGATGGTTTGTCTGGATCAGACCCTATTCCTCTGGGATCATCAGAGCCTCTGAAGCCCTTCCTCTGAAACTGCATTGATTTGGACCTTCAGCCGTTGCTTCCCATTGAAGTCCATTATGTGGAGAAATGTTTTCCTCAAAAAACTTCATTTCTTTTCCACTGAAGAAAGAAAGACATGAGCATGTTGAGATGGGGGCGAGGAAACTATCAGGGAATGTTCGTTTTGAAGTGAACTAATCCTTTAATATGTTCTTCCGAATGTAAACATTTTGCTCTACTATTGCTCTGGCATGACAACAAACATTTGTGAAACTTTGCGGACTAAGAAGGTCCAATTTCCATTTACAAATTCTTGTGTTCAAAGTTTAACAAAATTGAATCTGATGCAAAAATTGGCGATGTTTTGCCTTGTGTAAAAATGGCAGATCCCTATCAAGTCGCCCGCAGATTTTCTCCATGCAGAGGAAAGCGTGACGCACTTCATTCTCATTACTAAATACAGCCACCAAGAAAAATGTGATCCTTCCTGAGCCCTTTTAATAAACCACTGGAGCCATCAGAAGCTCATATTGTGTTCCTCAGGACGAACGTACATCAAAACGACCAAACCGAGATCATAACTGTGCAGGAGTGTGTGTGTGTGTGTGAGAGAGAGGATCACCTCTCGTTCTGCGGTCAGGGCTCATTCTCTGGAACAAGAGTGTGTGTTTGATCTGGGGTAAGAACCTCCTCTCTGGTTTCAAATGATTTGCCCTCGTCTTTGAAAGTCTTCCAGTCTTTCTCATTAAAAGATCTTTTTCTCCAGTCCTGGCTTTAAGGAGGTCTGG
>CM077213.1:35973002-35978002 GCA_039654625.1 Rhinogobio ventralis | reverse complement strand
CACGCTTTTTTGGGCGGTAAATAATGGCGCAAACACCAGTAAATTGACGAACACAAACCTCTGTAAATCACAAATACTGTCCTCCCATTAATTTTGCATTTGAAACAGAAACTCCTACAAATACAAAAATAACTCCTACAAAAATAACCCTGTCCGCACTTTTTCAGCGCTACTTCATCACTGCATGTCATTAGAGAATCCTGACAGTAGTTTTTTAACGCCAAAAGAGGGTTTGCGCTGGCGCAAGCTGTTAGTAAATCTGGCCCCAAATTAAGAAAGACAGCCAAAAACATTAATTGATTGAAATAACGCAACAAACTGAGATGCTCTGTGTATTCTGACACCTTTCTATCAGAACCAGCATTAACTTCTGGAGCAATCTGAGCTCCAGTAGCTCGTCTGTTTGATCGGACCACACGGGCCAGCCTTCACTCCCCACGTGCATCAATGAGCCTTGGCCGCCCATGACCCTGTCTCCGGTTCTCCACTGTTCCTTCCTTGGAGCACTTTTGATAGATCCTGACCACTGCAGACCGGGAACACCCCACAAGAGCTGCAGTTTTGGAGATGCTCTGACCCAGTCGTCTAGCCATCACAATTTGGCCCTTCCTCGCTCAAATCCCTACGCTTGCCCATTTTTCCTGCTTCTAACACATCAACTTTGAGGACAAAATGTTCACTTGCTGCCTAATATATCCCACCCACTAACAGGTGATGAAGATTAATTAATATAAATTATTATTATTATTATTATTATTATTATTATAGTCTTGTTGATGTATAATTCACAACATTTTTGGCCAAGTTGTGAAGCCATACAAACAAGAACAGCAGAACTGTACCTTTATTTTTGTTAATTGCATTTTAAATCACAATGTCAATGTTTATGAGAGCAATCTCAGTTCAGTTTTCTCCCGCTCATGCAGCCGCAGCCTCACTTTCATTGTTGCCTAAACATCTGATTCTGTGGTTTTGTGCTCATCTGAAAGATGTAAGATTGAGTAAATAACGAGAGAACTTTCACAAGCCAGCCTTTTCTCATTCGGCTGGGAAGAAAGCTCGCTCCGGAAGGTGCGGGACCCTAAAATTGCCTTTCGCTTGATATGTGGGGCAGGAAATGTGTCACAGAGGGAGATAGAGCCAGGATGGGGGCCTCCATCAATCCCAGCAACAACAAACCGCAGCTGCAGCTCGCTACGCCACCACACCCTAGAGAGACGCGCTTTGTTTTGCTAGCTGGTATTTATGTGAATCTGCTTGACGCTGAGAGAAGTGAAGAGGACCAGAAAGACTTCCTTCTGCGCTCGCTAGATGTAGGAGATTTACTTCCTGCCAGCTAGTTTCTCTGGTTTACTACAGTATATTTACAGTAGAAATGAGTTTGCTTCCATGAAGGCAAAATGTCTATGCTGTGTGTGTGTGTGTGTGTGTGTTTATGGCTGCTTTGGGCTGAAGCGAGTGACTCATTCTCCTGAGGGACTGTAGAGATGTAGAAATGAGTTTTGGAGCTTGCGAGGGGAGGAGTTTCACAGATGGGAAAAACCCGGGCCGTCTCCTGCAACCCGTCTGTAAAACTTCCCCTTCCACGTCGCCTCTGCTGAGGCCTGTGAGGAGAGAAACCGCCACTTTCACTCGCAGGTCATGTGATCAGAAGAAACTGCAGGAACATGACCACGATATTTTTGCACAAATTGTAATGTTCACTACAGTCGTCAAGCTAAAAAACATAATATATACATATAGATATGCACATTAGGGCTGCCAAGCGATTACATTTTTTATTTAATTAATTACACAATGTGGCGATTAATTAATCTATCTAATTACACACATCAAATTTGGTTGGTTTGTCCACACACACACACACACTCACACACACACACACACATCAAAAGCATCAAATAGACATTGCAAAAAGTAGCTTTAGAAAGTGTTTTTATTACACAAACTTTTAGGCTTCAGCGTCCATGAGGATGACTATTGAGCCAGTGTTATTCTAGTATCATTGATATACTGCTATAGTTTGATTTAAATGATTTTTTTCTGTTTTCATTTTTATTTTAGTTAAAGATTTAGTAATTATCATGTGTTTTTGTCATTTTTCTTTTTTTTTATATGTCTATATGGTTTTTATTAGGTTTTTAGTTTTTGATTTCTTTAGTACTTCAATTTGAACTAAACAAAAATGAGAAATGCTGAAATAAAATAAGTTTACAATAAGGTTCATGTGGTTAATCTTAATTAATGCATTGACACTCTAACAATGAAAAATACTGTTATGTTTACTTCTACATATACATTTTTGTAAAACAACAAATATTGTTCAATTTAATATTAGTTTCATTTATAGTATATAGTTTATTTAATATATTTAATAGTATATGTATATGTATATTTATAAATTAACATTAACTTATAACAAATACTGCAAAAAAATATTTATATATAATTAATAATAATAATTGATTATATTCAACAATTTTATACTTTTCATTTATTTTTGTTTATTTAATATGTCAAATATATAAAAAAGGTTTTAAGTCTTTAAGACGGAATGGCAGACTTCATAGAAACTGAATGTGAAATGAATCCGCTGATATAGTTGTATTTGTCAGTAATTGAAGCCTGTTTCAGGGCGTTTTGGGCTCTTTCCATGAAGGAATGGCACGTTCCCAGCTAAGCTCAGTGTGTTCTTTCCGGGGACATAAAGACCACAGCAGTGCTCCATCCCAACCAAACCAAACCATCCCATCCCATCCCAAACCATCCCAAACCAAACCAAACCAAACATCCCAGACCAAACCAACCAAACCAAACCAAACCAACCATCCCAAACTAAACAATCCCAAACCATCCCAAACCAAACCAAACCATCCCATCCCAAACCAAACCAAACATCCCAGACCAAACCAACCAAACCAAACCAAACCAAACCAACCATCCCAAACCATCCCAAACCAAACAATCCCAAACCATCCCAAACCAAACCAAATATCCCAAACCAAACCAAACCAAACCATTCCAAACCAAACCAAACCATCCCACACCAAACCAAACCAAACCATCCCACCCCATCCCAAACCAAACAATCCCAAACCATCCCAAACCAAACAATCCCAAACCATCCCAAACCAAACCAACCAAACCAAACCAAACCAACCAAACCAAACCAAACCAAACCAAACATCCCAAACCAAACCAAACCAAATCATCCCATCCCATCCCATCCCAGACCAAACCAACCAAACCAAACCAAACCAACCATCCCAAACCAAACAATCCCAAACCATCCCAACCAAACCAAACCATCCCATCCCATCCCAAACCAAACCAAACATCCCAGACCAAACCAACCAAACCAAACCAAACAAACCAAACCAAACCAACCATCCCAAACCAAACAATCCCAAACCATCCCAAACCAAACCAAACCAACCAAACCAAACCAACCAAACCAAACCAAACCAACCAAACCAAACCAAACCAAACCAACCATCCCAAACCAAACCAAACCAAACCATTCCAAACCAAACCAAATCATCCCACACCAAACCAAACCATTCCAAACCAAACCAACCATCCCAAACCAAACCAAACCATTCCAAACCAAACCAAATCATCCCACACCAAACCAAACCATTCCAAACCAAACCAACCATCCCAAACCAAACCAAACCATTCCAAACCAAACCAAATCATCCCACACCAAACCAAACCATTCCAAACCAAACCAACCATCCCACACCAAACCAAACCATCCCAAACCAAACCATCCCATCCCATCCCATCCCAAACAAAACAATCCCAAACCATCCCAAACCAAACCTAACCAAACCATCCCAAACCAAACCAACCATCCCAAACCAAACAAAACATCCCAAACCCAACCATCCCAAACCAAACATCCCAAACCAAACCAAACCATCCCAAACCAAGCCAAACCAACCATCCCAAACCAAACCAAGCCAAACCAAACCATTCCAAACCAAACCATCCCTAAACAAACAATCCCAAACCATCCCAAACCAAACAATCCCAAACCATCCCAAACCAAACCAACCAAACCAAACCAAACCAACCAAACCAAACCAAACCAAACCAAACCAAACATCCCAAACCAAACCAAACCAAATCATCCCATCCCATCCCAGACCAAACCAACCAAACCAAACCAAACCAACTATCCCAAACCAAACAATCCCAAACCATCCCAACCAAACCAAACCAAACCATCCCATCCCATCCCAAACCAAACATCCCAGACCAAACCAAACCAAACAAACCAAACCAAACCAACCATCCCAAACCAAACAATCCCAAACCATCCCAAACCAAACCAAACCAACCAAACCAAACCAACCAAACCAAACCAAACCAAACCAAACCAACCATCCCAAACCAAACCAAACCAAACCATTCCAAACCAAACCAAATCATCCCACACCAAACCAAACCATTCCAAACCAAACCAACCATCCCAAACCAAACCAAACCAAACCATTCCAAACCAAACCAAATCATCCCACACCAAACCAAACCATTCCAAACCAAACCAACCATCCCACACCAAACCAAACCATCCCAAACCAAACCATCCCATCCCATCCCATCCCAAACCAAACAATCCCAAACCATCCCAAACCAAACCTAACCAAACCATCCCAAACCAAACCAACCATCCCAAACCAAACAAAACATCCCAAACCCAACCATCCCAAACCAAACATCCCAAACCAAACCAAACCATCCCAAACCAAGCCAAACCAACCATCCCAAACCAAACCAAGCCAAACCAAACCATTCCAAACCAAACCATCCCTAAACAAACCATAACCATCCCAAAACAAAACAAACCAAACCATCCCACACCAAACCAAACCAAACCAAAACATGGTTTGTGTGACATTAGCAACACATTATTAGCTATTTGATAACGTGGTCAAGCCAAAGGCTAATCATATTAAAGGTGTAATAAGTGTTTTCTGAGCAACACTGTTGAA
>CM077213.1:35928002-35968002 GCA_039654625.1 Rhinogobio ventralis | reverse complement strand
GAAAAATGTTAAGAATTTAAACACATTTACAAGTTATGAAGTTAGTTTAGTTGAGAGAGAATTGAACATTTAAGCTCACATGTAGTCATTTTTATAGCTTTATTTATTGATTTTAAAGCTTATTTGTATGACCTTTATATAGGCTATTTATATTATTTTTAACTAAGTGCCTATTAATGACTGATTAACTAAAATGATACATGTGTAATTGATTAAGGGTATAATAATTACATAAATGAGGGGGAGTGGCTTTATTGCATCAGAGGTGTGCTCACAGCTGATTGGTCCAATTTCAGTTTGAGATCTCATATCCAGAACATACCCTGCCCCAGAGGAGGTTAGCCGTGGAGCGTAAGTTACTATGGCGATGAACACTGCTAAAAGCCAAACCACTTTATTGGTGCATAAAACCCAGGACTGGCACAAACTAAGCTTAAACATATCTGGCTAGCCAGCTAAACCGGCTTCATGGTATAGGCCCCGGTCAGGACTCTAATAAAACACGTGAAATTAGGGGCAGATCGGACATTAAATGCCCGAGTTACAACAACTTCCTGTTTTAATGGCGAAACATCGAACTTTGTGAGGCCGCCACGGACACACCCTTCAGCGAAAACTCAAGATCTTCGCAATTTAACATCACCAAGGCCTTAAGCTTAGACTAACCAACTCCTAGAGATTTAGAGCAACATCATATTTGGTCAAAGTACGTCTGGAAATGGCAAACATTTTGCTGAGAAAATTCAAAATATCTCACTTCCTGTTGGTTTTGAGATTTGGCTCCCAGGGTCTTTTTTGTAGGTGTTGGGCTGTTACATGTGTGTACCGAATTTCACACCTGTACGTGAAACGTAGCACGAACGGCGCTTAATTGAAATTTTGTAAGTGGCGCTATTGAGCCATTTTGCCACACCTAATTCTGAAACCCATATCAGACGTACATTTTCTGACGCGAGTTTTCGAGCATGTTTAGGCCCTCAAAAACATGATTAATTTCAGAGAATAATAATAATAGACAGAGCGATTCCAATCCTCACACCATCTGTGCTCGGCCCTAATAACCCCAAACTTGAATGGTAATGTGTTCCGGTTTCCACAAACATATGAACTGGCATGTATATTGTATATGAGAAGGATTTGAAGAGCGTTCCAACAGCCTGACCTCTTCTTCTGTTCCTCAGATCTGGGACATGAGTGATGACGACAGCATTTGACGGATCAAACCGCTGGAGACGCCGAACGGACCTCCCGTCATCGGCCGTGACTAACATGGCAGCTTATCTGGGCTCACATTCATTTCCAGACACACTGTTATCTCTCATGATGTACCTGTTGAAATATCTATTCACTTCAAATCACATTATAGCCAGGATCGATGCCATCATTAAAGCAGTGATCTGGTCTCGTCCAGTCCAATGTTGTTCTGTCTTAAAGTGACAGTGCACCCAAAAATGAAAACTTACCCTCATGTTGTTCCAAAGATCTTCAAAACCAAAGGCGGGACAGAAATCGCTCAGGTTTTAAATCCTAGAAGAGATTGTAAAATGAATGGAGCCATTCTTGATCGCTTTATATGATGGACAGATTCAATTTAGGCTATATTATATAAATGGTTAACTGTACAGTTCATCTCAAGTGATCATATTTCATATGGAACAACATGGAAGTGAGTGAATGATTTTTGGGTTCTCAATGTTCCATCAGCATTAATTTTTAACTGTCCTAAAGTTAATTGACATCAGATGGTTTATGGCAGGGTCTGTACTTTCCTTCAGAGTTCAATGCCGATGCAAACACATGACCTGGACGATTGTGTTGCTCCTGGATCAGTATTATCAGGAACAAAGATCTGCACTGTACATCCCGTCTCTCAACATGACATCTGTACATGTCTTTCACACAATAAACATGGAATATATTGACACAGTAATCCATTCTGAGGTGTGCTGGGTAATATTTGCTTGCGTTCAGTCGAATCCACAACGTTCTCAGAGTTTATTGGCGACAGGAAGACAGTCCAGGGGTCCGTTCTTCGTGCGTCGCTAACTCAGCTACTTGCTCTCGTTTTAATCAAGATTTCTCATCTCAAACTTTTACAGAAAACAGCCTAAAGTAATGGAGATCTGTTGTAAACTGTTGAAAGCGTCACTAATATATCTCATTTACAGTTAGAGAACGTGTATTTTCCCTTCAATTTATTCCTTACATTTGGTTTTAATTGCTCTAATCAGTCATTCCCAGTTTTAAAGTACTTCTGGTCATATTTTTCACAAAGGATGAATCTGAAGTCACGGGCTGTGGTTTAAGAGCACTTTATTGTTCATTGAGGCTACTTAAAAGTACAAAACAATGGCCTGCCAAAAGTTTGTTTTATTCCAAGGAGAAACAAGGCCATGAAATGAGGGTATAATACAGATTTACAAATCATTAAGAAGTACACTCGAGGTGCAGTGAAGGTTGGTTTCTTGTCGTCGTTCTCCTGGAAGCGCACATCAAATAGAAAATATTGTTGCTCAAATCCCATCATATCGGAGTAACCCGCGGTCCGTTTGTTCAAATGTCTCCAGAGACAGTTGTGTGTCGAGACTCTGCTCAGTAGCCTTCGGAAATAATACACAAGTGGCTATTACACTAACGCAGTGTTTTCATAGAATAACTGTGTTCCTGCACTTTAACAGACAAAACCTACAAACAAAAAAGATCAACTTTTTTCCTCGAAAAAAAAAGCATGATTACAATAAAAGGACAAGGGAAAAATTAAATAGCTACATATCATTAACAAATTAATTGTTCCTCAAAAAATACCTACGATTTTTTTTCTCTGTACATTCGTTACGCACAGCGTAATGATGGTCTTATAGTTTCCTATATAAAAACTTTTTTTTGTTTTTCGTTAAGTGATTTACCTACAGCGTGTAGGGTAACGTGTGTCAAGCAGAGTGAGAAAGTGTCCTACCCGGAAAACTGGTAGTGAAATGTGTGTGTGACGGACGCCTGAACGGTCTCGACAACGTTGTGGCAAACACATGCAAAAGGAGCGATGAGATCACAGTCGACGATCCGTGAAGAAGCACTTCAGAAGAAAGTGTGTGTGTGTGTGTGTGTGTGTGTGAGTTTAGCCATATCCGATGGAATGTAAGGACGAGCGCAAGCGTCTCCTGCAACCTCTCGTCAGACGTTCTAGTTAGTAGCGATGCTGAACGCGAGAGAAAGACCGGCACGGCGTTCCCTATCGGAGGAATGTATTGTGTTTCGGTACAGGCGGAGCGCTGGGAAACCAGGTCCGATTCGACAGCTGAAAGCAGAATTAAGAGAAGATGAAGAACAACGAACACACACGGAATTAGCTTGACGTTTTCGGCAGATTGTCAACGCTACAGTTGACCTGTCCATAGCTGCTAATGCTGCTTTTTCAGTCATGCAAAGCGACAGCATCCTGTACCACGGATTAATAACATACAAAACCAACCGTTAATATATATATATATATATATATAGATGGCCTGTCCGGAGGCTGATTTTCTCTTTTGTATCTGGCAGCTACCACAATGAATATTGAATAGAAAATAATAATATGGAGTACAACTGTACCAGCAGTAAGTTTATCTAGGACTGTTACTGACAAAAATAAAATCAAATCTGAAGAAAAAAGGCTAAAAGTATTACGATTGAAATGTCTACACAATAATAGATACCAGCTATTTTAAAAACATGCACTAGTTTACCCTTAAACCATCTACTCTACTAAAACCACAGTGCCTGGGGGAAAAACCAATCCGAAACGACAAGAATGCCCACGTCCAGTTGAGAGAAAAGTCCGAAGCAAGCGAAAACAGGTTCCCTCCCCCCCGACGAGCACTTCCTGCTGAAGCGATGTGAAGCGCATCACTTCCCACCTGTGTCATCACCCTCCTATACGTCTTCTGAACATCCGAGCCTCCATCCATCCATCCATCCCATCCATCCATCCATCCATCCATCCATAGTGCAAAATCAGTCCAGGCCTTCCGTTTCAAGTATACACATGCAGATTCAGGGTACAACCGGGAGAGAGTGTGAAAGACAGAATGGCTTCTGGGTAAAAGGTTTGCATCAGCGGTTTCTTTGGTATCTGAGGCAGATGGTTAGATAAGCGCCTGGCTGATTTTGATCTCAAAAACCAAAAGGTTTCCTGCTCAATGATGCTGTTTTTAAACGGTATGGGCATCCCATAATGCAACAGCCAAGCTAAAAAGTTTACTAGCAAACAAACAAAAATAGAATTGAAAAGGGAAAAAAAAAAAAAGCACAAATGAAAGTTAAAAGGAGCACCTCCTCGTGGTGCGTTCTTATGTACATAGCTATACATCAGCTCTGCTAAAACATGCATGGTTGCTTTGAGAGTGAAGCGGCTGAAAGAGGCGGGACTGGGGTTCGCTGGTCCTCTTTTCAAGAGACGAGGGACGGGGAGTGATTGTGGTTGACCATGTGGCCGTTGGGAGAGGAGTCCGGGCTTCCGGAAGAGCCGCCCTTGGCCTTGATCTGCAGCCACGTCTCACCCAGCGCCTTGGCGAAGTGGTCATCCACCGAGCCGGTGATGGACACCGAGTTTGTTACGGGCTCGGGCTCCTTGTAGTTCTTGCCCAGACTGCGACGGAAATGCTCATCGATGATGGGGTCACAGGCGGTGTTCGCTGCGGCACAAGGAAAGGCGGATTAGTACAGATGCATTCACTAAAACACTCACACAGCTCATAAATGGCTCTTTCCACGGGTCGGGTACAAAACAGGGCCTGAAACCTTGTTTCCAAGATGAGGCCTGTAGCAACTCATAATGTAATAACTGCACATATTACATTATTATTTTAATAAAATGTTCATAATGCTTTTCTCAATGTGATATATAAAAATGCAATATGTATCGTTGATGTGAACGATATAGTTGTTTTATCCAAGGCTCCACTTGCTGTATTTTTAAGGTATAATTCACCCAAAATTTTGTCACATGCTCACCCTCATGTCATTTCTGGTACTGGTAACAGGATTATATTTCATGTTTACATAATTTATCTGACATCTAATTAGGGCTGGGTAAAAAAAAATATTGATTTCTCCATTATAATCAATTCTCATTTGTATGAACCGATATCGATTCTTAAATCCCAAGACAGAATAATGTCACATTTCCCTCAGAAAAACCATATCCAGTGTCCATAAACTCGTCAGTCAGCTAGAGAAATGAACTCTAGAGAGGAGCATTTTGATAAATTAATGTCAAATAGGTCTCATATACATATGACACAGTTTAACTCGGAGTTCTTGTCATATTTTATTACCATTTTATAAACTATAGTGAACAAACTGATAATGTGAGAACTGTTGACGTGTCTGAATAAATCTTAGTTTGACTGTATATCCACAATAATCGTGAAATGTGTGTGAACACCCAGAGACCTACATCTAATGTTCTCTCTGTAAAGGACATGGGATCAGTGTCGTTAGGAGAACCAGGAACAGGACATCCGTTTGTACCCCACTCATGTAAAGTGCCAGCGATGATCCAGAGAGAACTGTACTTACAGTTGGAGGGTCTCCGATAGTTTGAAGTCAAGCCGGGTGAGCAGCCGTTGTGAGACACCGTGCAGTGGGTGAGGTTACAGTTACGGTTGTTCGCTGGGGCACATGTGATCACAGAGGGCCGATTCTGCACACACACACACACACACACACACATCAGATGAGCAAGCATCGTATGAAGAGTCTAGACTTCCTAAATCATAAACATCACACCATGCACGTTCATTTGGCCAGAGGAGAACTGAGCTGACTGATCCTGGTTTTCCGAGGTTTTATTCTGCATTTCTGATGGGGTTTGGGTTCCTTGCCACGGTCACCTTTGGCTTGCTTAAGTCGGGGTTTATAAGACACTCAATATTCAGCAATTTTATAGATTTTAGTGCACTGACACTATCGGATGAGAACAAAATACAGTAAACTGACTTACAGTGTAATGACAGTATTGTCTTCTGAATCGATTGACAGTTATTGAACCGACTTGAGCTGAAAAACTAAACTATTGTCTTTGTAGAGCTTCTTCACTTTACTATCTTATAAAGCACTAGAGATCGACCGATATTGATTTTTCATAACAGATACCAATTATTTGCTACCGATCGCCATCGGCTGATAATGGCTTTGTGATGATTGATCGGCTAACGATCGCTATCGGCCGATATTGGCTTTGAGATGATTGATTGGCTACCGTTCGCTATCGGCCGATATTGGCTTTGGGTGATTGATCGGCTAACGATCGCTATCGGCCGATAATGGCTTTGGGATGATTGATCGGCTACCGATCGCCATCGGCTGATAATGGCTTTGTGATGATTGATCGGCTACCGATCGCCATCGGCTGATAATGGCTTTGTGATGATTGATCGGCTACCGATCGCCATCGGCTGATAATGGCTTTGTGATGATTGATCGGCTAACGATCGCTATCGGCCGCTAATGGCTTTGGGATGATTGATCGGCTAACGATCGCTATCGGCCGCTAATGGCTTTGAGATGATTGATCGGCTACCGTTCGCTATCGGCCGATAATGGCTTTGTGATGATTGATTGGCTACCGTTCGCTATCGGCCGATAATGGCTTTGGGATGATTGATCGGCTAACGATCGCTATCGGCCGATAATGGCTTTGGGATGATTGATCGGCTACCGATCGCCATCGGCTGATAATGGCTTTGTGATGATTGATCGGCTACCGATCGCCATCGGCTGATAATGGCTTTGTGATGATTGATCGGCTAACGATCGCTATCGGCCGCTAATGGCTTTGGGATGATTGATCGGCTAACGATCGCTATCGGCCGCTAATGGCTTTGAGATGATTGATCGGCTACCGTTCGCTATCGGCCGATAATGGCTTTGGGATGATTGATCGGCTAACGATCGCTATCGGCCGATAATGGCTTTGGGATGATTGATCGGCTACCGATCGCCATCGGCCGATAATGGCTTTGTGATGATTGATCGGCTACCGTTCGCTATCGGCCGATATTGGCTTTGGGGTGATTGATCGGCTACCGATCGCCATCGGCTGATAATGGCTTTGTGATGATTGATCGGCTACCGTTCGCTATCGGCCGATATTGGCTTTGGGATGATTGATCGGCTAACGATCGCTATCGGCCGATAATGGCTTTGGGATGATTGATCGGCTACCGATCGCCATCGGCTGATAATGGCTTTGTGATGATTGATCGGCTACCGTTCGCTATCGGCCGATATTGGCTTTGGGGTGATTGATCGGCTAACGATCGCTATCGGCCGATATTGGCTTTGGGGTGATTGATCGGCTAACGATCGCTATCGGCCGCTAATGGCTTTGGGGTGATTGATCGGCTAACGATCGCTATCGGCCGATAATGGCTTTGGGATGATTGATCGGCTACCGTTCGCTATCGGCCGATAATGGCTTTGGGATGATTGATCGGCTAACGATCGCTATCGGCCGATAATGGCTTTGGGATGATTGATCGGCTACCGTTCGTTATTAGCCGATATCTGGTTGGTTACAAACATTCTTCCAAATATCTTCCTTTGTGTTCAGCAGAAGAAAGAAACTCATACAGAGTTTGAGGGTGAGTAAATGATGACAGAACTTTCATTTTTGTGGGTGAACTGTCCCTTTAATGGCGGTTTTGTGCGCAATTCTCGCAATACTCCGATATTACAAAACCGATACTCGATTATGGGAAAATGCTTAAATAACGGGAAAACGATATATCGGTCGATCTCTATAAAGCACTACAGAGATAAAGGTGACCTGACTCCCTGTTCATGAGTTTATGTCAGTGGATAGTTGAGCTTTTTCATGGAAATTAAATGCAGCCGAACAGTTTTGGTCTAGCATGAAATAAGAAAAATCAAATGATAAGTTTTGATAAGTAACAAAGATGAACCAGAAAGGAGTTTTGCATCTTTAAAAATAAATTGGCACAGTGCAGTGAAGTTGTTACCTGCTGACGCTCAACAGGGCTGACAGTAGGCGAGATGGCGACAGTGCGGGTGGCGTCCATGTTTTTGGTCAGTGCGAGAGGCTGGTCCATGGCCAGGCTGGGCATGTGGGCGTAGAGGTGACCACCAACGAAACTCATGGTGGGGGCGCCAATGCGCTCTATGGGACTGCGGCTGCGATCCCGGGGGTCCTTGCGGTAGTCCCCATTGGCAGGCTTGCCTCTGCAAGAGAAACAAAGGAGGGATTGTACTGAGGCCCACGTCCAACGACACAAACAAGCAGAGCTATTAATGCCGCATTCAGCGGGCCTGGCAAGAGCTACGCACCTCCCGCAAGCAGTCGCGATGACTTGAGGAGGAGTTTGCTTATACTCGAGTATTCGCTGTGTGCTCAACAAATGAATTGTTTTCCGTTTTAATGGTTAAATCAAATTGTATTAGTCAATAAGCATGTCTAATTGATTGAAATCATGAAACAAGCAATTTATTAAAAGTAAAAATAAAAATAAAAATTTAGGGCCCTATGAAATAAGTTTTATTTTTCTCAAATTCCGTGTTTTTCATGGGTAAGTGATCACAGGATTCTCATTAATGGGTGAACTGGCCCTTTAAGTGTTCGGACCGACTTTTGAGTTATTCATACAGAATTTGACCAATCCCGTGTCATTCTGCATTATACAGTAAATCCTGGTTTTTATGAATGGATTCTGTGATTCAGTCCACATTTTCTGCATCCCAGAAATCAAACGACCCTGATTTAATGCCATGATACTCAATTTAAGACTTGCTGCTCCAATTTAAGACATTTTTAAGGCTTTAAATTGTAGATGTTCAAATTAAGACCCGTGGAAACCGAATCTATTATTTTAAAGAAAGTTTTGTTTCATTTGATCGAGATTAGCTCAGATCGCTTGTTACAAAAGGCCCTTTCCCACTCCCGACCTCCTTTCCTGTTTTTCTTTTCGCCCTTAAAAGAATAGACACACATGCAGCAAAGCCCAGAAGCGCTATTCCACCCTTCCGGAACGATCGGCCTCCTGTTGCCAACAGAGCGGAGGCCCAGCGAGGGGCCAAGTGCACTATTCAAAAGGCTTCATCTGTGCTTCACAGGAAGAGAACTTAATACCCTTCAGCGGGCACACAAGAGAGCCGAACAACAGCGCGGGAAGAGCGAGTGGAACTCTAATCAGGTATCTGAAGGAAATGCTTTCAATGCAGAATCTGTAACCTCAGTTTGGTGACCGTGGTCCACCTTTGGGGAGGATAAATGCTGTGGATTTTGCCGAGGCTCAGCTGTGTGGGCTGCGATCCTTGAAATTGTCTGTTACTTGGCAACGCAACTGGCAAGCAAAGCATCTGCAAGTAAACTGTTGCATCTACCGGAAATTACTGTCCTCACAATAACTAATGGAAATCTGTCAGAAACTACTCCTTCACAACCCCTTCCTCAGCAAGATCAACTTTCACTGCAAAACATACGCCATGTACATACGGCACAGCAGGACTGCACTGATATTGAGTAACAACCAAGCGGCAACCTCCCACGGTCTCTCTTGACTCCAACACGGAAGTGACTTAAACTGCAGTTCATCGCCTGGCCACTAGAGACAGGCTCCAGAAGGGAGCAGAATCTCATTGAGCCCCATGTTAAAATGCCCAACTTTACAGCAGAAAAACACGTTTACAGCCTGGGACAAGTTGTGGTTTTGGTCTATACAGCTAATTTTGCTCTTCATGACAACTGTGAGGAGGTGATTTTTTTATAGCTCATTCGTTTACATTATATAAAGCCTTAAAGTTCTGCGTAATTAAGGGTGTGGCCACATGAGTGACAGGCGGATTGCCACTATGGTGGAGCTAGGTGGGCGTGGTTTCAGCAACCAGGAACCTCAGCTTCACCCACGCCCCGCCTCTTTGCCCATTTTCAGTTATCCGGGAGTGACGCGCTGCCAAAGAAGGCGATGGCCCACTTTAGGCTTCAAAACTGCACTTCAGAAACCTACAGGTGATTTTATTTTACAGTCTATGGTAACAACAACAAATAAATACAAATACAAATAAATGTAGCTTGAAACTTCTGACTCTGTTGATGCTCTTCAAAAGGATCTTTGTGATCCACAGAGGACAGACAGACAGACAGGCAGACAGACAGACAGACAGACAGACAGACACACAGGCAGGCAGACAGACAGACAGACACACAGGTAGGCAGGCAGACACACGTAGGCAGACAGACAGACAGACACACAGGCAGACAGACAGACACACAGGCAGACAGACAGACACACAGGTAGGCAGACAGACAGACAGACAGACAGGCAGGCAGGCAGGCAGGCAGGCAGGCAGACACAGGTAGGCAGACAGACACACAGGCAGACAGACAGACAGACAGACACAGGTAGGCAGGCAGGCAGGCAGACAGACAGACACACAGGTAGGCAGACAGACAGACACACAGGTAGGCAGACAGACAGGCAGGCAGACAGACAGACACAGGTAGACAGACAGACAGACACACACAGGTAGGCAGACAGGCAGACAGACACACAGGTAGGCAGACAGACAGACACACACGTAGACAGACAGGCAGACAGACAGACACACAGGTAGGCAGACAGACAGACACACAGGTAGGCAGACAGGCAGGCAGACAGACAGACAGGCAGGCAGACAGACAGACAGACACACAGGCAGAGAGACAGAAACACAGGCAGGCAGACAGACAGGCAGACAGACAGGCAGAGAGACAGGCAGACAGACAGACAGACACACAGGCAGAGAGACAGGCAGAGAGACAGGCAGACAGACAGACAGACACACAGGCAGAGAGACAGGCAGGCAGGCAGACAGACACACAGGTAGGCAGACAGACAGACACACAGGTAGGCAGACAGACAGACACACAGGTAGGCAGACAGACACACACACACGTAGACAGACAGGCAGACAGACAGACACACAGGTAGGCAGACAGACAGACACACAGGTAGGCAGACAGGCAGGCAGACAGACAGGCAGGCAGACAGACAGACACACAGGTAGGCAGACAGACAGACACACAGGTAGGCAGACAGACAGACACACACGTAGACAGACAGGCAGACAGACAGGCAGACAGACAGACACACAGGTAGGCAGACAGACAGACACACAGGTAGGCAGACAGGCAGGCAGACAGACAGGCAGGCAGACAGACAGACAGGCAGGCAGACAGACAGACACACAGGCAGAGAGACAGAAACACAGGCAGGCAGACAGACAGGCAGAGAGACAGACAGACACACAGGCAGAGAGACAGACAGGCAGGCAGACAGACAGGCAGACAGACAGGCAGAGAGACAGGCAGACAGACAGACAGACACACAGGCAGACAGACAGGCAGAGAGACAGGCAGACAGACAGACAGACACACAGGCAGAGAGACAGGCAGGCAGGCAGACAGACACACAGGTAGGCAGACAGACAGACACACAGGTAGGCAGACAGACAGACACACAGGTAGGCAGACAGACACACACACAGGTAGGCAGACAGGCAGGCAGACAGACAGACAGGCAGGCAGACAGACAGACAGGCAGGCAGACAGACAGACACACAGGCAGAGAGACAGAAACACAGGCAGGCAGACAGACAGGCAGAGAGACAGACAGACACACAGGCAGAGAGACAGACAGGCAGGCAGACAGACACACAGGCAGACAGACTGTATCAAGGTATTTTCTTTGTAGTGTGATACCGATACCTGCTGATTTTTGCTGATTCTGATTTCCTTTTACAGAACTATAATTGACAGCATATACAGACAAAAGTCTACTTTTCTGAAATGCAAAAAAAACAGTAATAAAATAAACTAATTTCAAACAACAGCTAGATAGTCTTCATCGCATGCTTAAATTTAGTTACAAAAGTTGTACTCGCCAAGTTATACTTAAGTTTTTAGGCATAAAACATTTTTTAATCAAATTCAATTTAAATAAACCATTTTAATTTTGGCAAACAGTGCAGAACAACAGGTGTACTGTTAAAATAAAAACGTGATTATTCCTTTAAAAATAAAGCTCTAATAATTAATGGATTGTTATTATTATTAGTAGCATTACATTAAGACAATATATTATAAGTTAAACCGATCTTTTATTTTGATGGGTTGCCGTGAAGATCTCGAGTTTCTGTGCGTTTATGACATGACAGTTTTTCACAAATAAACTCTCAGTGACTCTCAGAGCGGCTCTGGAGATGAAGTTCATGTTGTCATAGTAACACCGCGAGCGTCACGCGTGCTTCAGTGTGTGTGTGGGAAATGAAACCGCGCCATTTATTCACACACAATCACAAAGAACATGCAAGACTAATATTCAAATATTCTTCTTGCGGTTTAATATTCTATGTGGTCTATGTGATTTAATACTGACGTACTTTTGAATTAATCATCCAAAATCTCACGTTATACAGTAAATTCTGTCCGTGTTTTCCACTTATATAGATCAGTCATGTGTGCGCCGTGAGCTCGAAACCTGTGGGAATTAGTCAAATTATGCTCAATACAAGCACTATTTTACCGGAGCGAATGAGACGAGTGAGTGAGAGGAGGCGGTGTGTGTGTGTGTGTGTGTCTTCACCATCGAAAAGCGAGAATGCACCGCTGGCAACAAAAACCGGCTCTGAATCGTTAAGACGTGAGGCCAGTCACCGATCGTGCATCTCTAATATTGTTACATATGAACTTCACAGCATCCAACTTTAAGGTGTGGACTTTCACCACTGATTTTTGCAGGAAAAATCCAGACATTCTAAAAGGAATCCATGCGATCAGGGATTTCGTTTGCCCGATGTCGGACACAAGGATTTGCCATGTAAACAACAGAAAGCTGCTTGGTTTGAAAGTGATCTGTGATCCATACAAATCGCTACACTATCAAGACCATTTTTGACAATTTGACCAATGTGGCCGCACCGTTACGCCACAGCACACGGATGTGAAGCTACACTGACTTCAGGCATCATATTATTAGGTCAGATCCAAGAGAAGCCGAATAATATTCAGAAAGACCTGCTGAAAGCCTCTTCACCCAAGATCCTTTGAAAGCAAACAGCAAAGAGGCCTTTTCATGAGATCTTTCAGTTCCTGCTATTCCGCTCTGATGGGAGCAAAATGCTCTGGCAATATTCCACCAGTGCTTTCAAGACGCTTGCTCCGAGAAACAGCATTGTTATTTGGGATTCTGAATAACTCTGATGTGTTTTGATGTTTTAGCTCAATATAATAGTAAATAATGTGCTTTTAGTACATCATTTAGCAACTGTTAGTACTGTGACGTAGGGCTGGGTATTGACATTTCATGGTTCGATTTAGATTCAATATCGATTATTTGGGATATATCTCAGGTACAGCACATGGCAAATTTTCTCAAGGAAAGCAAATCTCTTAAGTAATGCTGTGATTAGCCTACGTCATGACGGATTTAATCAAACATGCATTAATACTGAAGAACATTAAATATTATAATAAATATGTAATGAGGTGCATTAATTTATCAGTTCATTTCTCTCTGAGTTTATGCACACTGGATATGGTTTTTCTGAGGGAAATGTGACATTGTTTACAAGCGTCTTTCCGCAGTTATAACACTGAGCAATTATATGTGACGTGATATGGATTTCGGTAAGCTGTAATGTATCTTTCAACACATTTCAGACGTTCATTAATGTTTATTTTACGCTGTAACTGGTATTAATGCGGATGAGATGATCCAGTCATGTGAGCTGAGCGTATTTTCCATAGTAAAATGGACGTAATTTGAAATCTGGATTGTGTTTCATATCAATAGTAACAAAGCTTATTGTGATTTATTGAATGGGAGGCGTTGAATGCTCCGTTCATTCATCAACTGAAAACAGGACTAATCTATGCTTGGGATTTAAGAATCGATATCGAACAAGCCTTAGTATTCAAGGAGCAATCTGTGGATGTGAAGGTAACTTGATTGGCGAGAACGTTTTCAAACTATTCCTCTGCCATGACCGTAGTTGAGAAACCTGACCACAGAAGGCCATTTAAGGTGACACTTTGTCTAACAGTTCCCCTAAAAAACCGTATGTAGCAAGTCAACGGCCATCTACACATTGAAACCGCACGCAGGACGATCGAGGTAGGCAGTCTGCTCCAAACTTTATAGACGTGATGTGAACTCTACAAGACTCACTTTAGTCACAGATGCAGGCCAATAAAACTAGGAGCATTTTCTCATAATTGCATTTCATAGCCGTGCAGCAAAACCTCACGATTCCACCGCAGATCTTGGCAGGAAGACTTCTCCTTTAAGTCACTGGACCCTCGCCCACAAAGATACAGGAAACATCTGGGAGAAATCAAGGCTAGGAAGGCAGAACCACAGGATACAAACAGTCAGCTCTGTGGAAACGGTACTTCATCGGATAGAGCCGTCCCATACGCGCCGCTCAATATCAGACATACTTCTAGCTGCTTTAAAACATTCGCTTTATTATTAGCGTGAGATGTTTTTAACTAGTGTTACATTTATATTTCTTAATGAATACATTTACTCCCCCTTTGTAAATGTTAAATGTGGTTACTGAAGCAGCTAAAACATGTTGGCACATTGATTATTTTTGGCTCGGGTTTTAAAAGGAGCATCCAAAAAGGTAAATGGCAGTTTCAGAGTTTGGATCCGTACCACACTGTGTGTAATCAGTTTAAAGCCGTTTGGCTAACTTGCTTTGACAAATTATAATCCAAACACAAATGGGCCACTCGTGTGTTTGTATATATATAAAAAGTTAGCAGAAAAACATTATTTTATAAACCCTAACCACACTGGCACTGCCTTTTCATGACTCTCCATTTGGCTGGCCATGGATGCATGAGAAAGACGCAGTCTCCAAGTTCCCAGCAGGAACACACAGGCTGCCGTGGATTTTTCCCAGCTCCGGGAGAACCTATGAAATCAGATGGCTGTCCTGATGCATTAAGGGACATCTAGGTCAAATATTAAAAGTATGGACTGCTAATGATAACGTTCCCTTGCAAGTCTGTTGCATTTATAATCTACACTACTCAAAGAGTCTGTCTCTATGAAGCTCCTCCTTCTGAAAAGCACACTGTGCTCTGATTGGTCGGCTGGAGCAGTGTGTTGTGATTGGTGTTTGGGAAATGCCCCGCCCCTTACCATAACCGCCAGTTTCAACACACGACTAACTCAACCAGGCCCCGCCCCTTTATTCTGTGTATGAATTATTATAATGAGGAACATTGTGACGTGTTGGTTCCCGGAGGAAAACTCAAGACTACAATGGAGGCGTTTCAGGAGTTCAGGAACACTGACAGAGAGAAGAACTGGAGCATCACACACTGAAAACATGGACTACGGCTGGGCGTTTTTTCCGAATAATTCGAATTTAATGTTTTGCCGCGATTGTATTATTTTTAAATCAAGGTTTTGAATACAAATGTTTGCAAACTTTACATTTAGACATTGATAATACAGCAATGATGACAGTTAAGAGAAGAAAATGATCCGAACACATGATGGCGCTCTCGTGAACGGAGAACATCACGTCTAGCGGCCGCTCACAGAAAGTGTTACTGTGTTGAAAACGTAGTTTTAAGTTTTACATTTACACCATGATGATCACTTCAGGTGTGTGTGCTTGAACCAGAAGGTCAATAAAGAGAATGTTACCTTAATCATATTGTAGTTACGTTTAAGTTGAGTAGTTAAATGCAAAAATAAAAAATAAAAATCGGTCAATCGTTCTTTTTGCCGTATCGCCCAGCCCTAACATGGAGAAAAGTGCAATAGGTCCCTTCCTTTTAAAGATGGCACTTTCAGCCGTTTAGCAAACCAGAGAAACTCTTATTTTGTTGTAGATGTCAATAGGGACCATGGCAGGAACAGTGTGCCTTATTCAGCAGTGGGGCGTCTCCAGTGGGACAGGCCGGAGCAAGCTTCCAGAATGCAGTGGGCTGACCGGATAAGAGGCCCTTTGTTTTCATGGAAGCAGTGAAAATGAGAAAATGGCCCCCACCCTGACACAGAGCCCACTCGACGACAATATGTCTCCCGGAGTTTCCAGTTTTATTATCCCTACAGGGTTTCACTGGCAGCATTGAGGGAGCTGTACATGAAGAGTCTTATCTCTTTGCTTTAAACCGTTTAGTCTGGCACGAACAGACTAGAAATCATACAGTAAACAAACGCAGACAAACTACAGATCAAAAACAAGCGTAACATGAAACAACAAACGCACGCTTCTAACAACAGAGGGCCAGAGATGCTTACAACTACTTTCCAGCTCTGGACAAAAGCTTATGGTGAGTAGAGACACAGGAAGAGTGATTTCCCCAGCCCCCATTCCTTCATTCCCTTCTATAGAAAAACAGCATCATGGAAACCTGAGCCTGTGGTGTCCGGTGTCGCTCCCAACTCCCAACGAAAACAAGCAAGAGCGGCTCATTCACCATGATCAAAATCACATGTCAATATGGAGCAATACAGGGGCAAATGAACAACTCGAATATAAACGTATTCCTACTCTTGGAAAAACGGAAACATTTTGCAGAAAGTTTTCGACGTTAACTTGAGGGTCTAGGAGAAAAAAAACCTTTTACACAACTCAAATTTCTGAAGAAATTAAAATGAATACACTTCAAACTATTTATTTTCTAATTATAATTATATTGTAAATTGTTTCCACAGAGGTTTGCTAATAATTAATGATCTAATAGTTCACTAATGATTCTTCATACGCAGAATAAAGGGGTGGGGCCTGGTCATGTGTTATAGGCGGTTAAAAGGGCGGGGCATTTCCCAAACACCAATCACAACACACTGCTGCAGCCGACCAATCAGAGCACAGTGTGCTTTTCAGAAGGAGGAGCTTCATAGAGACAGGAACTAAACAGAGTTACTGACAGACTGGGAAGAGAGGAGCCGCAACAATGGAGAATATGAGGAAATATCAACATTCAAGCAGGAAAACCTGCTCTAGTAGAGCCAGAAAACAACAGCAAGACTTTGCCATGCTGAGCTTCTGTTGTTCTCGCTGCAGGGCAGGGCTTGACACTTTTCTCCCATGGTGCACCTGTGTGCCTAAGGTGAAAAAATGTAGGAACCATTTCTGCATTTATATATAAAACACACCACACTAGTGTTATTATAGCACCACTGAGATACTATAGTTTTTGTTAACATTTTGAATTTAATTTAATTCTGCTTTCATTTTAACTGAAAGTTAAAATTCTGTTGTTGTGTCTTTTTTTGTTGATAGTTTTTAAAAATGTCTCTATAGTTTTTATTCATTTATATTTCGGTTTTAGTTTGGTACATCAGGTTAATGAAACTAAATAACAGGTTCATTTCAACTAAAAGAAAATTAGTTTAAGTTTTTTTATATTTTATTTTGTGTCAGTTAACATTTATTTATTTCAAGTAAAGAGATGTTTATATGGTTTTAGTTGTTAACTATAATAACACTGATACTGTAAAATCTATACATTTAATAATACGCATCAAATAATGTTCTCAGTCTTTCCTGTGACGGGGCGTCCCACAGAAGATACAATAGTTTAAATTAAATGTCCATTACATTAAATTACATACAGTTTGTGTAACCAAATAATAACCGGGGTGTAAATTGGACACACGGCGTGACTTATTAATAAACGAGCCTGAAATACACCAGGACTCTTATTTTGAAATGTCTGTGCTTTATTAATGCAGGAGCTCATTCACATTCAGATGAGGAGATAAAATATGCGTTCTTACACCCGTACACAACATATTACAGTATAAACACCGTACAGTAAACACTGTCATGATGGATCAGCATTAGTGTGGTTTGGCATAAATGTGAACGCACAACAGCGCCACCTTCAGGCTTTGAGACGTGAAGCGCTCACATTTCTTTAATGAAATCAGAGCCTTATGAAGTTTAATAATCACATTAGGCAGTATCGCAATTTTATGTTTGTCCATCCCCAAATTATATAACACCTTAAAATGATCATTAAGACATTTAAGAAAACTGATCCGCAGGGATTGTTTATTCGCACACATGCTCCAAAATACATTGTACAGTTCACACACGTCTACTTTTAGTTGCAAATGCGAGTGAAATGGTCTTGCACTTGGATCCTAATTTACAGAATAAATTGGTGGTCATAAATCTGCTCTGCCTAGCACCAGTGTGGCTCTCGCACTGCTGAACAGCTCCCCTCGTGTCCCACCACCGAACGCCGCTCTTCCAAACGGGGCTGGAATGTGGGGAATGTTCACAGCTCTGCCATGAGGGCACGGCCAGGCACTACAAACAGCCCATGTGCTCCGCTCAGAGCACGGGAATGTCAGGAATCCCAGGCCTCGGTCTTCAGCACATTCCCAAGCATTCCAGAAGCTCTCTCTGCAGGAACACTGGCCCTAACTTGAGCTGAGTAAGAGGGTTTCTAAAAAAGACTGATTGCCAACCAGATTTCCATGTTGGTGGAGAGGACACACACACACACACACACACGAGATGTATTCAGAATGAGACAAGATATTATCGGTTCCACTTACAACTGTGCGGCCAACAGCCGGCTCATCTTGGCCACATGCTCGCTGTTACAGTCGATGTCATCGTCTGCTTGGTCCCCACTGAGTTTCCTCTTGCTGGGGCTGATGGGAGGAGGGCCCGTCCTGTGATTGCCGACCGGAGAGGACAGGGACATGGACTGCATTCTGGACTCGCCTCTCAGAGCAGCCTCACCTGCCAGAAACACAAGACAACCAGCATTAATAAAACAGATTCAGTACTCACACTCACCAGAGTGGATTCTGCTTTTGTAGGTCATGCTGACACAGTTCATGTCTTCTACAGTGTTTGCAGAGTAATATAATTTCCTAAGAGAACTCAAACCATAGCAATCTAATAAGATAGGTTTAAGAGATACTGGCCTATGGCATGAGGAACATAGCAGTAGGTCTTCATGCGATAACACAAACTCGTGTGATTCTGCAACGTCCTGCCGCTGTGTATATATGATCTGATCCCAGGGATTATTGAAAATAAAGATGCGAGTGAGCAAAGTGAGACAATAATCTTAAAAAGTTTTAAAAATCAACTACAAATCACAACAAGAAGAGGACGGAACACAGAATGGATAGTGTACCATTTCTGTCTAAACAATGTGCCCATATATCAATATTTGCTGAGAAAAGCCCCTCAACGTAGGTAATTCAAAAACATTACATTCAGTGCAAACGGTTCCTCACTCATTTGGTGCTGCCTGTTTGTTTTTATCCCTTAAACGCACACCTCGGGTCTTTAGCGACCCGGGACGTCACTCACTACCCCCCCTCTCCGCATTCATTTTTTAAAGTTAGACATCAATCTTAGTATTCCTAAATCAATTCATTATAAACTATATAACAAGAAAAAAAAAAATCTAAAATTCCATTATAATTCCAGGCAGAAAACCAAAAGAATAGGAAGAATCATCAGCACAACTTGACTCCGATTTACTGCAGAGCGAGAACTGAACGCAGTCAGATATTAGTGTCACTGTCACTTGATGGTGGATCTGGTGAAGAAGCTGTCAGCCAACAAAATATTGATTTTGAAGATGAAGTGTTTGAGATGGCGAATATGAGGCAGAGGCTGAATGTACTGGGAAATGAGCTCTGATGGGATAAAACATCTGCTCAAAATCAACCCTTACAAGCTCCAGAAGGGAACGACATATATATTTAAATTGTATTCTTCTGTAATTGTTACACTAATTGCAGGAGAGTTTTATATTATAGCGACAGGTAGAGATCCATCCGTGTTAGATAGAGATCCGGGTCGCTAAAGACCCCAATATGTAAGAATGAACAGTCACGCATTTAAGGGTTAAATCAGGGTTAATGTCTTTACTGTCACTTTTGATCTATTTAATGCCCTGATGAATAAATGTATGAATTTCTTTAAGTTCTTTCCCAAAACTTTTAATGTTGCAAAAGCTTTCGATTTCAGATTAATGCTGTTCTTATGAACATTATATTCATCAAAGAATCTGTTTTCAACACTGATGATAATCATAAATGTTTGTTGAGCATCAAATCCTCATATGAGAATGATTTCTGAAGGATCATTTTAATATTTCACAATATTACTGTTTTTTTTGTATCTTTAATAAAAAAAGCAGCCTTTGTGAGCAGAAGAGGCTTCTAAAAACATTAAAAATTGTACAGATCAAAAAGCAGTGTACGTTAAATGTATTATATCCGCCACCAATCTTCCCGAGATACAAGAACCGCCCCATTAAACCCCACACCTACATGATACTACACATGAAAGCTCTAGCAATATAAGCCACTGCTTTGATGTTGATTCTCAGATCATAAAAACCATCAAATCACAGACAGAAGAATCACAGCAATCACCATAAACACACTCAGTCTTTCCTTTGACATTCCACGCTGGAAAGAGCTCGTATAAAATAGCTTAAGAACAATCAAACTTCCCTCAGAAAAGCCATTCAATTCTCATAACCTCATTTTACGTAAACTTGTCTTCATGCGAAAAAACAGAAGGAGCTAAAAATGAAATTCTACACCGCCCATATAATTGTACGTGAAAAATGAAAATTTTGTGGCACTTAAAATAATTTGGTGCCTAACTTTTCCCCTTATGGGAGCCAATCCTTAATGGATTTGTTTTTGTCTGGAGCCCTGAATCATTCAGGTCATGGAGATCAATATCTAATTGCGATTATTTTAAATTGCGATTTAAAATGCGTTTTTTACAAATGAAAAGTGTGTATATAACATTGTGTTTATATATGACTAATAATTATGATTATTATTGCTAAATTTTATTTAACAAAATAAGAAATCTTACTATTACAATAACATCTTCATTATTAAAAATAGAGTATGTAAGAATAAATATAACAATAAAATAATATTTTATTTTACAGAAAAACCGCTGGGTTACTGTTAATATAAAAGGTCTAAGGATTTATTGTAAAAAATTATTATTATAAAAATCTGCGCTTTTTAATCTGTGATATCAATTTTTAAAGTCTATGTCTCTAATATGAAATATGAGCCTCTTATGCATCCACTGTGGGGAAAAACTCCTGTACACTGAAGAAAAACATGGATTGTCATATAAACTTATTTAGAGAGAAGTATTATTTTTCTTATTTTCTTAATTCATCCTGAAGAGAAGTAATAGTTAATCCCTAATGTGAAGCTAGCGCTGTAACGAAGACAATAAACACACGACTGCGACAATATACAGTGTGTTTGAGTTCTTCAAGCCTTCTCGGGTATTTCCATAATAATAAAGTATGCAGTGCTGATTGACAGACTGTATAGAATACTATAAAATGCATTCTGTGATCAGAAGCTCACAAACACTCGACGGGTTATGAAACGTTTTGAAACGCTTCTCGTTACTAGCTTGTGAAGATGTTCGACGTGTGTTGCGACTCAAACTCGCAGTGCTTTCAGATGAAGCAGCGTTTACTACTGCAATGCAGAAACTGTGACATGTCTCTTGAAGTGTGCTGGAAGATTCCTCTCAATCCGCTCAAATATGAGATGCAGCACAAGGGCACTCGGTGCACTCGCAGGCACTGTGTAGGAGTTAGGCCGGAAAATTACAACTGGCACACTCTCTTCCAATGGGACTTTCCACTTGCGATGAGGTTAACTAAGCCTGAGAAAGTTTGTACGATCCATTTATTAAGCCAGACCTGAATTTCACAGCACTGCATTGGATTGTTTACAGTAAAATGATGAATAGAGATGTTAAAAAATAACCAAACCAGGTGTCCTCTCCCACGCTAAACCTCATGAAATAAGTCATGCATACATCGACTCGCCTTCAGAGTCAAGTAAACGAACGATAAAGCTCAGTCAGACAAGCTCACGAGGTACTTCCCAAAACAAGCGGCCTATTTTCCTGACTGGCATGTTTCGGCTCGTCTGTCCGTGCTCCATGGCAACGGCGCTGACATCACTGTTTTTGGCAGGGGCCGGAGCTGCTAATAGAGAAAAGGCTGCGCTGCTTTAGACGAGCGCGCCGTAAACGTCCACACTACCCCTGGCGATAGCTTATCTGTGTTAGCCTCCAGAGAGCCATGAGGAGATGTGGGCTGCACTGGCGCTTCATTTATCATCAATGAAGAATACTGTAGAGACAGATGATGAATTACACCAGTGTTTCCCAACACTACACATTTACTAACTCTTCCCAATCAAACACACCTGGTTTAACTCATCAGCTCGTCAGACTCTGAGAAGAGACACTCAAAATGTGTGGTGTTGGGAAACACTGAACTACAGTCCGTTTTCAACAAACATTAGGGTAAGGTGTTGTCAGTAGCACTATTTGAACAGGATTGGTTTCTCAAAAGACAAACAAATAGTTGTGAGGTTTTCAAGCAGCAAAAGTTACTTGCGGTCCAAATAGAGCTCCAGTTACATTTATCAACTCTCATTTCATGTACTGATATGTCTGCAGTAATTACGAAGGTGTCTATTCTGCCCCGCAAAGGACGAATTTCAGTGCCATCAGAACTGAGAAAAACGGCTACAGAGATTTCAGGATCTATTTTTCTGTGAATCTGAGGACAGCTGATCTCAGTCTAAAAGACCAGGATTCACTCACAACTTCACAAACACGTGTTTTGCTTTTATATGACAGCACTGTTATGATGCATATTAGGGGTAGAACCGGTTTTAGGTTATTAAAAACATAATTCTAACCGTACAGTTCTCCACCCTCGGTTCGGCACGCACTTCACAGCGGTTCATCTCAAATCTGATGACGCATCTATAATATGGTTTGTTGTGAATAACTTAGGAGTTAGGTTAATGTGTGTTTGTCGACGGATACACATTCTGGTTTCCCAATACATTACAACTAGAGATGCACTGCCGATATTTATCGGCCGATTTTTGATCAATTTACGGCTACAGCATGAAAAAGGCCGATATAATGGTTCATTAATGAACTGCGTGAAGGCACTGAGCTGTATAAGGTCTGCTGCGTAATCCAAGACTATAATGTAATATTCCTGCTGCGCTGCTGTCTGCGGTTTAATGTCAATCAAACAACAAAAGACAAAAAATAAATAAAAATATTTGCTCACTACTCTTGACTCAACTTTCATACGGATTCATTTCTGCGATGCGGAAAACGCAGACGGAATCCAGTCATAAAAATGGAATTTACTGGGTAATGCGGAATTGAATAAATAAAGCGTAGGTCAGTACACAAATCAAATCGCCATACTAGTGTCTGTGAATGTTACGCCGTGAAAAGACTGTTTAAATATGAATCCTGCATGTTTCTGTGTCTGTGCGAATGGTTTCATTTCCCTCACACACACAGACTGTCAAACACACACACACACAGCCTCTGCCACCTCACATGAACCTCAGCTCCAGTCACTTCATGAGCATTTTACCGTTTCATTCGACAAACTCTATCGTCATATCAAACACACACACACAGACACTCAAAGGCAACCCGTCAAAATAAAGGTTCAGTTTAATAAAGTAAGTGACAGAAAAACAGTAGAATTTAGTCTCAATGTAATAACAATATATGCATTTAATTATTTAACATGCGTTTACTTTATTTCGGTACCTGGAAACTGCTGAACCTTCCTAAAAGCACTGATTATTTCATATGTATCTGTTGCATTTATGTTGGCCTGCTGAATGTTAAATGGATCCAGTCTATGATCATTAGAGATTATTTGATAATGCAGCAATAAACTACTAGTAGGCTATAGGTTGATGTATGTTTTTTTGCTTTTTTTTACTTTGCAGATTTAAAACATGATCAAAACACTATTTTAATGACAAAATAAGAGGGCAGGTGACAAATATCGGTGAATAATAATTGTTTGTTAAAATCGGTAACGGCCCCAAAAATCCTATCGGTGCATCCCTAATTACAACAACAGTGATGTGATTAAGTGTTGAAGAGCAAGACGTGAAAGAACTAGGTGTGTGTGTGTGTGTGTCTGTGGCGCTGCGCTGTCTATTATTGCTCCGAGCTGATGAACGAGTAGCCATAACCGGTTCCGTTCTCGTTTCGTTTGATGTTTCTCATATGTAACAGAAATTGCAGCTCTTATCCGTTGGGCACCTCTAACAAAACTTAGTCACACCAGCAGGAAATGCTACCATTTGGTCGCAGTCTGGAGCCCTGAAATACTGCTTTATTTTTGTATACAAATTTCCCTTCCTCCCAGCATACTAGCGGCACAGCAACTTACGACTGCACAGCTAATCCCAAGAACGCTACTAGATCCCGACTCCGGCAATTTCACAAAATCAAAGCTCAGAGTAAATGAAGCTAGGCATTCCTGACTCAACGTCTCTCCGAGGATGTTTGAGTTAGTGAAAAGTGTTCAACTCAAATGACACTGAAATCAAAGTTTGTTTGCGAAACACTAAATTCACCCGTCTTCCTCTGGGAAAACAAATCTCTAGCCAGATTTCCTCTCTGCAGAACGTCTGAAGTGCGCAACAACACGGACACCTTTCGCATGCTAACACCTGGAGAAAAGAGAAAAGGCTTCTTTCAACCAACTTGTTGAATTTCACACTTCAGCGAGTCTGTATTTTCTGAGCTACAAAACCTTCGTTGGGAACTGCAGGAGCCATAAAAGATGACTATCAGCGTTAGAAGAGATGAAGCCAATGTTTGATCTATTGAAAGACTGTCATTAGTGATCAAAGTCTAGCCCTACGACTGGAGACTTCAAACGTCAAGCCAGATGAGATTGTGTTACAGATGTGAGCCAAACCCTTCCTCCACTGCACACACACATTTCAGAAGACAAAAATAAGACAACGTCCTATGCAAACATTCCCAGATTTTTGAGTGTCAAACCAAGCCCTGCCTTCAAGCTCCCGATGTTTGCAGAACAATGGCCTTCTTCTGAAATCTGATCTTCTCTGACCAGCAGACAGCATGTTGCCCGTTCTGTACGTGCCCCCGCTCGTATATTGCTCTTTTTAAGCTGAGAGGCAACGGCTAAACGGGGATGGTTTAAGCAGGGGGCCTTATCGTTCGGTTGCCAGCAGCTCTTTTTAGCCTTTGTTCAGCAGGAAAGATGACAGTCAGCGTTTCCCTCCTGGCTGACAGGTCGGCTTCATTTTAAACTCAGCTGGCTAGCACACAGCCAGAGATGAGCACAGCACGCCAGCGACACGACACGGGAAAGGCCACGCTTTCCTCCTGAACGCGTCTGACGCCTGTAAATCAAGGGAAAACACGCTCTCCATGAAAGTCAAACGACACATCCAGTTATTGACGCAGGTGAAATCTTCTGCAGGTAGAGCAGAGTCTGTAGCAGTGTCACACTAATATACAGATCTATTTTGACGTATCAGATGTTTTGTCCTGTCTGTTTAATCCCTTAAAGCAGGGGTCTCTTTAGCTCCAACCCCAAATAAACACACCTGAACCAGCTAATCAGTCTAATTAGGCCTTGTAAGACACTGATTAACTAGTTCAGGTGTTTATTTGGGGTTGAAATCTCACTGGTTCTCACACGTCAAGCAAACATGAATGTTTATATGTGAATAAAACCGCTCGATTCACTTGGATTAGTTTCTGAACGTTTTGAAGCATTAAAGTGTCAGTTGTGCAGCTGTCAATGGAGGAACAGAAATCAATCAGATTTCATTTAAAATATCTTTGTGTTTTAATGATGGACGAAGGTCTTACGGGTTTGGAACGACATGAGGGTGATTAAATGGTGAGTTTTGGGTGAGCTATCCCTTCAAGACACAACGGTCTGTGTTTACATTAATATTGCATCATAAAAGCATTTTAAGATGCAAGTTTACATCTCCACCTTTGCACACGGCGAGCCAGCGCTCTTCACCGCATCTGTGGGTGAACTAAACTTTGGTGAAGAGAGAATGCATTATTTTTCCCCCAACAATTGTACTAGATCAACTTGAATTGAATTGAATTGTGGAAATCAAATGAACACTTATTTAACATAATATTCAATTTCCACAAGATGACATTTCCATGTTCAGGTTACAGGCCATGGTAAACATGTCCTCATCTCTGGTGTGAAGAACAATGAACAAAGTTAAGAACGCTCGTCTGTGACCTTTGAATGGCTGCGTTCAATCAATTCCAGATAAAGTGCAAAGCAAAGTTCAGCAAAGCCATCTCTTCCACCAGAGAGCTGCACGTTTCGACTCGGCAGAGGCAAAAAGTGATGCAGAAACAGAGCTATTTTCAGGGACGATGCTGTAATAGATTAGCCATGTGCTCAGGAAATTCTCTGGCACACATTATAAATAGCTGAAGTGGCAGCCGTGCAACAGTGAGCAGAAACCGGCTGTGATTGTGTATTTCCATCCACTGTCACTGGGTCATGTGACCGGCTGCCTGAGAGGAGGGCATTCCAGCGGGTCAAAGCCGCCCGACATCCGCAGCTATAATGGATTCTCAGAACAGAGGCCCGTGGAGAGATACACCAGTCGTGTCAACCATTCAGTTGCTGCTGGAGTTTTTCCACATCATGTTTTGAAGAGTTATCTGGAAACACCGCCGGCCAAGGAAGACGTCACCTTCGCCGTCACTCACAGATGTAAACAAATCACAACCAAAGAGGGAGTATTGAAGCAAACAACCCGAGAATAACAGACAGGCCCACACCACAAGCCTAGTACTAATGCTTAGGGGTGTAACGGCACCCCTCGTATCACGATACGACAAAAGGTTAACAAAAAATGTACTGTTAATTAAAATACTAGATTTGGTGTTACCTTGGTGGAAATGAACAGGATTGGACTGGAAACCCAATGCACAGGACAATGGTGACACCAGAATAAAAATGTTGCAAAAAACGATAAATAAATGCCGTGTGTTATTCCCCACATGCAGCACGTTCTGAACCCTAAACACGTTTTGTTACAAAAGCCAGTATTGTCCACTGTCAAGGCATCGCAAGTTCACATTTTACAGCAGAATCCGACAAGCACCCCTGTTGTTCGTTTTAGCGAATAAGCACGCAGTATTTCAGTCAGGTGACAAGGCTGCTAGTCACTTCGAAAAGACACGCTAGGCTGAGAGGAGTTTCGCCAAAGCTGCCTAAAAGTGATCGAGGATGGATCATTTTTCTCACAGTACATATTGTCTATCCACGATACATATTGTTGCATGTTTTATTGCGATATATTGTTACACCTCTACGAACACTGTGTTTGAAGCCAAAACGCTGCAGGAGCAATGGAGGCCGGTTATGCTGATGTCAATCCAGGGTTTCTGCAGGGGTTATAAAGGTACATTTAAGACCTTTTTAAGACCAATTAAAGAAAATTAAGTAATAAATTAAAGGGAAAATACATCAATATGTGCTCTAATGTAAACGAGTATTAGTGACACTTCAGAGTTTAAAATACAATTTCCAACAGATCTCCATTACTTTTGAATTCATTTGACCAAAAACAGCTTCAAGTTTGAGATGAGAAATCTTGTGAAAGTGATTTTATGATTAAAACAAGAGCAAATATCTGCCAGTGTGTTCATAAAAATCAACTTCATTCAAATGTTAGTCATTTTCATACCCAATGACAGATATTTGTTCTTGTTTTAAGCTCAAACTCTCTTCATTCTGTTCAATTCCTCAGAAAACAAGACTTCATTTCTTCATTTTGCATGTCATTAATGAATCCTGAGTTAAGGATGTTTTGAGTTTGTGCTGGAAAACTAAAATCCTGAGGAAGAACATCATTTCTGCAGCGCATGCGGTTTAATGTACAGCCTTATGAAATCTGTTTGATTGTTTTATAGTTGAATTTTTCTGCTTTAATGGTCAGATTAAATGTGACTGACTCTCGTTCGTCTTCTGAACACAAATGAAGATATTTGTAATGAAATGGGAAAGATTTCTGTCCTCCATTGACAGTCTAAGCAACTTCCACTGACGCTTCAGAAAGTTCATAAAGAGATGGTAAAACTGATCCGTACGGATCGAGCGGATTATTCCAGATGTTCTGAAGAGACTCGATGGCTTTATATGACGGGTTTGGACGACATTAGGGCGAGGAAATGATCACAGGATTCTCATTAATGGGTGAACTGGCCCTTTAAGTGTTCGGACCGACTGTTAAGTTATTCATACAGAATTTTTTATGAATGGATTCTGTGATTCCATCCACATTTTCTGCATCCCAGAAATCAAACGGCCCTGATTTAATGCCATGATACTGAATTTAAGACTTTATGCTCCAATTTAAGACATTAAAATGTGGAAGGTCAAATTAAGACCAATCAATCAATCTGAAACTCTTCTAGATCAAAAGCAAGCAACACATGGAAATGTGCAGACAGATGTTTTAGTAACTCGCCAGTACACAACCTGCATTATATTACAGAACAAACTGTTAATAAAGTAATTTACTTGTCCTGATACATGCATAAATGTGCATTTCCAGGTTCGCAAATGCACAAGAGTAAATCACAAGCCTGTCAGATGAAAAAGAGCCATCGGTATATCCTGTCCAGCCGAGTATACGGGGTCTAGAGGAGGGCTGGATCACATTTCTGCTCTCTCGACATGTGATGGTCGACAACAGGAGGCTGGTACGGCTCGGTGCAGATCCACGCTCAACAATGTACCTGCTTTCCTACTCAATCCACAGCTCTACTGAAGCATACGGCCTCACATGCTGCTCAAGATTACACCAAACAGCAACAAAACACAACATACCACAATATTGATGAAGAGCGAGAGAGATAGAAGGCGAGTAACGGCATGAGTAAATGCTCTGGATTGCAGTACATCTACCAAAGGAATCTGCATACTGGACATTTCTCATGCGCACTTGTGAAAGCAGTGCTGGAGATGCTTCAAATAATAATAGTTCATATTAGGTGTCCTTAAATAACCATTTGACAATTTACTTACCTACTTCTTGGTGCATTGCATTATTTTAAGAGTATTTGCATTTAATTAATCTTTGTAGTTACACCGCTAACCCCTATGACCCTAACATACCTCAAACTTATTAGCAGTAAATGTGGGGATATTCCAGAACAACATGTAGGAATTAAATGTTAGTAAATAGTAGTTAATGCAACATAATGACCAAAATTCAGTTTATAATATTAAAAAGAACAATCTATATTCATATATATATATTCATGAGCCAATTCCTAACACATGACCTGCACTTTACTACTTAAAAAGAAAAAGAAAAAGAAATAAAAGAAAAAAACTGGCTAATAGACTGAAATATAAACAGTGATATTTACAAAAGTAGGAAAAAAACAATTAACGAATGTGTTTGTATTTGGTTCTGTAATGCTCATTTCTTTCAAGTGTTTACTTCACTAACCCATTTTAAACACTTTCCCCCTTCACTAACCCATTTTAAACACTTTTCCCCTTCACTAACCCATTTTAAACACTTTCCCCCTTCACTAACCCATTTTAAACACTTTTCCCCTTCACTATCCCATTTTAAGCACTTTCCCCTTCACTAACCCATTTTAAACACTTTCCCCCTTCACTAACCCATTTTAAACACTTTTCCCCTTCACTATCCCATTTTAAGCACTTTCCCCTTCACTAACCCATTTTAAACACTTTTCCCCTTCACTAACCCATTTTAAGCACTTTCCCCCTTCACTAACCCATTTTAAACACTTTTCCCCTTCACTATCCCATTTTAAGCACTTTCCCCTTCACTAACCCATTTTAAACACTTTTCCCCTCCACTAACCCATTTTAAACACTTTCCCCCTTCACTAACCCATTTTAAACACTTTCCCCCTCCACTAACCCATTTTAAACACTTTTCCCCTCCACTAACCCATTTTAAGCACTTTCCCCCTTCACTAACCCATTTTAAGCACTTTCCCCCTCCACTAACCCATTTTAAACACTTTCCCCTTCACTATCCCATTTTAAGCACTTTCCCCTTCACTATCCCATTTTAAGCACTTTCCCCCTTCACTAACCCATTTTAAACACTTTCCCCCTTCACTAACCCATTTTAAACACTTTTCCCCTCCACTAACCCATTTTAAACACTTTCCCCCTTCACTAACCCATTTTAAACACTTTCCCCCTCCACTAACCCATTTTAAACACTTTTCCCCTCCACTAACCCATTTTAAGCACTTTCCCCCTTCACTAACCCATTTTAAACACTTTCCCCCTTCACTAACCCATTTTAAGCACTTTCCCCCTCCACTAACCCATTTTAAACACTTTCCCCTTCACTATCCCATTTTAAGCACTTTCCCCCTCCACTAACCCATTTTAAGCACTTTTCCCCTTCACTAACCCATTTTAAACACTTTCCCCTTCACTATCCCATTTTAAGCACTTTCCCCCTCCACTAACCCATTTTAAACACTTTCCCCCTTCACTAACCCATTTTAAACACTTTCCCCCTTCACTAACCCATTTTAAGCACTTTCCCCCTTCACTAACCCATTTTAAACACTTTCCCCCTTCACTAACCCATTTTAAACACTTTCCCCCTTCACTAACCCATTTTAAACACTTTTCCCCTCCACTAACCCATTTTAAACACTTTCCCCCTCCACTAACCCATTTTAAACACTTTTCCCCTTCACTAACCCATTTTAAGCACTTTTCCCCTTCACTAACCCATTTTAAGCACTTTTCCCCTTCACTAACCCATTTTAAACACTTTTCCCCTCCACTAACCCATTTTAAACACTTTCCCCCTCCACTAACCCATTTTAAACACTTTTCCCCTCCACTAACCCATTTTAAACACTTTCCCCCTCCACTAACCCATTTTAAACACTTTTCCCCTTCACTAACCCATTTTAAGCACTTTTCCCCTTCACTAACCCATTTTAAACACTTTTCCCCTCCACTAACCCATTTTAAACACTTTCCCCCTCCACTAACCCATTTTAAACACTTTTCCCCTCCACTAACCCATTTTAAGCACTTTCCCCCTTCACTAACCCATTTTAAGCACTTTTCCCCTTCACTAACCCATTTTAAACACTTTCCCCCTTCACTAACCCATTTTAAGCACTTTTCCCCTTCACTATCCCATTTTAAGCACTTTTCCCCTTCACTAACCCATTTTAAGCACTTTTCCCCTTCACTAACCCATTTTAAGCACTTTTCCCCTCCACTAACCCATTTTAAGCACTTTTCCCCTTCACTAACCCATTTTAAGCACTTTCCCCCTTCACTAACCCATTTTAAGCACTTTCCCCCTTCACTAACCCATTTTAAGCACTTTTCCCCTTCACTAACCCATTTTAAGCACTTTCCCCCTTCACTAACCCATTTTAAACACTTTCCCCCTCCACTAACCCATTTTAAACACTTTTCCCCTTCACTAACCCATTTTAAGCACTTTTCCCCTTCACTAACCCATTTTAAGCACTTTTCCCCTTCACTAACCCATTTTAAACACTTTTCCCCTTCACTAACCCATTTTAAGCACTTTTCCCCTTCACTAACCCATTTTAAACACTTTTCCCCTTCACTAACCCATTTTAAACACTTTTCCCCTTCACTAACCCATTTTAAACACTTTTCCCCTTCACTAACCCATTTTAAGCACTTTTCCCCTTCACTAACCCATTTTAAACACTTTCCCCTTCACTAACCCATTTTAAACACTTTCCCCCTTCACTAACCCATTTTAAACACTTTTCCCCTCCACTAACCCATTTTAAGCACTTTCCCCCTTCACTAACCCATTTTAAACACTTTTCCCCTTCACTAACCCATTTTAAACACTTTTCCCCTTCACTATCCCATTTTAAGCACTTTCCCCCTTCACTAACCCATTTTAAGCACTTTTCCCCTTCACTAACCCATTTTAAGCACTTTCCCCTTCACTAACCCATTTTAAACACTTTTCCCCTTCACTATCCCATTTTAAGCACTTTCCCCCTTCACTAACCCATTTTAAGCACTTTTCCCCTTCACTAACCCATTTTAAGCACTTTCCCCCTTCACTAACCCATTTTAAGCACTTTTCCACCTTCACTAACCCATTTTAAACACTTTCCCCTTCACTAACCCATTTTAAACACTTTCCCCCTTCACTAACCCATTTTAAACACTTTCCCCCTTCACTAACCCATTTTAAGCACTTTCCCCCTCCACTAACCCATTTTAAACACTTTCCCCCTCCACTAACCCATTTTAAACACTTTTCCCCTTCACTAACCCATTTTAAGCACTTTTCCACCTTCACTAACCCATTTTAAACACTTTCCCCTTCACTAACCCATTTTAAACACTTTCCCCCTTCACTAACCCATTTTAAACACTTTTCCCCTTCACTAACCCATTTTAAACACTTTTCCCCTTCACTAACCCATTTTAAGCACTTTCCCCCTTCACTAACCCATTTTAAACACTTTCCCCCTTCACTAACCCATTTTAAGCATTGCATGTATTGTCTTGTTGTAAATGAGCACTATATGCATTGTATAGTGTACACGTTTTGGGAAGTTGGCAGCACATCTGTTGTTGTTGTCGCTTCCCCCCCCCCATCATGCACAAACGAACTCAAAAGTTCTTCAGTCATTCCTCTGGAAAGTAATAATCTCGATGATGAGTAAACACGCTCGTGAAATGGAGAAACACAGCGCGCGGAACTCTAGCGCGACTCGGTGACGTCACGCGCGTCCGTTATTTATTTTTCACTGGCAAATACTTCATTTCATGAACCGAAAGTCACACAGATGTACGCGTTTAACCTTACCTTCGTAGCACAGGATGCCGATGTTGTTGTTCATTTTGTCCAAGTACTGGTAGTTCAACAGGTCCATTTTGGTAAAAAGCATTTATGGACTTTTAGTCGCAGAAAGAGCAGCTTCTCTTTTTCTCTCGTCGGGAGTGCGTGTAAGGCCCAGCCTTTAACTTCAAACAGAGCGAAAATAACTAGTTTAACCCGACCAGGTTGAGTTCCTAACTAGTAGAAGTACTCTAACGCGAGTTTGAATAAACTTTAAGAAGTTTTAGCGTATGAAAATGGTTGTATTTAAGGACAAAGGGGTCGCGCCAGTTCTCCTCACAGCCCGCTGTAAGTCGACTGCACTGACACGCAGCCTATGATCGTTATGAGTGCGATGCGCGCTCCCGCGCTCCTCTGTGTGTGCGCGCCTCCTCCTCACACTGGGCACGCTCGCCAAATCCCGCGAGAGTTCCCCCCTCCCAAGCGCATGGGAATCGGTACATGTAATGGGGGAGGAGTATAGTAGAGGAAAGGAAATGTACAAAACAAAGAAAAGTTACTATGGAAAGTAATTTTTAACATGTTGTACGTAACTATTCCAGTAGTGACTACTACCATGGGACTCTGGATTTGTTTTGAGTAGAAATATTTATTATTGTAATCACAGTAATGAAGAGTAAGAGCTAGTATCGTCTGAACTAGATGAATGGTTACTTACTACTAGAAGCTATGAAGTGGTTAAACTGGTTACTTGTAGACTACATTTGCTGAATACATTAAAACAACATGCAAAGGAATATCTCCAGATTCAAAACTTTCCTAAAAAAAAAAAAAAAAGTGTTAAAAAATAAACTCTTTATGGATCCACTTCTGTATTAAATCTTAAATTAACAATATTGTCATTTTTATGCAATGGTCAATATGCCACCAGCACAATAAAAGTCTTTCTAGTATTATTATTATTATTATTATAGAATATACACAACACAGAACAAAACTTGCATACATGCACTAAAAATGCTGGGTTGTTTTAACCCAATTTTGGGTCACATTTTTTAAATACAATTTTTGGGTTTGTTAATATTTTTTCTGTAAAACGACAAACATAAATAGTGATGAGAGATGTATATTGACTGAGTAATCACTGTTTTTCAAAATTACAATTTTCACCTGGAGCCAAATTACAGGGGTGTACAAATATATGCCAATTATATGCCGTTTTATAAAAAAATGGGGGAAAAGCACTTTTTGTGTTGTTTTTCCTAAAGTTGGCATGCCTGAAACTCCAGAAGTATTAAAGATATCTTAATATCCTTTTAGATTTTGGTTCTTAACAAACGTTTAAAGGCTCTCGATGGTTCAATCCCAGAGATATGGAGATCTTAACGTGGCTCCGTGAGTAAACTGGGAAAGTTCAGTGGTCGAAATCCAAACGTGGGTCATTTTGCACACAGCTGATACTTTTCCTATTTAAAGAGGAATATCTGAAGATCAAATAATGTTGAAACTATACATGTATCTTGTGTTTTCTTAGGCTTTTAGGCTACTACTAAACTCAAGACAACACAACATATGAACTGATGTGATTTGTAAGGACTCTGCTGCCCTCTGGTGCCGTCCGAGATCATGTGCTTTTATTAGGGCTGAAAACAGACATGAAATAAATGATAGTGATTTCTGAACAGAATAATAACCATGTTATTATCTGGTTCAAAATCTATATATTTCTAAATATATAATCTAAAAGGATATTGAGATATATTTCATTCTTCTCAAGTTGTTCTTCATTGGCAATGATATACATCTGTGACGTTTCATACTTTGGCTTTCATCACTATTAATGTTCGTCTTTCTACAGAAAAAATATTAACACAAATCAAAAATTTGAGCCGGAGAAGTTAGCAAAGTTTGGTTGATTTGACATGGAATGACCCTAATGTTATTTTAAATTACGTCACTAAACGTTTCCTGGCTGCACAATGAGACTTCGATTTTTCTCAAAGTCATTTAAAATATAAAATGTTCAGCTTGTGCCGCAGGATATCTGTATGTTAATGATGCTCTGACAATAAAGTCAACCAGCGGGCCCCGGTTCAAGTTTTTGATTTTGTTCTTCAGATATTCCCCTTTAAATATAAAGTATCATCTGTATGCGGGACCCACATTTGCTCTTCGACCACTGAACTTTCCCAGTTTACTCACGGAGCCGCATTAAGATCTCCATATCTCTGGGATTGAACCATCGAGAGCCTTTAAAATGGAGAAACCAAAAGAAAAGTTTGTTAAAAACCAGAATCTAAAAGGATATTAAGATATCTTTAATACTTCTGGAGTATATATTTGGGGAAAATAACACAAGAAGTGCTTTTTCCCCATTTCTGAACGGTCACCGTTGGCATATAATACAACAAAGATTGATAAAGTCAACAGATTTCACTAATAGAGCTACCAATCTCTGTGTGAAAATAAAATAATGCTGCTGCCATCTTTCTAAAGTCATTTTTACACGCCTGTAAATTGGCTCCAGATCTCAGGTGAAAAGTATCATTCTGATCTCTACAAAACAGTGATTACCCAGTAAATATTCAACCATGGCATCTAATATTTGAGCTTTCATCACTATTAATGTTTGTCTTTCTTCAGAAAATAATATTAACGCAATCAAAAATTTGAGTTGGAGAAGTTAGCAACGTTTGGTTGATTTGGCATGGAATTACGTCACTAAACGTTTCCTGGCTGCACAATGAGACTCTCAATGTCATTTAAAATATATAAGGTTCGGCATGGCGCAGGATATCTGTATGGTAATGATGTTCCAGTTCAAATTTTTGATTGTTAATATTTTTTTCCTGTAGAAAGACAAACATAAATAGTGATGAAAGCCAAAGTATTAAACGTCACAGATTGACTGACTAATCACGGTTTTATAGATGAGGGTCAAAATGACACTTTTCACCTGAGATCTGGAGCCAATTTACAGGCGTGTAAAAATGACTTTAGAAAGATGGCAGCAGCATTATTTTATTTTCACACAGAGATTGGTAGCTCTATTAGTGAAATCTGTTGACTTTATCAATCTGTGTTGTATTATATGCCAACGGTGACCGTTCAGAAATGGGAAATAAGCACTTCTTGTGTGTCTCAAGTTTGAATGCCTGTAACTCAAGAAGTATTAAAGATATCTTAATATCCTTTTATGTTTTTAAAGGCTCTCGATGGTTCAATCCCAGAGATATGGAGATCTTAACGTGGCTCCGTGAGTAAACTGGGAAAGTTCAGTGGTCGAAAACCAAACGTGGGTCATTTTGCACACAGCTGATACTTTTCCTATTTAAAGAGGAATATCTGAAGATCAAATAATGTTGAAACTATAAATGTATCTTGTGTTCAATAATATGTGTGCGTTGTCTAGTTGTCCAGTATTGAAGTATATTATGCATGTTCAAGGTCTGAAGTCAGTTTATAGGTGGTTTGGTTTCATGTTGTGGATTCAAGGTTTATGATGTTTTGGATCATCACTTATGTAAACAAACTGCACTTGGGTTCTCGTCATGTCAGCATTGTGACATATTTTGGAGAAAACCATATTGATTTCATTTATTCCACATTTATTGTGTAAATTAAGTTAAATTAAAGGTTACATTTTGGTGAGTATTTTGAATGAGTGGAGTAATGGCCAAAACTAATTTTGCTCATCAGTATTTGTGAGTTTTGTCAGATCACCAACTCCATGTATGATCAATAGTAACGGTTGTGTCTGCTTTGGCAAACACACTAAAGAGGCGTTGCATGAGAAGTTTGTTCAAACCTGAAGTGGGCGGTAATGCTACTCAAACGGCCACTGTTGAAACCATCTCGAGTAACGAAGCTAAGATGATTAATTCTTACACAAGCCTGATGTGTGATTTTCTCCCGCCGTGAGCATCAGATTAGATCAGACTGTAAACGATCACAACACTCCCTCAAATCTGGCCTGTTTGAACTTCATAAAGTATATGATCATAAGCTGGGATGCACCGGCGTAATCAGGGCGTTTTACAGCCTTTCTGTCTCCAGGATCAGATAAAACAAGTCGAGTCGATGTTCAAACGCATGATCGCCCTCAAGATTGTGTCATATCTGACTAATGAGCCATTTTCATGCCATTGATCCATTAAAAACCAGGTCAAATCCAAGGCATAATCAGTCGCAGGCTGTAATTTGAGACCAACCAGTGGCATTACTTTAGTTCACTCAAAAATGATAAATTTCATTATCATTCACTCGCACTCATATAGTGAGAACATCACAACATTTGCAACACTGAACTGAATCTATACTGAACCGAATCAACAGTGAACTGAATCAGTGAACTGAACTGAATCAACAGTGAACTGAATCAGTGAACTGAACTGAATCAACAGTGAACTGAATCAGTGAACTGAACTGAATCAACAGTGAACTGAATCAGTGAACTGAACCGAATCAACAGTGAACTGAATCAGTGAACTGAACTGAATCAACAGTGAACTGAATCAGTGAACTGAACTGAATCAACACTGAACTGAATCAGTGAACTGAACTGAATCAACACTGAACTGAACTGATCTGAATAAAGACACTATTGTCTTTTTACCGCTGATTTACAGAGAATTTGAATGCATCTCATGTTTGATGAAGTTTGCATTACTGATTCTGTTATTTTCCTGTTGATCACCGTGAAGCTGCTTTGAAACAATCCCTTTTTCATAAAGGACTATAGAAATAACGCTTGAGATTCATGAGAGAAGAAACGGTTCATCACAGTTTGTTCTTTTGAATCAGATCTCTTCAATGAAACGGCTGATTCAGTTCACAAAACTAATGTGTTTGAATCGGAGTGATCAGGTTCTCAAGGAACGAACTGATTCAATGATCCATTCTCAGCAGTCGATGCTTCACTGAGAGGAAGGTTTTTACCCGAATAGCATCACAAACACAAAGCATCACATGACATTACGGTACTTTTGAAGCTTGAAAGCCTCAACATGGGGACTAACTTCACGTAAAAGAGCGTCCAGGACAATTCCTACTTTTGTCTGAACTCCTTTCTCCGCTGATGGATATTAGCTTACGCAGGTGTGAGGAACACGCCGTTTCTAGGGGACGCTGTATTGTTCGGGTTGTTTTGGAAAAGATGACGATCAGCTGGAGGAGCGCTACTCCTTACAGTACGAACACTACACCATATAAACATGATACCTCTGAGAAGCTCGGAGGCTGGTCACTACACACGTAACGTGAGCGTTTCACAGGTGTCAATCCCGTTCCACAGGCACACAACACAACAGCCAGGAGAAGGGTTCAGTAACAGAATACGCAGGCGTAGTGAAACAAGTATTGCTCCTGCTTTTTATTAAGTGCCTTTAATTAGTATGAAGCATCTAACACAATGCATGCACTTATTAATAAATATCTACATGTTGCTCTGCTGCTGTTGAGGTTCAGATACGAGTAGGTTTAAGGGTTTTTGAGCTGGGGTATGAATAATTACACAAATACTTTAAATGTAACGTACGTATATGTGAAAATGAGCTGACTGTAGCCCTACAGAAAATACAATTATGCTTCAGTCAAGGGTGCAATTATTTGATCAAAAATACAGAAAAAAACTGTGAAATATTATTCCAATGTAAAACAGCTGTTTTTTATGAGAATATACACCAATCAGGTGAAGTGAATAACACTGATGATCTCTGTTAGTGGGTGGGATATATTAGGCAGCAAGTGAACATTTTGTCCTCAAAGTTGATGTGTTAGAAGCAGGAAAAATGGGCAAGCGTAAGGATTTGAGCGAGTTTGACAAGGGCCAAATTGTGATGGCTAGACGACTGGGTCAGAGCATCTCCAAAACTGCAGCTCTTGTGGGGTGTTCCCGGTCTGCAGTGGTCAGGATCTATCAAAAGTGCTCCAAGGAAGGAACAGTGGAGAACCGGAGACAGGGTCATGGGCGGCCAAGGCTCATTGATGCACGTGGGGAGCGAAGGCTGGCCCGTGTGGTCCGATCAAACAGACGAGCTACTGGAGCTCAAATTGCTCCAGAAGTTAATGCTGGTTCTGATAGAAAGGTGTCAGAATACACAGTGCATCTCAGTTTGTTGTGTATGGGGCTGCATAGCCGCTGACCAGTCAGGGTGCCCATGCTGACCCCTGTCCACCGCCGAAAGCACCAACAGTGGCACGTGAGCATCAGAACTGGACCACGGAGCAATGGAAGAAGGTGGCCTGGTCTGAGGAATCACGTGTTCTTTTACATCACGTGGATGGCCGGGTGCGTGTGCGTGGCTTACCTGGGGAACACATGGCACCAGGATGCACTATGGGAAGAAGGCAAGCCGGCGGAGGCAGTGTGATGCTTTGGGCAATGTTCTGCTGGGAAACCTTGGGTCCTGCCATCCATGTGGATGTTACTTTGACACGCACCACCTACCTAAGCATTGTTGAGACCATGTACAGCCTTTCATGGAAACGGTATTCCTGGTGGCTGTGGCTCTTCCAGCAGGATAATGCTCCTGACACAAAGCACAAATGCTTCAGGAATGGTTTGAGGAGCACAACAACGAGTTTTTAGGTGTTGACTTGGCCTCCAAATTTGAACATTAGTGACAAGACAGAAGCGACAAAAAAAGCTTTAAGATGTAGTGTTTAAAATACACATCACATTTGAATGCCATTTATTGCATGCCTACAATGATAAAAAGACACAACAGCAAACCAACATGACAGAACACTTCATCTCAGAAGTGAACGAGAAACCAGCAACACCAACGATGGAGTCAGGACTATTTCAGTTGCTTATATTTCAATGCTTGATTTCATTTGAATTGACAGAAACGGTCCAGACGTCAATCTAGAAACAAACCACCAAACATGGAGTCACACCCAGACTTTACCAGAAACCCTGGAGCGAGACCTGAACCCTTTGGGAAGTAAAGCTGAGGTCTCTGGTCTGGAAGGAAAGAAGTGTGTTTGGTGCAAACCCAATTCAGCCCAACAACACCCAAACACTGAGCAATCCTTCAGCACAAATGTCCCAGCAGGACAATGACCAAAAACACACACCAGAGCCGAATCAAAAACTCTTTCCATCGGATTGGGTCAATTTGCATTGAATGGTGTTTTGAATAGCTTTATACCGTTGTTGGAAGCAACTGCATGCTATATTTTTATATGAAAACAAGCTGAAAACACTCTTCCTTAATGAGCCTCATGTCAACTATACATTGGTTTAGCTTCTTCTTTAAATAAAATAA
>CM077213.1:35765502-35923002 GCA_039654625.1 Rhinogobio ventralis | reverse complement strand
TGCTTCTCCCTCCATACAAACCACAATATAACTGCAAACTACACGGCAGGTTAGAGTTTAGTGATTATGGTGAAACAACAACCAACATTTTGAACCCTTAATGTGATGCAGCAGCAGAAATAAAGCCATTGGTTAACGGCGGTTAACTAGTGATCTATTAACAGTCTTTCCGGGTGAGAGCGTTCAGAATATGGGATGGAGTGTTTGTTCCTCACAGATGAAAACCAGCCAGTGAAGGAGACTTCTGATCCCAAATAAAGCCTTCAATAAAAGCTGGAGACTTTTTGTTATATTGAATCATGATAGAATACATTAGCATGCATAACATGTTTTTAGCATTGTCCTAAATGGTGTCGCTATGTGGTTGCTACTTAAATCCCAAACCCATGTATTACAAACGTGGAAAACATCTAAATTCCACTGCCATTAGGTCTTTAAAAAAATAAAAAATAAAACAGCCAGTGAATCAGTTTAATCTTCTGTTTAATGATTTCTGAATGTTGGTGAAGCGACTCTGGAGGTGAAGTTCATGCGTTCCTCTCCTCATACAGACGGCAGATGCTGAAAACACCACGCACTTCAGTGTGTGTAGACGCTCGTTCACACAGAACATTTCAGCGACATGCACCTGATCAACTAGATGTAGTCGAAGTGTTCGATGTACTAAAAACAAATGTTTTTCCTTGGCGTTTTTTTATTTACAGACGACAACTTTGTCAAAATGATCCAAACAACTAAAATCGCTGTATTCTGCTGTCAGGCCAGTAGGTGGCGATGTCACTTTGTAAAGAAACACTACACGCCTGTAGACTGAACGCGTAACACGCATGCGCTTTTGTAGCTTACACAGAGACGATAACAGTATCATTTTCAAAAATGATAGTTTGAGTTTTCCGGCCCCCAAAATGCAGCTATTGTGTGAATGAACGGCCAAAACGGCATGTAAATGGACCTTAAATATCGAATATTAGACAAAAAGCCACCCTACTCTTCCCCTACTGACCTAACGCGTGCTAGCCAGACGGGATTTAAACTATCGGCTGGAGACCCAAGTTTGGTTTGAAGAGGATAAACATACCAAACACAATGTTCTCTCACCATTCCTGATTTCTAACACACACTCTCGCAGTGTTCGGTGTGATCTTGCGGCTGTCAGAGCAGAAACAAAAGCTGCTGTATATTGTAATATTTCCTTATATTGTAATTGCTGCCTAACACATTCTCTGTCTGCTTAACTAAATACATGTTAACTAACCACATAACATTACAGCTGTATATCACTCATGTGGATGTTTCTTTAACGCACTCGTCTCTGACTGAGAACACTTCCTAAACTCTAACAAGCATTTCCTGTAAAGCTGCTTTGAAACGATATATATATATGTTGTGAAACGCCCTGAATTGCCGGCCCTTGCAGGTGTTTCTTATTGGCATGATGTTTTCAGGGACACAAATACACTGCACACTTCTGATGATGTCATTGAGAAAACTCAACGCGAGGAGGCACTTTTACTCCTGCAAGCTTTATTTCACATTGATACTAGACTTTTCTTCTTGAAATCTATCAAGACAACAGCTTGTGTGCATCATCAACAGTTGTGTGTGCCCCACTTCAGTGACCTTTAACCTTTGACCTCTGGCCCAAAACCCCAGGTTCACGCATGTGTGCTGCTGAAATGAGCCGAGGGCCCCTGGACGGGACGTTTACTGACAGAACCAGTGTAAAGGCTGTTTTTATCATTAGACAGACACTTATGTACTGATTTAAACCTTTTAATAAGGATGCCGTGCATTATGAAAGATCTTATCCATTATTTTGTAAAACATTGTTCTTTCTCAGACAGCTAGAAGGCATTAATTAATCAAACACAATGCAAGGGGACAAACAATATGAATGAAGAGCCGTTTTGTTCTCCAGCACACATGCGAACACTCACAGGAACGGACAGGCAGCTGAAAGAGCTTCAACAGACAAAGCAGAGCCATTCACAGGCCAAATCAATGAACTCCAACAACACTCCAAACTCCACACACAACTTCTAGTCTTCATCTCATTCTCATTAACTTATTTTTCATTCTTAAATGTTAGTGAGGCTTAGACCATTGCTATGGTGCTGTGGGTGGTTACCAGGGTGTTAATATTCATTTGTTAAGGTGTTATGAGCAGTGTGTTACTATGAGGTTGCTAGGGTGCTGTGGGTGGTTCCCAGGGTGTTGCTATGCAGTTGCTAAGGTGTTGAGGGTGGTTCAGGGGGCGTTACTATGCAGTTGCTAGGGTGTTGTGGGTGGTTCCCAGGACGTTGCTATGCAGTTACTAGGGTGTTGTGGGTGGTTCCCAGGGTGTTGCTATGCAGTTGCTAAGGTGTTATGAGCAGTGTGTTACTATGAGGTTTCTAGGGTGCTGTGGGTGGTTCCCAGGGTGTTGCTATGCAGTTGCTAAGGTGTTGTGGGTGGTTCCCAGGGCGTTACTATGCAGTTGCTAGGGTCTTGTGGGGGGTTCCCAGGACGTTGCTATGCAGTTACTAGGGTGCTGTGGGTGGTTCCCAGGGTGTTGCTATGCAGTTGCTAGATGTTTTGAGAGAATTTTAATGTGTTTTAGTGCAGTTGCTAGGGGGTTGTGGGTGGTTGTCAGGTCATTGATACACAGTTACTAAGGTGCTCTGAGTGGGTTTTAGTGTTTCTATGCAGTTTCTAGGGTGTTGCGGGTGGTTGTCAGGGCATTGATATGCAGTTGCTAGGGTCCTGTGGGGAGGATGCCAGGGTGTTGCTATCCATCTGCTGGGGTGTTGTATGTGGTTGCTAGGGCAAAATCATTTTCAAAAATGCCTTCATTATTTAGAAGCTGAAAACAGAAAAGAAATTGAAACATCCATATGATTTCAACAGATGACATAACGCAGACCGCTCACTAAAGGAAGGCCAGCGACGCAGAAACAAGATCCTCACAGCCTCAACAAAAGGACTACAGAGTAATTATTGACCCGACGACTCCGCGCAGGGAGGCGTCCGTATGTTTGAGCATTCCACAGAACAATAACAAAGAAATATCAATCTTTTATTAAGAGGAAAGAAAAATGGCCCTGGGACTCAAAGGTCAACTTCCTGTTTGGATCCTGTTTGGACTGCAGGTGCGAGCATGAGCACAAACACGTGAGCGAGCCGCGGACGGACGTCTGGCTGAGCAGCAGGTATTGTCTGACACACCTCAACGCGCTGAAACTACACTGGCTTCCTGCTGCATGAGACGTGTGCTAAACTTCTGCAGCATGAAAAGCCTCACTGCATGCATTGAAAAAATATGATATGCCGATATGATAGATAAAACTATTTTTATTGACAAAGTTATGTAATTACTAGTAAAGTTCAGAACCATTCAAATACAAAAAATACAATACAATAAAAATATAAATTTGAAAATTGTCATAAAAGTTATTATTTTTCAAAACATACTTCTCCAAAGTGTGAATACTGTGCTATATATATATATGATCAAGCATAATTATTAGGGATATCATGATATATGATTTGTATATGAGAAAACTAACAACTAATTGTTTTTATACTTTTAATTCATTGACTACGTTTTTGAAATATTAAGATATACAGTACACAACAATTCATATGTCTGAGGTCAGCAGGATTTTAATTTTTTTTCTCTTCTGCTCACCAAGGCTGCATTTATTTGATCATAAATACAGTAAAACAGTGAAATATTAATCCAGTGTAAATCAGCTGTTCTCTATGTGAATATATAGTAAAGTGTGATTTATTCCTGTGATCAAAGCTGAATTTATCATCATTACTCCAGTCTTCAGTGTCACATGATCCTTCACAAATCATTCAATATGAGGATTTGATGCTCAACAAACATTTATGATTATAATCAGTGCTGAAAACAGTTGTGCTGCTTCAGATTTATGGTTTCATGACTCAGCAGAGGTAAAGTTCTGGTAGGTTATCATTAAAATGGTATGGTAATCTGAATGGTAATTTTGACATTTGGCATTCAACTGTTGAGTTCTATAACAAAATGTACAAATGGAATATTTCTAGAAGATCACAGTTGGTCTGGATGAGTTCTTTGCCCTGAGAAACTGCACCACTTTAATCGCTAATAAAACCATGATCTGTTTGTCTGACACTGTTTTGAACAGTGTAATTGGGCTGTTTTGCCTCAAGCACACAGCTAAATGCAAGCCGTCACCTGACTCCGGCTGACAAAGAGAGCCACACCTTCCATGTTACTTGTGCATTCCCATCTCTACACTGAAGTGAGTGTGTGCACTGCCGTAGCTTGCAAGGCCATGCGTCAGGGCCGAACGCGCGCTCATGTGAGTCAACGGCTCTGCCTCCAAGTGTTCCAGCAAGTAAGAACAATTCCAAAGGCTTGCAATAAATGCAAACGAGCAGGAGGAGCTAGCAGTGAAAACAGGTCAGACGCATTGTGAGGGGACAAAGGCCCAACGACATGACATCACAAAAACACAGCAGGGGGGAGGAAGAGGAACAACGGCGATCCCAAGCCTCTCCAGATGCACGTCCACTGTCATTGGAGCGACCCATGCAGCTCGCAGCTTTGACACCATGACCCACTTTCGGTTTTAATTCAGAGTCACAACAGGTTCAGAAAGCATTAGAGGAAAGTTCTGGTTTTAAGAGCAAACTCCAGTGAATCAGAATATCTTCCCCTCTCTCTCTTCTCTTCTCTGATGAAGAGGGCGGGGCAACCTGTCACTCACATGAGATCCACCAATAGCAAACCACAAGCATCCAATCAATTCCCCACAGACACAATCAAGCCCCGCCCTACATCTGTTCTTGTTCCTGAAGCGATTCACTCGATATACGGCACAATAGAGAAGATTGCACAATGTGAACTCAGAATTCTGAGGAAAAAAATCTGAATTGTGAGATGTAAACAAAATGTATAGAAAGAGTCAAAAATGCAGGATGTACACTCAGAATTCTGAAAAAAGACGAGAAAAGACTAGTGCAACTTCCCTTTCATGATGACTTTCAAACACTTCTACTATCCCAGCTTGTAGGGTGATTTGATTGAAATAAGGAAACAGTATCTTGGTCACAGTAACTCACCGGCTGCTAGTTCAGTTCAGTTGCACTGCAGGTTTGCAGAAGTTTAGGTGGGAGTTATATTGCTGGCAAACCACAGTCAACACATTTTATACTCCTAACCAAACCCTGCGAGCCCAACAGAGCAGCGCGAACAGGCCGCTGAAACATGTAGATGTTGCACAATGAATTCCAGTAACACTAAAAGCCTGAGCAGGATTTGACGGTGCTTAATCTAGGAAGGAATTTTCTGACGGAAAGCACAGCAGCGTGTTCACGACAGGCCGGAGGAAGCAGCACGGTTCTTTTCAAAGTCTTGTTCTTTCATAACGCTCTTGCCGCTATCATATATCAGTGCATCGAGCTGAAAAGCAACAGCAACGGAAGGCATTTCAGGGCATTATGTGAAGGCATTTCTCATGTAAATGATCAAGGGCTCAATGCAGACACAGAATAAAGCCTTATGGAAATTAAGCAGCTCTCTCTCTCTCTCTCAGAGATCACTTACTGTATGAGGAATACAGACAGACAAATAATGCACATTTCAGACGTTTCATTCAATAGTTTTGTCAAAAGACCAAAACAAAACAATGCATGCATATCGGTTATCTGACAATTAATAAAAAACTATTTTAATCAATCTCTGAAATGGACTCACGTTTCTCATCGTCTTGGTGCACTAAAGATGCTGCTCTTGACAAAACATCCAAAGGCGTTTCCATCCTGGTCCAGAACCTGAGCATGAAAACCAGATTGTTAAAGGGTTAGTTCACCCAAAAATGAACATTATCCCATGATTTACTCTCCCTCAAGCCGTTCCTAGGTGTATATGACTTTCTTCTTTCAGAATCAGAGTTACATTAAACAATATCCTGGCTCTTCCCAGATTTATAATGGGAGTGAATAGGGGTTCCATCATAAAAGTGATCTATACGACTGCAGGGGTTAATAAAGGCCTTCTGGAGCCAAGAAAAATATCCATATTTATAACTACATAAACTATAATCACTGGCTTCCAGTAATGGCAGAAGAGTGACCTCTGACCCAACACATGATGTATTGATGAATGCGTCATTCTACGTCATGCGTCGAGTCAGAGGTCACTCGTCATGCGTCGGGTCAGAGGTCACTCATCATGCGTCGGGTCAGAGGTTGTCTACTCTCACCTGAGCTTACGCTACTCCTACATCCCACATCATGTGTTGGGTCAGAGGTCGTCTACTCCCACCTGAGCTTACGCTACTCCTACCTCATGTGTCCCTGTCAGAGGTCATCTACTCCCACCTGAGTTTACGCTACTCCTACATCCTACCTCATGTGTCCCCGTCAGAGGTCATCTACTCTCACCTGAGCTTACGCTACTCCTACATCCTACCTCATGCATCGGGTAAGAGGTCACTCGTCATGTGTCGGGACAGAGGTAGTCTACACTCACCTGAGCTTATGCTACTCCTACATCCTACATCATAGGTTGGGTCAGATGTCGTCTACTCCCACATCATAGGTCGGGTCAGATGTCGTCTACTCTCACCTGAGCTTACGCTACTCCTACATGTTACGTCATGTGTCGGGTCAGAGGTCACTCGGCATGTGTCAGGACAGAGGACGTCTACTCTCACCTGAACTTACGCTACTCCTACATTCTACGTCATGCGTCGGGTCAGAGGTCGTCTACTCTCACCTGAGCTTACGCTACTCCTACATCCTACGTCATGTGTCAGATCAGAGGTCACTCATCATGCGTTGGGTCAGAGGTCATCTACTCTCACCTGAGCTTACGCTACTCCTACATTCTACATCATGCGTCGGGTCAGAGGTCGCCTACTCTCACCTCAGCTTACGCTACTCCTACATTCTATGTCATGCGTCGGGTCAGAGGTCGTCTACTCTCACCTGAGCTTACGCTACTCCTACATTCTACGTCATGCGTCGGGTCAGAGGTCGCCTACTCTCACCTGAGCTTACGCTACTCCTACATTCTATGTCATGCGTCGGGTCAGAGGTTGTCTACTCTCACCTGAGCTTACGCTACTCCTACATCATAGGTCGGGTCAGATGTCGTCTACTCTCACCTGAGCTTGCACTACTCCTACATCTTACGTCATGTGTCGGGTCAGAGGTCACTCGGCATGTGTCAGGACAGAGGACGTCTACTCTCACCTGAGCTTATGCTACTCCTACAACCTACATCATAGGTCGGGTCAGAGGTCACTCGGCATGTGTCAGGACCGAGGTCGTCTACTCTCACCTGAGCTTATGCTACTCCTACATCCTACATCATAGGTTGGGTCAGATGTCGTCTACTCCCACATCATAGGTCGGGTCAGATGTCGTCTACGCTCACCTGAGCTTACGCTACTCCTACATCATAGGTCGGGTCAGATGTCGTCTACTCTCACCTGAGCTTACGCTACTCCTACATCCTACGTCATGCGTCGGATCAGAGGTCACTCATCATAGGTCGGGACAGAGGTCATCTACTCTCACCTGAGCTTACGCTACTCCTACATTCTACGTCATGCGTCGGGTCAGAGGTCGCCTACTCTCACCTGAGCTTACGCTACTCCTACATCCTACGTCATGCGTCGGATCAGAGGTCACTCATCATAGGTCGGGTCAGAGGTCATCTACTCTCACCTGAGCTTACGCTACTCCTACATTCTACGTCATGCGTCGGGTCAGAGGTCGCCTACTCTCACCTGAGCTTACGCTACTCCTACATCCTACGTCATGCGTCGGATCAGAGGTCACTCATCATAGGTCGGGTCAGAGGTCATCTACTCTCACCTGAGCTTACGCTACTCCTACATTCTACGTCATGCGTCGGGTCAGAGGTCGCCTACTCTCACCTGAGCTTACGCTACTCCTACATCCTACGTCATGCGTCGGATCAGAGGTCACTCATCATAGGTCGGGTCAGAGGTCATCTACTCTCACCTGAGCTTACGCTACTCCTACATTCTACGTCATGCGTCGGGTCAGAGGTCGCCTACTCTCACCTGAGCTTACGCTACTCCTACATCCTACGTCATGCGTCGGATCAGAGGTCACTCATCATAGGTCGGGTCAGAGGTCGTCTACTCTCACCTGAGCTTGCACTACTCCTACATCTTACGTCATGTGTCGGGTCAGAGGTCACTCGGCATGTGTCAGGACAGAGGACGTCTACTCTCACCTGAGCTTATGCTACTCCTACAACCTACATCATAGGTCGGGTCAGAGGTCACTCGGCATGTGTCAGGACCGAGGTCGTCTACTCTCACCTGAGCTTATGCTACTCCTACATCCTACATCATAGGTTGGGTCAGATGTCGTCTACTCCCACATCATAGGTCGGGTCAGATGTCGTCTACGCTCACCTGAGCTTACGCTACTCCTACATCATAGGTCGGGTCAGATGTCGTCTACTCTCACCTGAGCTTACGCTACTCCTACATCCTACGTCATGCGTCGGATCAGAGGTCACTCATCATAGGTCGGGACAGAGGTCATCTACTCTCACCTGAGCTTACGCTACTCCTACATTCTACGTCATGCGTCGGGTCAGAGGTCGCCTACTCTCACCTGAGCTTACGCTACTCCTACATCCTACGTCATGCGTCGGATCAGAGGTCACTCATCATAGGTCGGGTCAGAGGTCATCTACTCTCACCTGAGCTTACGCTACTCCTACATTCTACGTCATGCGTCGGGTCAGAGGTCGCCTACTCTCACCTGAGCTTACGCTACTCCTACATCCTACGTCATGCGTCGGATCAGAGGTCACTCATCATAGGTCGGGTCAGAGGTCATCTACTCTCACCTGAGCTTACGCTACTCCTACATTCTACGTCATGCGTCGGGTCAGAGGTCGCCTACTCTCACCTGAGCTTACGCTACTCCTACATCCTACGTCATGCGTCGGATCAGAGGTCACTCATCATAGGTCGGGTCAGAGGTCATCTACTCTCACCTGAGCTTACGCTACTCCTACATTCTACGTCATGCGTCGGGTCAGAGGTCGCCTACTCTCACCTGAGCTTACGCTACTCCTACATCCTACGTCATGCGTCGGATCAGAGGTCACTCATCATAGGTCGGGTCAGAGGTCGTCTACTCTCACCTGAGCTTACGCTACTCCTACATCCAACATCATGCGTCGGATCAGAGGTCATCTACTCTTACGAAAGCTTACACAACTCCTACATCATGCGTTGGGCGTTACTCTCCCGCCGGAAAGTAGATTCACGTACGGCCATTACCAGTTATTATAGTTTATGTAGTTATAAATATGGATATTTTCTTCAGAAGGCCTTTATGAACCCCTGCAGTCGTATAGATCACTTTTATGATGGAGGGATGCACTTTTTGGGGCTTCAAAATCTCAACCCCTATTCACTCCCATTATAAACCTGGGAAGAGCCAGGCTATTTTTTAATATGACTCCGACTGTATTTGGCTGAAAGAAGAATGCCATATACACCTAGAGTGGCTTGAGGGTGAGTAAATCATGAGATAATGTTCAGTTTTGGTTGAACTATCCCTTTAAAGCCAACAACACGTGAATGTAACATTCTGTCGCATGCTAGATCTGTAAGTATTGGCAACCTCTTTGCCACAATGTTTCCTCATGCATTCCCGGAATAAACAGTGCAAACGTGGAGGTCACACTTCACATTCCACAGAGCTCCAAACACAACAGATCCCAACTTTAGAATGGGAATTAAACTTCTGGAATGCGCTTTGTGCACGCGTGTGCGTGTCTGTTGAGCAACAGAACGAGAACGCGCCGCGATTATTAATAATGCTTGCGGTGCATGCGTTTGTTACTCATCAGTGCGTTACTTATTGATGTGGTCGCATGAAACAGTACGCGGGTTAGTGTTACACTGTAACATGTGTTCTCTACGCGGAGCTCTTCCTACACATGCGTGTACGAAGTCGTGTAAACTACATACCACTTTGAAGCGCCACTTTGAAATCTCCCCAGTCACAAAGTCGATGAGAGATCCCGAGCAAAAAAAAGCCCAAACAGCGATAAATCCAGTGGGAAAGCTCCAGAGTTTGATGTGGTAGTCCAGGACTGCGTGTGCGCGCGAGCTGCGGGGAAGAATGCTTGGAATGATGGAATTCTCTTCCTAGCAGGTGATGAGAGTGGAGGATTCTCATTGGTCGGGATCAGGGGGATGAGATCAGCATGCATTATGCTAATGAGGGAGTGACGTCATCGCAGCCCTGCGACAGGTACCGCGGGAAGGGGAAGTGCGCACACAAACAAAACACACTTATTTAGAAAGGTTTATTGACATTTAAAGAGCATGAATGGATCCACTGCTTCAGTCATTAGTTTCATGCTTGGACTGTAAATAAATATGAAATATAATATTACACAGTTATGAGTTATTGTAATAAATGACTGTCAGTCACGATGGTTTTCTACGCCAGCCTCTCCACATTTTCTGCAGCTTTCTTGCGCTGTATGACACCGTTTTCACAAGACCTGCAAAACAAGTTTCAACATCAGTGTGAATCAATACATAAAAACATGATTACACTTCAGAAATCAGCTCAACTCATCCTTGAGCGCTGGGATGGCAGAATGAAACAGCACTGAGGATTTCACCTCTATTTGACAAATAATAGCATTGGAAAAATAATCATATTCAGAAGATCATTTTGTTCGCATTTCAATTACTCAAGATTATGAAAAATCTAAAACTTTTATAAATGTTTGGTATTGTGCAAAAATAAACCTCTTCCTTATTTAGTTATGCTTTGAGGACATTATTATATCATACTTTGTTGGGTAAGTTACTCCAAAAAAGCAATTCATTACTAGTTACTAATTACATCTTCAATGGTGTACAAATTACTCTCTCCAAAAAGTATTTAATTAAATCCTATATCAACCTCGACTAGTTACGAGATTCAAGGATAGACATGCATTTTGAGGTTAATTCCACTATTGTATTATATATAATTGTTCTATACACAGTATTTAGTTCAATTACATCAGAAATAGCTAATTAAATTACAGAAGAAATAAGAGTAATCCCTTACTTTACTTTTTCAAGGGAAAAGTAATTAAAATACAGTAACTAATTACTTAGTAAGTACACCCAACACTGCCCCTCACCGGCGGTGGCGATTCCTTTGGCACTCTGTGTTAGGCTGGAGCTTTTCACTATCGATGAAATTCCTGTGAAAACAGTGTAATTACAGGAGATTACAAATCATAATTTGGCAACTACAGCAAGTATAACAAGTCATCTGCCAACGGCATGCAGAACTGCTGCTATTAGTTAGTAAGTATATAAGTTAAAGGCACAATATGTAATTTTAAAGTCGCTTATTCAAAACAAAGGCGTGTCTTGACTCCTTGATTGGGCGGAGCTTTTATTCTGCCGCGAGCGCTTCCGCTTCTCCCGCTCGTGTGTGTGTGTGTGTGGTAACGCAGCGCTGTTTTATCATATCACACACATCTGAGTGTGTTAAAGTGATGTTATAATGCTACTATGAGACGCTTGTTCACACTGCAGTGAGCGAGATCATATCAGGCATGGTAAAACATGGTACTCGCGGTAAATCAAGAACACCAGATCTAAACAATAAGACTAACTGTGTTGAGCTGGAGAACAATGATTAGTTTCTGTCCATGAATGATCCAAACAGTTGCTCAGCGTCTAATAAAACACATCAGATATTAAAGCGGCTTTGGGGTTTCCATGGTTACTACAAAATAAAACCGGAGGGTAACGCAGGTGTGATGTCATTGATAGTCGACGCACGCACACGGACCGTGTCCTGGTTAAAATGTATGATTTCTCTGGATTCTTGGAAACATTTGGGATAATGTACGCAAGTCAACTAAATATATAACACTGTTCTAGTGGCTTTTGGATATCTTACATATTGTGCCTTTAATTATATTTAAGTTAAATTAAATGTAAGGTAACCACATGGTGATTTAAAACCACTTTTGCTTTATGTTGTGAGATAATGTCATGTCTCAGTTCTGTAGTGAATCCATTCTGACAGTGATTGACAGGTGATATTCAGTTGGAACCAAATCCAATGCAATAGTGCATCAGCGTTGTTTACAGGTGAAGTGTCTGGCATGGACACACGCAGGTGTTTGTGAGAAACGCTGACGGTTATTATGACAATGAGACATGAGGGTGAGGCCGCTGGAGAAACTCAACACCGACACAACCCAGCCGGCCAGTTTGGTGAGTCTCTTTAAAACCACTGCTTATTTGCCCTTTCATTCATTTTGTGTAAAACGTGTGCTAGTCAAATGAGATCCAGCTCTCGAGTGTCGTGTTTATTAGACAGCGTCAGATATACTCACGGCGAACTTCTTCACTCAAAATGCCTTTGCAGTGATATAGAGTCAGTGAACATCCTCTGAGAGCGACGGTTAGATGAATCTGGACATATATGCTGCACTTTCCTCTCAATAACATAATAAACACCACAAAAATGCCAGCAGTTCAGAAAGCATCTGATCGTAGTGATGTGGATAAGTCTGTGATTCTAGTCACGTCATGTTTATTTCTACAGCACTTTATGCAATATATTGCTTTTATTATGCAAACATAAATGTGTGTCTGCAGTGTGTGCGTACACAACCACCCTATAATGGTAACACTGCTTTTTTTTAATCCCCATAAATCATAAGCAGTGTCTCAGAACAAGCCGTTTGCAGGTTCCAGCGGTGTGACGTCACCAATAACACGTTATAATTAGAGTACAGTTCCAAGCCCAGGGGCCTCCTTTATAAAACTTTCCGTAGATTTCATCCTAAAAGTGTACCTACGCACAAAATCCCTTTATAAATCCCAGCCAGCGGAAGATTGTGTGTACGTGCATCTCCTCCCCGAAATCACCATATATGAGCTTACAACGCCTAGTTTTACCATAACCTCATCTGCATATCATTTCCATGCATATTCCCATCCACGTCACGCCATGTTTAACAATAAAAAATATTAGATACGGACTATAAATGCCATTTGCGCCTTACACAGTACATTTCTGAAAACCATCCAATATCCTTTTTATGTTTTAGAATAAATATATCAAAATATGTATCCGTGTTCATTTTGTTGACAAATAATTTGTGTCAACGACCTTTTTTCAGTGACGAAAACGAGACGATGACTAAATAAAAACCAGTTTTGTATGACAAAAACTATGAGGAAAAACTGTCATTTTCGTCAACGAATAAAAACGAGATGAAAATGTTAGGGAGGGGCGATTAGAGATCCCGTCAGAACGGATGTCCTGTGTAACGTGCGGATCAAACGGCGGGAAAACACGGAGCTGATGAGCTTCTACAGGCTCACGCGACAGCGCTTCAGAGCGGCTCAATCAATCACACACATTTATGAACTAATGCTGAGGAATAATGACAGTGTTTACTGTACGATGTTTAGACGGTTGATCTCCTCATCTGAACTGCAATAGTAAGACATTTCAAAATAAGAGTCCCGGTGTATCTCCAGCTTGTTTATAATTAAATGTCACGCATTATATATACGGTTTTGGTTACATGATAAACAATTCAAGTGCATTCCCATTTAATTCATAGTCAGGAGGAAAGCCTGAGAACAGCATTTGACACACATTATTCAATAAAGTATCAGGGTTATAATAGTTCACTAAAACTTGAAATTAAATAAATGTTAACTGAACTTATTTGAAGCTTTAGCTTAACCTGATATACTCGCTAAAACAGAAATACTTTCGAGTATTTTTAATGTCAAAAACACAATTATGTTAAAATGTGAGCTGACACGTATTCAAGTAACAGTCGGTTATGTAATGCTTAAATGCTCAATTAATGCATTACAACTGAACTAAACTCATTCGTTTTTAGGAGACTAAAACTAAAAACAATTCAGGTGAGTAAAATATGACTAAAACTATATCAAAATTTGCTGTCAAAATTAAAAAATAAAGTTGATTCATTCATTTCCATGGGCCAAATGGTATTTTAATTCTAAATATTTAGTTCATTTTAAAAATTCAAATCAAATTCTTGCAGTTTTGCTGGTAATGTGAACATATAGGCTATTTTTAATGGGAACAGATCCTTATTTATTGCAGTGTAAATACAACTGTCTGACTCGGCGCGTCCCTGACAAAGATGTCTTTACACGCCGTGTCCGTGCAGCTGCGGTTGTACAGTAAGCTCTTATCATTGGACCGATTCAAACCGGACCGTTCGACCGCCGAATCCTGCAGTGTCTGTGATATCACTGATCGTCGTTCTCGCTAAAACATATTCTGTCCTAACATGAGATCTGCAGTTTAGTTTAAAGAGGAATTAGCCTATATTTAATCCTTACTGTCATTAAAACAGGGCATCACAGAAATGATCAAAAGTAGCACATCCACATCTAAATTCATATCATTTTTGTTTAAATTCTGAGTAATGACTTTATGTAATTTCACTGCATATCGCCATTAATGTAAATGTGTATATCAAAATGAAAACAGAGTTTAAAATTGTTCTTACTTTCCTCACTCTAGTAAAAGAGTTCGTACGCATGGCTCAGAGTTTGCGTGCATGTGCGCAGATCTTCCCGTCAAGTTTGTTTTTATAAAACGTATGCGTCGGAAGTGGCGTACGCCTCTTTCAGGGCCAGTTTTGTGCGGGTACTACCAACGAAAACAAACAGCACGGAGAGAGAAAAGTACGCATTCTGTTTATGGAAATACAATCATTATTTTGAGTCTGTCAAAGGCAAGAACATTACTGTAAGGCTAGATGTGATAACACATTTATATATAATGTCATGAAATAGTTACGTGTCGCCTATCAACACATCCCAGCATAAACGCTCTTGTTATTAAAGTGGTTATGTTCACAGCTCACTATAATTTGAATAGTCAAGCACATGCGTGATTTGGCATGGCTGCCAGTGCAAATAATAAACAGCCTAACCATTGCCTTACCTAATGCAGCAAAACATACACGTTTTCTTCAAATTCTGATGGATTATCGCCTAAACGTGCTCCCTTTTATAATTACTAAGCTGTCACTCATCTTAATTCATTGCGGTCTCAAGTACTGCTAATCGATTAAAGGTGCAGTGTGTAGTATTTATGAGGATCTATTGACAGAAATGCAATATAATATACATAACTATGTTTTCAGTGGAGTATAAAGACCTTACATAATGAGCCGTTATGTTTTTATTACCTTAGAATGAGCCATTTCTATCCACACACACCGCGGGTCCCTTACAGTGAAGCCGCCATTTTGCGCCGCCATGTTTCTACAGTGGCCCTAAACGGACAAACTTCTCTACAGAGTGCTAGCTACTCTCTGCTGTCTCCGACGACCACATTTTTGTCCCGTGCCGGCCACCGTAGCTTCTCTATGTGCTCCGAAAGGGAGGGGTGAGCGATGCAATTCACAACCTCACCACTAGATGCCGCTAAAAATCACACACTGCACGGAAGCACATTAAAACGCAGATAAATTAACTCATTAGCTTACAGTGTGTGAGTCTCCTTGCCTTCCATGTTTAATTGCGCTCGTTCCTGTTGCGTGTCCTTAAACTGGCAACCCACGTGAGCATCGAGTCTGAGGGGGAGTGGGCGGGGCAAACTATATTTAGATTTTGGACCGCAGTACCCATTTCAACCACTAGCGGTCATTCTTACATACTGCACCTTTAAACGCGTCTGATTGGCCGTTCAAGAAATCATCAGATATGTTTGTGATTGGCTACATTGCTCAACGCTGCAAAAATACGTTGTAAATAGAAAAACCTCTTTATTTTAGTTCCAAAGCTCTCAAGAGCCAAAATCTGTTTATGTTTATCCGTTTATGATGAGAGTATTCGGGAGAGTGCAGAGTTCAGCTCACGCACTGAACAAAACTCTGGTGTTTAGCGATTACTAATCTTAACGCCTCTGATTGGCCATTAGCCTTCATAAACTCAACACAGTCATGTGTGATTGGTTATAATGCGCAACGCTGTAAAACGCGTAAAAAGTATGATGCAACATGAGCAGATCTAAATTTAATGCAGCAGGCTAAAGAGGTTATTATATTCAGTTTTTTTGAGGGGGTGGGGGCTAGTAACGTAACTAGTAATGTAACTAATTACTTTTGAAATAAAGTATTTAGAACACTAACACGATTACTTTTAAAAGGAGTAATCAGTAATTTAATTACATTTCCAGAGAAACTTGCACAACGTTCCACCCTATTAGCATTGACCCCACCCACGACTGCTGACGGACTCCGCCCTATTAGCATAGCCCCGCCCCTGAGTGAGCTGTTCACAGTCTGCCATGAGCATTCAAGAAAGAAATGTATTCTTATTAAAGCTACTAAAGTTATGATATTAGCATAGACCCCGCCCACGACTGCTGACAGACTCCGCCCTATTAGCATAGACCCTGCCCACAACTGTGACAGACTCCGCTCTATTACCATAGACCCCACCCACGACTGATATTAGCATAGACCCTGCCCACAACTGATATTAGTATAGGCCCCGCCCATGACTGCTGACAGACTCCGCCCTATTAGCATAGACCCCGCCCACAACTGCTGACAGACTCCGCCCTATTACCATAGACCCCACCCACGACTGATATTAGTATAGACCCCGCCCACAACTGCTGACAGACTCCGCCCCATTACCATAGACCCCACCCACAACTGATATTAGTATAGACCCCGCCCACAACTGCTGATGGACTCCGCCCTATTAGCATAGCCCCGCCCCTGAGTGAGCGGTTCACAGTCTGCCATAAGCATTTAAGTAAGAAATGTGTTCTTATTAAAGCTACTAAAGTTATGATATTAGCATAGACCCCGCCCACGGCTGCTGACAGACTCCGCCCTATTAGCATAGACCCTGCCCACAACTGTGACAGACTCCGCTCTATTACCATAGACCCCACCCACGACTGATATTAGCATAGACCCTGCCCACAACTGATATTAGTATAGGCCCCGCCCATGACTGCTGACAGACTCCGCCCTATTAGCATAGACCCCGCCCACAACTGCTGACAGACTCCGCCCTATTACCATAGACCCCACCCACGACTGATATTAGTATAGACCCCGCCCACAACTGCTGACAGACTCCGCCCTATTACCATAGACCCCACCCACAGCTGATATTAGTATAGACCCCGCCCACAACTGCTGATGGACTCCGCCCTATTAGCATAGCCCCGCCCCTGAGTGAGCGGTTCACAGTCTGCCATAAGCATTTAAGTAAGAAATGTGTTCTTATTAAAGCAACTAAAGTTATTCAGTCGATAGCAGCGAGTGATTTTCTGTCTGATTCATATTAACAGCAGATATAGCAGTAGGTACTGTATATTACGCTGCTGTCACTTTAATACACACATCTAATATACACACGGGATTTCTTTAAGTTCACAGACATAACCGACTGTGTTTTTGATAACTGTGTGTGTGTTTGACAGTTTAAGCGCAATAAGACGTGAAAGAGAACGTGTGGGGTATTTTGAGCTGAAACTTCACACACACATTCTGGAGACACTGGAGACTTATATTACATCTTGTAAAAGGGGCGTAATAGCAGCAGCGTTACAGTATTAAACATGAACAACAGCGTCAGCGTCTCTTTCAGCTTCAGTTTCTACTATATCAATGTGTTCATGTTGTGATCGTGTCTGACCTCGTCCGACTGAACAGAAGAAATTAACCGGAGAAGATTTACACCTCAAAGGCGGAGCCTCAGAGCCACACCCACCTGTTACATCATCACAACAGACCAATGGGAGTGCGAAGGTGTTTACCAGCCGGAGCGAATTATTCGGAAAGTTCACTTTGACAAGGTGTTTCAAACTCCCGAAATGGTCGGATTTTGTTTGAAATTACGCCAGTTTGTTCTTCAGTACATCAGGGCCTTTTACGATATGTGCAGTGGCTGGACACAGCTGGACAACAAGGACATGTCACATCTGGTTGTTTTACCTTGCTGTACGACGGATCCGCAGTCGGGGTCCTGCGCCACCTGCAGGAGGATCTCCTCCACATCCCTGTTCTTCCCCGGCCGGTCCACCAGACGCGTGATCTGCTGCTGAAGGCTGCGGGGAAGAGCCATGAGCTGCGTGAACTGACCCTCGGGGCTTTTGTCCACCTAGTGAACAGAAAACATATGAAGATCCTGAAGGGGAGGGTTAATAGATTACACCTGCAGGGGTGAAGGTTTTAAGAACCGCTCTCTCAGTTGTCAGTCATGACCGGTTTTATTTGTGTTTGACAAGCCTGTGATTTTTGCTATGATGTTTTTATTTGTTTTTGTTTGTACCAACACACTGTAATATCTCGCCATGCAATCCTTTTTTTTGGATATGCAGCAAAAGAATTGCAAGTATTGATTTGTTACTCCTTTGGAGTCATGCAATCATGTCATACTGTAATGAATTACTGCATTAGTGAACTGGGGAGAAAATGTGCACATGTAAAGTTGCAAGGGGCCGTATTTCACTGATCTGAGCTCATGGTCTGAAGCTCACGGCGCAGGAGCTCTTAGGGCGTGTCCGAATCCACTTTTTCTAGTTTAACGACGGGAAAAACGGTCGGCACGCTCGGCACATGATCCAAAAGGGTTGTGCCTTGCCTCTTAATGAGTCATGGGTGTGTTTTGGGCGTAACGTGCAATAAACCAATCAGAGCCTCATCTCCCTTTCCCTTTAAAAGCCAGTTGTGCTCGCACCATGAGCGGATTCACTATTTACATGAGGAGAGACTGAACGCTTCTCCAGAGAGGAATCCTTTTATTCTAATATTTAAAAATGTGTGTGTGTGTGTGTGTGTGTGCTACTGCGTGTCCCTGTGTGTGGACGTGTGTTTTATAGGCTCATATTACTAATACACCCTTTAAATAACACACAAATACTGCGCTATTGACTTTAGAGCAGGTGTGTGTTGGTCAATGGCGCAGTGGTTTTCAGTTCCTCACAATAGCAACGCTCCAGCAATGCTCCTGAACTCCTGGTGTTCAGACCAGACGCCCATGGGTGAACAGATGCGCCAGTGCATTTGATATTTAAACAACGTGGAGCTGGACGTGAACATGAGAACTGCGTCCGGCTGACACTAGCAGAACACACTTGAGTCGCGCCTGCTGTATGATAGGGCCCAATGACACTAAAAATAGCCTTCTTACAGCAAAAGAACCGGTGTTCTTTTGGGACAAGACCCACCCACTTTTTAAGACCATGATATTGGACCCACTCACTTTTAACATCTCTAATTCAGCACATGTCTGTTCACCTACCCCTAACCGATAAACACTTTATTATTAAACACACGTTAGACAATTTATTTCCACTTTTTTCTTCATTATTGAAAATAAATGCTTTTTCCAATCTGATATGTGCTGGGAAAAGGGAGTAGAGCGAGTTCGGCAAAAGGCGGATTCGAACCTCGGGTCGATTAGCGTCAAAACTTTCTGCCACACCTTACCCCTACACTATTGGTGTCTTCTGTAATTTTGTAATCAAGGCGGGCTATTTGCACTTAATGTAAATGGCATCTACTCCAGTAAACATTTTCTGGGGGAGGACCCACACACATTTTTTTTGCTTCCGACGCCCATGTGTGTGAGTGAATCTGCGTCTTTATACCAGAGGCACAAACCACAGTCACTCCACAGGGATTCTCCTGGAAAACAGAACCTGATCACGTGACGCCGCGTCTCACCTCCAGCCGGCCCTGTTGAGGCTTGTACACCACCTGCGGGCACTCCTGAAGAATATTGCTGTATAACTTGCGGAAATGCTGCATGTTGTCTTTTACGATGTTGGAGACTTTGGCTTTATCCTCACCAATCACCATCCTGAAATCCCCTACAGTCAGACACAGGAGGAGCAAGACGACAGGGTAAAACAAACTCCCTCATAGACATCACCAAACTTCCACAGTGCATCACATTTAAATATGCAAATGAGGTTGTTTATTTAAAAATGCAATAATTTGCAGACATTTTCAGAACTGGATAAAACCATATCACCATTTATAATATCAATATAAATAAGAACAATTATGATCATCACTACTACCGTTTTTATACAATGACAATCACCCCATAATCACAATCCCGGGATCCTCCCTCAGCCTTATATTTGGTCAACACCATTTCTTTGCATCTTGATTTAAATCGGTGAATATTTGGGCATTGCTTGAGCTGTATCCCCAAACCATTCCAAAGTTTGACACACACACACACACACACACATTGAGTTCCCACATCCCCTCAGGTTATAGCCCCTCTGTCTTCCTGTAAAGAACTCTTCTGTTGACATATTAACCCTCTGGTGCTGTTCGTGTGGCAGGTCAAAAATGACCAATTTTTATTTTATTTTTTATTTTTCAAATCAAATGAATGCACTATATTTTAGTTTGATTAATATTTTGGAGGTACTAAATCATATGTAGGCAGTAGTTGTCGTCACAAACTGCCTGTTTTTGTATTTGTTTTTATCAGTCACATGTTTTCCTTTGTTCCAGTTTCCCGCTCCTCGTTTGTAACTATGGTTTCTGATTCACAAGTCTTCACCTGCTCATCATTTGTGTTCAATCACCTTTCCTCTTTTTCATTCAGTTGCTGTCTGGTATTGTTTGTGTGCAGACTCGCGGTTACGCCGCCTTTATCTGAGTTCAGTTTAATAAAGAACCTTTTGTTTGTAAAAACCTGTTTGAACGTTTTTCATCGGAAACAGAGGGTGACAGCTATAATCCATTTATTGAGTTTTTGAGCATAGACTTAAACTCATAAACCTTGAATCATTGGATCACAGACTGAAGTTTGGTCTCTTTTCAAAGACGACATGCTGAAGCGAAGACAAGTTTAAGCCTCTGATGCTAAAACAAATTTCACGTTTTGATTTTTGACTTCATCGGAATGGTACGAAACTTAGCACCTGTTACGTGAACACAAAATATGGACATGAAAATGTTAAATGATGAAAAAGAGTCACACTTGTGCTCCTCGCGGTCAAAAATGAGTGCATGGGAGACGGATCTGATCTAGTGGAAGCGTTCGGTACTGCGCCCAAACACTCTCACATTTGGAACACACCTTGATTAGATTTATGGCTTTGATTTTAGTGTAAAACGTGTTTGGGAAAATATATATTTCATATAAAAATTGAAAATAGTATTTTTCATAACAATAAACGTAAAATTCGTAACTTCTCTTTTTCAAACTTGTCTTCACTTCAGCAATAATCTGCCATGTGTCGTCTTTACAGAGAGACCAAACTTCAGTCTGTGATCCAGAGATTCAAGATTTATGAGTTTAAGCTGAATAAAGGGATTATAACTAATAAAATCCCCTAAAAATACAAAATATTAAATAAAAAACATTATTGAACTAAAATATGGTACAATACATTTACATTTATGCACTTAGCAGACGCTTTTAATCCAAAGCGACTTCAAACGGAGGAGTACAGGAAAGGTTCTAAGGGGTCCGCAGGGGTCCTCCAGAAGGCTGTGCCCTATGTGTGTAATAAACAGTGTGTGCTGCTGCGCGTCTCTGTGTGTGTAATAATCAGAGTGTCTGTGTGTGTGTGTGTGCTGCTGCGCGTCCCTGTGTGTGTAATAACCAGAGTGTGTGTGTGTGTGTGTGTGTGTGCGCGTGTGCTGCGCGTCCCTGTGTGTGTAATAATCAGAGTGGACGTGTGTTTTATAGGTTCATATTACTAACACACCCTTTAAATAACACAAATACTGTGTGTGTGTATTTGTGTGTGTATTTTCCCAGGGCTCCTCCAGAAGGTTCTAAGGGGTCCCAGGGATCCTCCAGAGGGTTCTAAGGGATCCCCCACTGGTCCTCCAGAAGGTTCTAAGGGGTCCCCCCAGGGGTCCTCCAGAAGGTTCTAAGGGGTCCCCCCAGGGGTCCTCCAGAAGGTTCTAAGGGGTCCCCCCAGGGGTCCTCCAGAAGGTTCTAAGGGGTCCCCCACTGGTCCTCCAGAAGGTTCTAAGGGATCCCCCCAGGGGTCCTCCAGAAGGTTCTAAGGGGTCCCAGGGGTCCTCCAGAAGGTTCTAAGGGGTCCCCCACTGGTCCTCCAGAAGGTTCTAAGGGGTCCCCCACTGGTCCTCCAGAAGGTTCTAAGGGGTCCCCCACTGGTCCTCCAGAAGGTTCTAAGGGGTCCCCCACTGGTCCTCCAGAAAGTTCTAAGGGGTCCCAGGGGTCCTCCAGAAGGTTCTAAGGGGTCCCAGGGGTCCTCCAGAGGGTTCTAAGGGATCCCCCACTGGTCCTCCAGAAGGTTCTAAGGGGTCCCCCCAGGGGTCCTCCAGAAGGTTCTAAGGGGTCCCAGGGGTCCTCCAGAAAGTTCTAATGGGTCCCCTCAGGGGTCCTCCAGAAGGTTCTAAGGGGTCCCCCACTGGTCCTCCAGAAGGTTCTAAGGGGTCCCAGGGGTCCTCCAGAAGGTTCTAAGGGGTCCCCCACTGGTCCTCCAGAAGGTTCTAAGGGGTCCCCCCAGGGGTCCTCCAGAAGGTTATAAGGGGTCCCCCACTGGTCCTCCAGAAGGTTCTAAGGGATCCCCCCCAGGGGTCCTCCAGAAGGTTCTAAGGGGTCCCCCACTGGTCCTCCAGAAGGTTCTAAGGGATCCCCCCAGGGGTCCTCCAGAAGGTTCTAAGGGGTCCCAGGGGTCCTCCAGAAGGTTCTAAGGGGTCCCCCACTGGTCCTCCAGAAGGTTCTAAGGGATCCCCCCAGGGGTCCTCCAGAAGGTTCTAAGGGGTCCCAGGGGTCCTCCAGAAGGTTCTAAGGGGTCCCAGGGGTCCTCCAGAAGGTTCTAAGGGGTCCCCCACTGGTCCTCCAGAAGGTTCTAAGGGATCCCCCCAGGGGTCCTCCAGAAGGTTCTAAGGGGTCCCAGGGGTCCTCCAGAGGGTTCTAAGGGATCCCCCCTGGGGTCCTCCAGAAGATTTTTTTCAGGACCTTTTAACCTTTTTTGAAATCATGTCCATTATTTTTTTTGTGTGTTCACATAGTAGGTTCAAAAACTTTAACCATGTTTCGTACCATTCCGAAAAAAATAAATAATAATAAAAAAAATTATCAAAAATAACTGCAGAGCACCAGAGGGATAAAGGTTTTTACAAATGTCTCTTTTTATCACTCCCGAAATCAGAAAATACCGTCAACAAATACATGTTTTTTGGAAATTAAATCAGGCGAATGATACATGAACAGAATACAGAATACAGCTGTGAATAAGCCTGTAGAGTTTGGTGTGTGTGAAGCTGCTGAAGTGGAGATTTCTGACTGAACAAACACAGATTAGAGTCAAATGCATGCAAGAAAAGACTCACCAGAGTAGGACAGTCCTGCTATCTGGAGGAACAGATCTTCTTCTGAGAAACTTTCTGGCAGCATCAGAAAAGACGCAATCACGGCACTTTTCAAGTTCCCTACAAGAGCGGCCCGCAGTTTTCCATTCTCATTCTGGAGCAGAATTTGAACCTGGGGGAAAACCACGACTAACGTGTGCTTACTTGGACTTGAACGCTACCGGTCACATAAAGTGTGTGACACTGAAACAACATGACGTATAAGTGCCCAAAATTAATAATTTCACTAACAGCCAAGAAAAACTGCATGTGCTCAACAAACATCCAGTGCCTTTCCTCTAATCTGCCTTTTGAAAGAATTGAAGAATTCATCCAAATCTCGCCGATCTCCGCAGCTGGAGGAAATACTCACAGGCTTGTGTAATCGTCCGGCGACGTACAGCGTTTTCCAGTGGAGTAAGTCATCAATCAGAGCGTCAGTGCTGATCACACCGTACTTGATCAACTGCACACACAAGAGACGTCATATTGATCACATCAAACACACTGACTTTTATTACACTCTTCTGCTCACCAAAGCTGCATTTATTTGATCAAAAATACAGAAAAAACTGTGAAATATTATTACAATGTAAAACAGCTGTTTTTTATGAGAATATACACCGATCAGGTGAAGTGAATAACACTGATGATCTCTCCATCACGGCTCCTGTTAGTGGGTGGGATATATTAGGCAGCAAGTGAACATTTTGTCCTCAAAGTTGATGTGTTAGAAGCAGGAAAAATGGGCAAGCGTAAGGATTTGAGCGAGTTTGACAAGGGCCAAATTGTGATGGCTAGAAGACTGGGTCAGAGCATCTCCAAAACTGCAGCTCTTGTGGGGTGTTCCCGGTCTGCAGTGGTCAGGATCTATCAAAAGTGCTCCAAGGAAGGAACAGTGGAGAACCGGCGACAGGGTCATGGGCGGCCAAGGCTCATTGATGCACGTGGGGAGCCCGTGTGGTCCGATCAAACAGACGAGCTACTGGAGCTCAAATTGCTCCAGAAGTTAATGCTGGTTCTGATAGAAAGGTGTCAGAATACACAGTGCATCTCAGTTTGTTGTGTATGGGGCTGCATAGCCGCTGACCAGTCAGGGTGCCCATGCTGACCCCTGTCCACCGCCGAAAGCACCAACAGTGGCACGTGAGCATCAGAACTGGACCACGGAGCAATGGAAGAAGGTGGCCTGGTCTGAGGAATCACGTGTTCTTTTACATCACGTGGATGGCCGGGTGCGTGTGCGTGGCTTCCCTGGGGAACACATGGCACCAGGATGCACTATGGGAAGAAGGCAAGCCGGCGGAGGCAGTGTGATGCTTTGGGCAATGTTCTGCTGGGAAACCTTGGGTCCTGCCATCCATGTGGATGTTACTTTGACACGTACCACCTACCTAAGCATTGTTGAGACCATGTACACCCTTTCATGGAAACGGTATTCCCTGGTGGCTGTGGCTCTTCCAGCAGGATAATGCTCCTGACACAAAGCACAATTGCTTCAGGAATGGTTTGAGGAGCACAACAACGAGTTTAAGGTGTTGACTTGGCCTCCAAATTCCCCAGAACTCAATCCAATCGAGCATCTGTGGGATGTGCTGAACAAACAAGTCCGATCCATGGAGGCCCCACCTCGCAACTTAAAGGACTTAAAGGATCTGCTGCTAACATCTTGGTGCCAGATACCACAGCACAGCTTCAGGGGTCTAGTGGAGTCCATCAGAGACGGGTCAGGGGGACCAACACAATATTAGAAAGGTGGTCATAATGTTATGCCTGATCGGTGTATGACTCCAGTGTAAATCAGCGGTTTTCTATGTGAATATATAGTAAAGTGTAATTTATTCCTGTGATCAAAGCATCATTACTCCAGTCTTCAGTGTCACATGATCCTTCACAAATCATTTGATGCTCAACAAACATTTATATGATTATTATCAGTGTTGATTTTTGCTGTAAACTGTGATACATTTTATTTCTCAGGATTCTTTGATGATCAACAGAACAGCATTTATCTGAAATAGAATCTTTTGTAACATTATAAATGTCTTACTGTCACTTTAATGCGTCCTCGCCAAATAAAAGTATTAATTTCTCTAAAAACCCCAGTGTTTGGAACAGTAGTGTGTAAGGTTCGCACCCGGTCGTCAGCAGGGATCAGTGTGTTGAAGTAAACTCCCGCTCCGTACTCGCTCTGGATGCTGCTGATGTGTTTCGGCCCCAGGAATCTGAGGAAAGAGTAATGCTTCCTGTTCTCCATGAGGTTCATGGTGTGCCATGTGACCGGATCATCCACAGCAAACACAAAGTCCAGCATGTTCCTCTGAAACACACAAAACAAAAGCACATCTTAAGAATCTTACATCAAACCACTCCATAATAGTAGCTATGCCACTGTGGACCGTCCACTGATGTGGCTGACCTGTACATTTGGCAGAAATTAATCTATTTGAACTCCAACCACTTAATGATAAGTGACAGACTCAGATAATAACAATAACTGTATTGATACAAGCTCAGTTTCTTAGACACAAGACATTTCCTAACATTTTAATTTAAAACATTAACTTTATTTTTTTTAAGTTTATTTTGAGGTCTGAGGTTGATAATTATTTTCATAAGTTCGTATTGTGGCACTTTGTAAAACCAGATGGAAATTAATCCAAAATATTTTATATACATATATATATATAAACTTTCAATTTATTCTATATCATTTTATATATTACAAATATGTATATAAGCTTTCAATTTAATATGAAATTATTATATATTATATTTATTTTTATATAAAAATATACATTATTTATATATATATATATATATATATATATATATATATATATATATATATATAATAATTTTATAAATAATGTAAATAATATATATATATGCTTTCAATTTAATAATATATATATATAAACATAATAGAATATATAATAATGAAATATTATATTAAAAATATATAAAATTAAATATATATATATATATATAGAGGTTTCTGACTTTACTGAGTGAATGAACACGTGCTATCACAAGCCTAATAGTGTATGCCTCGTTTCACAAACTTTTATTATCATATAAGAAATCAAATATTACACGTTCACACATAGTAAAAGAAAATCATAACCTCTTAGTACACTGAGAACGCCAGAACATTTGAGGTGCGGTTTCTGGTTGCAATAAACAAAATGAAGCAGGGTTTCTGCAGGGGTTATAAAGGTACATTTAAGACCTTTTTAAGACCAATTAAAGAAAATTAAGTAATAAATTAAAGGGAAAATACATCAATATGTGCTCTAATGTAAATGAGTATTAGTGACACTTCAGAGTTTAAAATACAATTTCCAACAGATCTCCATTACTTAATATTACAGAAAACAGCTTACAGTTTGAGATGAGAAATCTTGTGAAAGTGATTTTATGATTAAAACAAGAGCAAATATCTGCCAGTGTGTTGATAAAAATCAACTTCATTCAAATGTTAGTCATTTTCATACCCAATGACAGATATTTGTTCTTGTTTTAAGCTCAAACTCTCTTCATTCTGTTCAATTCCTCAGAAAACAAGACTTCATTTCTTCATTTTGCATGTCATTAATGAATCCTGAGTTAAGGATGTTTTGAGTTTGTGCTGGAAAACTCAAATCCTGAGGAAGAACATCATTTATTTATTTTTGCAGTGCATGCAATTTAATTTAGGGCCCTATCAAATACGTTTTATTTTTCTGTGTTTTCCATCTTTGGGTGAGTAAGATGAGAATTGTCATTATTGGGTGCACTGTCCCTTTAAGTGTTCTGACTTTTGATTTATTCAAGTTGACAAATCCCATGACAGTCCACATTACACAGTAAACTGACAGTGCCATAACATTTGAGGTGCAGTTTCTGGTTGCAATAAACAAAATGTTAGCATCCGTGTCTTGGTTACAGGTGAACCAGTGGCTCATCTTACCCTCATGTGACCTTGAGCGCTTCCGGTCTGTCTGAACACAGCAGATCCATAGGCGAAAGCCAGGCTGAAGTCCTGAGGGAACTGACTCAGGATCTTCCTGAAGGAAACACTGCTGTTCCGCAGAGCTGGAAGAGTCATGGCGACACTCGCGATAGATCAGCTCATGTCCGCGTGTTTACATCTATAACTCAACTCACAGGCATGACGCCAATAACGAATATGATTAATAATAATACTGACAACTAACAACTTTTTGTCTACTGCACAGTTTAAAGATGTTAACTGCAGCTACTGTTCATCGTCGAGCTCTAGAGAGCGCCGGCTGTTCGGCTGCTGGTTCGCGGGCGCCACCGTGCGGTCGGGTGCGACAAAATTAAACAGATTTATTAAAGGGATAGTTCACCCCAACATTTTTATTTTTATTTACTTATCCTCAAGTTGTTCCTAACCTGTACGAGTTTCTTTCTTCTGCTGAACACAAAAGAAGACATTTTAAAGAATGCTGGTAATCCGACAGTTGACGGTAATAATAGTATTTCTCCGACTATGGAAGTCAACGGCTGGTGACCCTTTCTGATGTTTTAATTAGACATATAATTAAAATAATTAATAGTATCTTGTTGGCCTGTTTAGCTGAGCCATCCATGGAACAAACAAATCAAGTCCTGAATTTTTTTTTTTTTTTTTTTAAACACATATTACACTGACACTTGATATTGAATCTTATTAGATGATTAGTTAATTGCATTTGAAAGCTTTTATTATCAATAAAACATTTGCAATAAAATGTGTTTCGTGCATGTTTGGCCTGAGTTTGTGTTGCTTTACACTGTTCTGACCAGCTGGGTCGCCAGTGTGTGGCGTTTCGAACGCTTCGCGAAGCAATTGGTTCAATTGATTCGAAGCTTTTGAAGCTTCGTTTCTCCCGTCGTTTCTCTTCATTTCTCCCAAGCAGGAGCAGCTTTACTCTGTTTATGGATATGATGAGACACGCACGGGCGAGTGACTTAAGTATGCAATTTCAAGCCAAAACCATCCCATCAAGTATAAAATATAAACACAATATAACAGGCTTACCATAGTGAATTTCTCAATTCTGACTTTATATCAAACAATTCTGACTTTATATCACTCAATTCTGACTTTATATCAAACAATTCTGACTTTATATCTCAATTCTGACTTTATATCACTCAATTCTGACTTTATATCAAACAATTCTGACTTTATATCACTCAATTCTGACTTTATATCACTCAATTCTGACTTTATATCACTCAATTCTGACTTTATATCTCAATTCCGACTTTATATCTCACAATTCTGACTTTATATCAAACAATTCCGACTTTATATCTCAATTCCGACTTTATATCACACAATTCTGACTTTATATCAAACAATTCCGACTTTATATCTCAATTCTGACTTTATATCTCTCAATTCTGACTTTATATCTCTCAATTCTGACTTTATATCAAACAATTCTGACTTTATATCTCAATTCTGACTTTATATCAAACAATTCTGACTTTATATCACTCAATTCTGACTTTATATCACTCAATTCTGACTTTATATCACTCAATTCTGACTTTATATCACTCAATTCCGACTTTATATCTCACAATTCTGACTTTATATCAAACAATTCCGACTTTATATCTCAATTCCGACTTTATATCACACAATTCTGACTTTATATCAAACAATTCCGACTTTATATCTCAATTCTGACTTTATATCTCTCAATTCTGACTTTATATCTCTCAATTCTGACTTTATATCAAACAATTCTGACTTTATATCACTCAATTCTGACTTTATATCACTCAATTCTGACTTTATATCACACAATTCTGACTTTATATCACACAATTCTGACTTTATATCACTCAATTCTGACTTTATATCACACAATTCTGACTTTATATCACTCAATTCTGACTTTATATCACACAATTCTGACTTTATATCTCACAATTCTGACTTTATATCTCACAATTCTGACTTTATATCACACAATTCTGACTTTATATCACTCAATTCTGACTTTATATCACTCAATTCTGACTTTATATCACACAATTCTGACTTTATATCTCACAATTCTGACTTTATATCACTCAATTCTGACTTTATATCTCAATTCCGACTTTATATCACACAATTCTGACTTTATATCTCTCAATTCTGACTTTATATCAAACAATTCCGACTTTATATATCAATTCCGACTTTATATCTCAATTCCGACTTTATATCTCAATTCTGACTTTATATCTCACAATTCTGACTTTATATCAAACAATTCTGACTTTATATCACTCAATTCTGACTTTACATCACACAATTCTGAATTTGTATCACACAATTCTGACTTTATATCACTCAATTCTGACTTTATATCACACAATTCTGACTTTATATCTCAATTCCGACTTTATATCACTCAATTCTGACTTTATATCTCTCAATTCTGACTTTATATCACACAATTCTGACTTTATATCACTCAATTCTGACTTTATATCACACAATTCTGACTTTATATCACTCAATTCTGACTTTATATCTCAATTCCGACTTTATATCACTCAATTCTGACTTTATATCTCTCAATTCTGACTTTATATCAAACAATTCCGACTTTATATATCAATTCCGACTTTATATCTCAATTCCGACTTTATATCTCACAATTCTGACTTTATATCAAACAATTCTGACTTTATATCACACAATTCTGACTTTATATCACACAATTCTGACTTTATATCACTCAATTCTGACTTTATATCACACAATTCTGACTTTATATCACTCAATTCTGACTTTATATCTCAATTCCGACTTTATATCACTCAATTCTGACTTTATATCTCTCAATTCTGACTTTATATCTCTCAATTCCGACTTTATATATCAATTCCGACTTTATATCTCAATTCCGACTTTATATCTCACAATTCTGACTTTATATCAAACAATTCTGACTTTATATCACACAATTCTGACTTTATATCTCACAATTCTGACTTTATATCAAACAATTCTGACTTTATATCACTCAATTCTGACTTTATATCACTCAATTCTGACTTTATATCAAACAATTCCGACTTTATATATCAATTCCGACTTTATATCTCAATTCCGACTTTATATCTCAATTCTGACTTTATATCTCACAATTCTGACTTTATATCAAACAATTCTGACTTTATATCACTCAATTCTGACTTTATATCACTCAATTCTGACTTTATATCTCTCAATTCTGACTTTATATCACTCAATTCTGACTTTATATCACACAATTCTGACTTTATATCACTCAATTCTGACTTTATATCACTCAATTCTGACTTTATATCACACAATTCTGACTTTATATCTCACAATTCTGACTTTATATCAAACAATTCTGACTTTATATCACTCAATTCTGACTTTATATCACTCAATTCTGACTTTATATCAAACAATTCCGACTTTATATATCAATTCCGACTTTATATCTCAATTCCGACTTTATATCTCAATTCTGACTTTATATCTCACAATTCTGACTTTATATCAAACAATTCTGACTTTATATCACTCAATTCTGACTTTATATCACACAATTCTGACTTTATATCTCACAATTCTGACTTTATATCAAACAATTCTGACTTTATATCACTCAATTCTGACTTTATATCACTCAATTCTGACTTTATATCACACAATTCTGACTTTATATCAAACAATTCCGACTTTATATCTCAATTCCGACTTTATATCACACAATTCTGACTTTATATCAAACAATTCCGACTTTATATCTCAATTCTGACTTTATATCTCTCAATTCTGACTTTATATCACTCAATTCTGACTTTATATCTCTCAATTCTGACTTTATATCAAACAATTCTGACTTTATATCACTCAATTCTGACTTTATATCACTCAATTCTGACTTTATATCACACAATTCTGACTTTATATCACTCAATTCTGACTTTATATCACACAATTCTGACTTTATATCTCTCAATTCTGACTTTATATCAAACAATTCCGACTTTATATATCAATTCCGACTTTATATCTCAATTCCGACTTTATATCTCACAATTCTGACTTTATATCAAACAATTCTGACTTTATATCACTCAATTCTGACTTTATATCACTCAATTCTGACTTTATATCACACAATTCTGACTTTATATCACACAATTCTGACTTTATATCACTCAATTCTGACTTTATATCTCAATTCCGACTTTATATCACACAATTCTGACTTTATATCTCTCAATTCTGACTTTATATCAAACAATTCCGACTTTATATATCAATTCCGACTTTATATCTCAATTCCGACTTTATATCTCAATTCTGACTTTATATCTCACAATTCTGACTTTATATCAAACAATTCTGACTTTATATCACTCAATTCTGACTTTATATCACTCAATTCTGACTTTATATCACACAATTCTGACTTTATATCTCACAATTCTGACTTTATATCAAACAATTCTGACTTTATATCACTCAATTCTGACTTTATATCACTCAATTCTGACTTTATATCACACAATTCTGACTTTATATCACACAATTCTGACTTTATATCACTCAATTCTGACTTTATATCTCACAATTCTGACTTTATATCACTCAATTCTGACTTTATATCTCAATTCCGACTTTATATCACACAATTCTGACTTTATATCTCTCAATTCTGACTTTATATCAAACAATTCCGACTTTATATATCAATTCCGACTTTATATATCAATTCCGACTTTATATCTCATTTCTGACTTTATATCTCACAATTCTGACTTTATATCAAACAATTCCGACTTTATATCTCAATTCCGACTTTATATCACACAATTCTGACTTTATATCAAACAATTCCGACTTTATATCTCAATTCTGACTTTATATCACACAATTCTGACTTTATATCACTCAATTCTGACTTTATATCACTCAATTCTGACTTTATATCTCTCAATTCTGACTTTATATCACTCAATTCTGACTTTATATCACTCAATTCTGACTTTATATCACTCAATTCTGACTTTATATCTCTCAATTCTGACTTTATATCTCTCAATTCTGACTTTATATCAAACAATTCCGACTTTATATCTCAATTCTGACTTTATATCACACAATTCTGACTTTATATCACTCAATTCTGACTTTATATCTCTCAATTCTGACTTTATATCACTCAATTCTGACTTTATATCACTCAATTCTGACTTTATATCACTCAATTCTGACTTTATATCTCTCAATTCTGACTTTATATCAAACAATTCTGACTTTATATCAAACAATTCTGACTTTATATCAAACAATTCTGACTTTATATCACTCAATTCTGACTTTATATCACTCAATTCTGACTTTATATCACACAATTCTGACTTTATATCACTCAATTCTGACTTTATATCACACAATTCTGACTTTATATCAAACAATTCTGACTTTATATCTCTCAATTCTGACTTTATATCAAACAATTCCGACTTTATATATCAATTCCGACTTTATATCTCAATTCCGACTTTATATCTCAATTCTGACTTTATATCTCACAATTCTGACTTTATATCAAACAATTCTGACTTTATATCACTCAATTCTGACTTTATATCACTCAATTCTGACTTTATATCACACAATTCTGACTTTATATCACACAATTCTGACTTTATATCACTCAATTCTGACTTTATATCACACAATTCTGACTTTATATCACTCAATTCTGACTTTATATCACTCAATTCTGACTTTATATCTCAATTCCGACTTTATATCACACAATTCTGACTTTATATCTCACAATTCTGACTTTATATCAAACAATTCTGACTTTATATCACTCAATTCTGACTTTATATCACTCAATTCTGACTTTATATCACACAATTCTGACTTTATATCACACAATTCTGACTTTATATCACTCAATTCTGACTTTATATCACACAATTCTGACTTTATATCACTCAATTCTGACTTTATATCACTCAATTCTGACTTTATATCTCAATTCCGACTTTATATCACACAATTCTGACTTTATATCTCACAATTCTGACTTTATATCAAACAATTCTGACTTTATATCACTCAATTCTGACTTTATATCACTCAATTCTGACTTTATATCACACAATTCTGACTTTATATCACTCAATTCTGACTTTATATCACACAATTCTGACTTTATATCAAACAATTCTGACTTTATATCTCTCAATTCTGACTTTATATCAAACAATTCCGACTTTATATATCAATTCCGACTTTATATCTCAATTCCGACTTTATATCTCAATTCTGACTTTATATCTCACAATTCTGACTTTATATCACACAATTCTGACTTTATATCACTCAATTCTGACTTTATATCACACAATTCTGACTTTATATCTCAATTCCGACTTTATATCACTCAATTCTGACTTTATATCTCTCAATTCTGACTTTATATCACACAATTCTGACTTTATATCACTCAATTCTGACTTTATATCACACAATTCTGACTTTATATCACTCAATTCTGACTTTATATCTCAATTCCGACTTTATATCACTCAATTCTGACTTTATATCTCTCAATTCTGACTTTATATCAAACAATTCCGACTTTATATATCAATTCCGACTTTATATCTCAATTCCGACTTTATATCTCACAATTCTGACTTTATATCAAACAATTCTGACTTTATATCACACAATTCTGACTTTATATCACACAATTCTGACTTTATATCACTCAATTCTGACTTTATATCACACAATTCTGACTTTATATCACTCAATTCTGACTTTATATCTCAATTCCGACTTTATATCACTCAATTCTGACTTTATATCTCTCAATTCTGACTTTATATCTCTCAATTCCGACTTTATATATCAATTCCGACTTTATATCTCAATTCCGACTTTATATCTCACAATTCTGACTTTATATCAAACAATTCTGACTTTATATCACACAATTCTGACTTTATATCTCACAATTCTGACTTTATATCAAACAATTCTGACTTTATATCACTCAATTCTGACTTTATATCACTCAATTCTGACTTTATATCAAACAATTCTGACTTTATATCACTCAATTCTGACTTTATATCACTCAATTCTGACTTTATATCAAACAATTCCGACTTTATATATCAATTCCGACTTTATATCTCAATTCCGACTTTATATCTCAATTCTGACTTTATATCTCACAATTCTGACTTTATATCAAACAATTCTGACTTTATATCACTCAATTCTGACTTTATATCACACAATTCTGACTTTATATCTCACAATTCTGACTTTATATCAAACAATTCTGACTTTATATCACTCAATTCTGACTTTATATCACTCAATTCTGACTTTATATCACACAATTCTGACTTTATATCAAACAATTCCGACTTTATATCTCAATTCCGACTTTATATCACACAATTCTGACTTTATATCAAACAATTCCGACTTTATATCTCAATTCTGACTTTATATCTCTCAATTCTGACTTTATATCACTCAATTCTGACTTTATATCTCTCAATTCTGACTTTATATCAAACAATTCTGACTTTATATCACTCAATTCTGACTTTATATCACTCAATTCTGACTTTATATCACACAATTCTGACTTTATATCACTCAATTCTGACTTTATATCACACAATTCTGACTTTATATCTCTCAATTCTGACTTTATATCAAACAATTCCGACTTTATATATCAATTCCGACTTTATATCTCAATTCCGACTTTATATCTCACAATTCTGACTTTATATCAAACAATTCTGACTTTATATCACTCAATTCTGACTTTATATCACTCAATTCTGACTTTATATCACACAATTCTGACTTTATATCACACAATTCTGACTTTATATCACTCAATTCTGACTTTATATCACACAATTCTGACTTTATATCACTCAATTCTGACTTTATATCTCAATTCCGACTTTATATCACACAATTCTGACTTTATATCTCTCAATTCTGACTTTATATCAAACAATTCCGACTTTATATATCAATTCCGACTTTATATCTCAATTCCGACTTTATATCTCAATTCTGACTTTATATCTCACAATTCTGACTTTATATCAAACAATTCTGACTTTATATCACTCAATTCTGACTTTATATCACTCAATTCTGACTTTATATCACACAATTCTGACTTTATATCTCACAATTCTGACTTTATATCAAACAATTCTGACTTTATATCACTCAATTCTGACTTTATATCACTCAATTCTGACTTTATATCACACAATTCTGACTTTATATCACTCAATTCTGACTTTATATCTCACAATTCTGACTTTATATCACTCAATTCTGACTTTATATCTCAATTCCGACTTTATATCACACAATTCTGACTTTATATCTCTCAATTCTGACTTTATATCAAACAATTCCGACTTTATATATCAATTCCGACTTTATATATCAATTCCGACTTTATATCTCATTTCTGACTTTATATCTCACAATTCTGACTTTATATCAAACAATTCCGACTTTATATCTCAATTCCGACTTTATATCACACAATTCTGACTTTATATCAAACAATTCCGACTTTATATCTCAATTCTGACTTTATATCACACAATTCTGACTTTATATCACTCAATTCTGACTTTATATCACTCAATTCTGACTTTATATCTCTCAATTCTGACTTTATATCACTCAATTCTGACTTTATATCACTCAATTCTGACTTTATATCACTCAATTCTGACTTTATATCTCTCAATTCTGACTTTATATCTCTCAATTCTGACTTTATATCAAACAATTCCGACTTTATATCTCAATTCTGACTTTATATCACACAATTCTGACTTTATATCACTCAATTCTGACTTTATATCTCTCAATTCTGACTTTATATCACTCAATTCTGACTTTATATCACTCAATTCTGACTTTATATCACTCAATTCTGACTTTATATCTCTCAATTCTGACTTTATATCAAACAATTCTGACTTTATATCAAACAATTCTGACTTTATATCAAACAATTCTGACTTTATATCACTCAATTCTGACTTTATATCACTCAATTCTGACTTTATATCACACAATTCTGACTTTATATCACTCAATTCTGACTTTATATCACACAATTCTGACTTTATATCAAACAATTCTGACTTTATATCTCTCAATTCTGACTTTATATCAAACAATTCCGACTTTATATATCAATTCCGACTTTATATCTCAATTCCGACTTTATATCTCAATTCTGACTTTATATCTCACAATTCTGACTTTATATCAAACAATTCTGACTTTATATCACTCAATTCTGACTTTATATCACTCAATTCTGACTTTATATCACACAATTCTGACTTTATATCACACAATTCTGACTTTATATCACTCAATTCTGACTTTATATCACACAATTCTGACTTTATATCACTCAATTCTGACTTTATATCACTCAATTCTGACTTTATATCTCAATTCCGACTTTATATCACACAATTCTGACTTTATATCTCACAATTCTGACTTTATATCAAACAATTCTGACTTTATATCACTCAATTCTGACTTTATATCACTCAATTCTGACTTTATATCACACAATTCTGACTTTATATCACACAATTCTGACTTTATATCACTCAATTCTGACTTTATATCACACAATTCTGACTTTATATCACTCAATTCTGACTTTATATCACTCAATTCTGACTTTATATCTCAATTCCGACTTTATATCACACAATTCTGACTTTATATCTCACAATTCTGACTTTATATCAAACAATTCTGACTTTATATCACTCAATTCTGACTTTATATCACTCAATTCTGACTTTATATCACACAATTCTGACTTTATATCACTCAATTCTGACTTTATATCACACAATTCTGACTTTATATCAAACAATTCTGACTTTATATCTCTCAATTCTGACTTTATATCAAACAATTCCGACTTTATATATCAATTCCGACTTTATATCTCAATTCCGACTTTATATCTCAATTCTGACTTTATATCTCACAATTCTGACTTTATATCAAACAATTCTGACTTTATATCACTCAATTCTGACTTTATATCACTCAATTCTGACTTTATATCACACAATTCTGACTTTATATCACACAATTCTGACTTTATATCACTCAATTCTGACTTTATATCTCACAATTCTGACTTTATATCACTCAATTCTGACTTTATATCTCAATTCCGACTTTATATCACACAATTCTGACTTTATATCTCTCAATTCTGACTTTATATCAAACAATTCCGACTTTATATATCAATTCCGACTTTATATCTCAATTCCGACTTTATATCTCATTTCTGACTTTATATCTCACAATTCTGACTTTATATCAAACAATTCCGACTTTATATCTCAATTCCGACTTTATATCACACAATACTGACTTTATATCAAACAATTCCGACTTTATATCTCAATTCTGACTTTATATCACACAATTCTGACTTTATATCACTCAATTCTGACTTTATATCTCTCAATTCTGACTTTATATCACTCAATTCTGACTTTATATCACTCAATTCTGACTTTATATCACTCAATTCTGACTTTATATCTCTCAATTCTGACTTTATATCTCTCAATTCTGACTTTATATCAAACAATTCCGACTTTATATCTCAATTCTGACTTTATATCACTCAATTCTGACTTTATATCACTCAATTCTGACTTTATATCTCTCAATTCTGACTTTATATCAAACAATTCCGACTTTATATCTCAATTCTGACTTTATATCAAACAATTCTGACTTTATATCTCTCAATTCTGACTTTATATCACTCAATTCTGACTTTATATCACTCAATTCTGACTTTATATCACTCAATTCTGACTTTATATCACTCAATTCTGACTTTATATCACTCAATTCTGACTTTATATCACTCAATTCTGACTTTATATCTCTCAATTCTGACTTTATATCACTCAATTCTGACTTTATATCACTCAATTCTGACTTTATATCACTCAATTCTGACTTTATATCACTCAATTCTGACTTTATATCTCTCAATTCTGACTTTATATCACTCAATTCTGACTTTATATCTCTCAATTCTGACTTTATATCAAACAATTCTGACTTTATATCTCTCAATTCTGACTTTATATCAAACAATTCTGACTTTATATCACTCAATTCTGACTTTATATCACTCAATTCTGACTTTATATCACACAATTCTGACTTTATATCACTCAATTCTGACTTTATATCACACAATTCTGACTTTATATCAAACAATTCTGACTTTATATCACTCAATTCTGACTTTATATCACTCAATTCTGACTTTATATCAAACAATTCTGACTTTATATCACTCAATTCTGACTTTATATCACTCAATTCTGACTTTATATCTCAATTCTGACTTTATATCACACAATTCTGACTTTATATCTCTCAATTCTGACTTTATATCTGTCAATTCTGACTTTATATCACTCAATTCTGACTTTATATCACTCAATTCTGACTTTATATCACACAATTCTGACTTTATATCTCACAATTCTGACTTTATATCACTCAATTCTGACTTTATATCACTCAATTCTGACTTTATATCACACAATTCTGACTTTATATCTCACAATTCTGACTTTATATCACACAATTCTGACTTTATATCTCACAATTCTGACTTTATATCACTCAATTCTGACTTTATATCACTCAATTCTGACTTTATATCACTCAATTCTGACTTTATATCACACAATTCTGACTTTATATCACTCAATTCTGACTTTATATCTCACAATTCTGACTTTATATCACTCAATTCTGACTTTATATCTCAATTCCGACTTTATATCAAACAATTCTGACTTTATATCTCTCAATTCTGACTTTATATCAAACAATTCTGACTTTATATCACTCAATTCTGACTTTATATCTCTCAATTCTGACTTTATATCACTCAATTCTGACTTTATATCACTCAATTCTGACTTTATATCACTCAATTCTGACTTTATATCACTCAATTCTGACTTTATATCACTCAATTCTGACTTTATATCACTCAATTCTGACTTTATATCAAACAATTCTGACTTTATATATCTCAATTCCGACTTTATATCAAACAATTCTGACTTTATATCACTCAATTCTGACTTTATATCACTCAATTCTGACTTTATATCACACAATTCTGACTTTATATCACTCAATTCTGACTTTATATCACACAATTCTGACTTTATATCAAACAATTCTGACTTTATATCACTCAATTCTGACTTTATATCACTCAATTCTGACTTTATATCAAACAATTCTGACTTTATATCACTCAATTCTGACTTTATATCACTCAATTCTGACTTTATATCAAACAATTCTGACTTTATATATCTCAATTCCGACTTTATATCAAACAATTCTGACTTTATATCACTCAATTCTGACTTTATATCTCAATTCTGACTTTATATCACACAATTCTGACTTTATATCACTCAATTCTGACTTTATATCTCTCAATTCTGACTTTATATCACTCAATTCTGACTTTATATCACTCAATTCTGACTTTATATCACTCAATTCTGACTTTATATCACTCAATTCTGACTTTATATCACTCAATTCTGACTTTATATCAAACAATTCTGACTTTATATATCTCAATTCCGACTTTATATCAAACAATTCTGACTTTATATCACTCAATTCTGACTTTATATCACTCAATTCTGACTTTATATCACACAATTCTGACTTTATATCACTCAATTCTGACTTTATATCACACAATTCTGACTTTATATCAAACAATTCTGACTTTATATCACTCAATTCTGACTTTATATCACTCAATTCTGACTTTATATCACTCAATTCTGACTTTATATCACACAATTCTGACTTTATATCAAACAATTCTGACTTTATATCACTCAATTCTGACTTTATATCTCTCAATTCTGACTTTATATCACTCAATTCTGACTTTATATCACTCAATTCTGACTTTATATCACTCAATTCTGACTTTATATCACTCAATTCTGACTTTATATCACTCAATTCTGACTTTATATCAAACAATTCTGACTTTATATATCTCAATTCCGACTTTATATCAAACAATTCTGACTTTATATCACTCAATTCTGACTTTATATCACTCAATTCTGACTTTATATCACACAATTCTGACTTTATATCACTCAATTCTGACTTTATATCACACAATTCTGACTTTATATCAAACAATTCTGACTTTATATCACTCAATTCTGACTTTATATCACACAATTCTGACTTTATATCAAACAATTCTGACTTTATATCACTCAATTCTGACTTTATATCTCTCAATTCTGACTTTATATCACTCAATTCTGACTTTATATCACTCAATTCTGACTTTATATCAAACAATTCTGACTTTATATCACTCAATTCTGACTTTATATCACTCAATTCTGACTTTATATCTCAATTCTGACTTTATATCACACAATTCTGACTTTATATCTCTCAATTCTGACTTTATATCTGTCAATTCTGACTTTATATCACTCAATTCTGACTTTATATCACTCAATTCTGACTTTATATCACACAATTCTGACTTTATATCTCACAATTCTGACTTTATATCAAACAATTCTGACTTTATATCACTCAATTCTGACTTTATATCACTCAATTCTGACTTTATATCACACAATTCTGACTTTATATCTCACAATTCTGACTTTATATCTCACAATTCTGACTTTATATCACACAATTCTGACTTTATATCACACAATTCTGACTTTATATCACTCAATTCTGACTTTATATCTCACAATTCTGACTTTATAACTCACAATTCTGACTTTATATCACTCAATTCTGACTTTATATCTCACAATTCTGACTTTATATCTCTCAATTCTGACTTTATATCAAACAATTCCGACTTTATATATCAATTCCGACTTTATATCTCAATTCCGACTTTATATCTCATTTCTGACTTTATATCTCACAATTCTGACTTTATATCAAACAATTCCGACTTTATATCTCAATTCCGACTTTATATCACACAATTCTGACTTTATATCAAACAATTCCGACTTTATATCTCAATTCTGACTTTATATCACACAATTCTGACTTTATATCACTCAATTCTGACTTTATATCTCTCAATTCTGACTTTATATCACTCAATTCTGACTTTATATCACTCAATTCTGACTTTATATCTCTCAATTCTGACTTTATATCTCTCAATTCTGACTTTATATCAAACAATTCTGACTTTATATCACTCAATTCTGACTTTATATCACTCAATTCTGACTTTATATCACTCAATTCTGACTTTATATCAAACAATTCTGACTTTATATCACTCAATTCTGACTTTATATCACTCAATTCTGACTTTATATCAAACAATTCTGACTTTATATCACTCAATTCTGACTTTATATCACACAATTCTGACTTTATATCAAACAATTCTGACTTTATATCACTCAATTCTGACTTTATATCACTCAATTCTGACTTTATATCTCTCAATTCTGACTTTATATCACTCAATTCTGACTTTATATCACTCAATTCTGACTTTATATCAAACAATTCTGACTTTATATCTCTCAATTCTGACTTTATATCAAACAATTCTGACTTTATATCACTCAATTCTGACTTTATATCACTCAATTCTGACTTTATATCACTCAATTCTGACTTTATATCTCAATTCTGACTTTATATCACTCAATTCTGACTTTATATCTCACAATTCTGACTTTATATCAAACAATTCCGACTTTATATCTCAATTCCGACTTTATATCACACAATTCTGACTTTATATCAAACAATTCCGACTTTATATCTCAATTCTGACTTTATATCACACAATTCTGACTTTATATCACTCAATTCTGACTTTATATCACTCAATTCTGACTTTATATCACTCAATTCTGACTTTATATCTCTCAATTCTGACTTTATATCTCTCAATTCTGACTTTATATCAAACAATTCCGACTTTATATCTCAATTCTGACTTTATATCACACAATTCTGACTTTATATCACTCAATTCTGACTTTATATCTCTCAATTCTGACTTTATATCACTCAATTCTGACTTTATATCACTCAATTCTGACTTTATATCACTCAATTCTGACTTTATATCAAACAATTCTGACTTTATATCTCTCAATTCTGACTTTATATCACTCAATTCTGACTTTATATCACACAATTCTGACTTTATATCACTCAATTCTGACTTTATATCTCTCAATTCTGACTTTATATCACTCAATTCTGACTTTATATCACTCAATTCTGACTTTATATCTCTCAATTCTGACTTTATATCACTCAATTCTGACTTTATATCACTCAATTCTGACTTTATATCACTCAATTCTGACTTTATATCACTCAATTCTGACTTTATATCAAACAATTCTGACTTTATATCTCTCAATTCTGACTTTATATCAAACAATTCTGACTTTATATCACTCAATTCTGACTTTATATCACTCAATTCTGACTTTATATCACACAATTCCGACTTTATATCTCATTTCTGACTTTATATCTCACAATTCTGACTTTATATCAAACAATTCCGACTTTATATCTCAATTCCGACTTTATATCACACAATACTGACTTTATATCAAACAATTCCGACTTTATATCTCAATTCTGACTTTATATCACACAATTCTGACTTTATATCACTCAATTCTGACTTTATATCTCTCAATTCTGACTTTATATCACTCAATTCTGACTTTATATCACTCAATTCTGACTTTATATCACTCAATTCTGACTTTATATCACTCAATTCTGACTTTATATCTCTCAATTCTGACTTTATATCAAACAATTCCGACTTTATATCTCAATTCTGACTTTATATCACTCAATTCTGACTTTATATCACTCAATTCTGACTTTATATCACTCAATTCTGACTTTATATCACTCAATTCTGACTTTATATCTCAATTCTGACTTTATATCTCTCAATTCTGACTTTATATCAAACAATTCCGACTTTATATCTCAATTCTGACTTTATATCACTCAATTCTGACTTTATATCACTCAATTCTGACTTTATATCTCTCAATTCTGACTTTATATCAAACAATTCCGACTTTATATCTCAATTCTGACTTTATATCAAACAATTCTGACTTTATATCTCTCAATTCTGACTTTATATCACTCAATTCTGACTTTATATCACTCAATTCTGACTTTATATCACTCAATTCTGACTTTATATCACTCAATTCTGACTTTATATCTCTCAATTCTGACTTTATATCACTCAATTCTGACTTTATATCTCTCAATTCTGACTTTATATCAAACAATTCTGACTTTATATCTCTCAATTCTGACTTTATATCAAACAATTCTGACTTTATATCACTCAATTCTGACTTTATATCACTCAATTCTGACTTTATATCACACAATTCTGACTTTATATCACTCAATTCTGACTTTATATCACACAATTCTGACTTTATATCAAACAATTCTGACTTTATATCACTCAATTCTGACTTTATATCACTCAATTCTGACTTTATATCAAACAATTCTGACTTTATATCACTCAATTCTGACTTTATATCACTCAATTCTGACTTTATATCTCAATTCTGACTTTATATCACACAATTCTGACTTTATATCTCTCAATTCTGACTTTATATCTGTCAATTCTGACTTTATATCACTCAATTCTGACTTTATATCACTCAATTCTGACTTTATATCACACAATTCTGACTTTATATCTCACAATTCTGACTTTATATCACTCAATTCTGACTTTATATCACTCAATTCTGACTTTATATCACACAATTCTGACTTTATATCTCACAATTCTGACTTTATATCACACAATTCTGACTTTATATCTCACAATTCTGACTTTATATCACTCAATTCTGACTTTATATCTCTCAATTCTGACTTTATATCACTCAATTCTGACTTTATATCACTCAATTCTGACTTTATATCACTCAATTCTGACTTTATATCTCTCAATTCTGACTTTATATCTCTCAATTCTGACTTTATATCAAACAATTCCGACTTTATATCTCAATTCTGACTTTATATCACTCAATTCTGACTTTATATCACTCAATTCTGACTTTATATCTCTCAATTCTGACTTTATATCAAACAATTCCGACTTTATATCTCAATTCTGACTTTATATCAAACAATTCTGACTTTATATCTCTCAATTCTGACTTTATATCACTCAATTCTGACTTTATATCACTCAATTCTGACTTTATATCACTCAATTCTGACTTTATATCACTCAATTCTGACTTTATATCTCTCAATTCTGACTTTATATCACTCAATTCTGACTTTATATCTCTCAATTCTGACTTTATATCAAACAATTCTGACTTTATATCTCTCAATTCTGACTTTATATCAAACAATTCTGACTTTATATCACTCAATTCTGACTTTATATCACTCAATTCTGACTTTATATCACACAATTCTGACTTTATATCACTCAATTCTGACTTTATATCACACAATTCTGACTTTATATCAAACAATTCTGACTTTATATCACTCAATTCTGACTTTATATCACTCAATTCTGACTTTATATCAAACAATTCTGACTTTATATCACTCAATTCTGACTTTATATCACTCAATTCTGACTTTATATCTCAATTCTGACTTTATATCACACAATTCTGACTTTATATCTCTCAATTCTGACTTTATATCTGTCAATTCTGACTTTATATCACTCAATTCTGACTTTATATCACTCAATTCTGACTTTATATCACACAATTCTGACTTTATATCTCACAATTCTGACTTTATATCACTCAATTCTGACTTTATATCACTCAATTCTGACTTTATATCACACAATTCTGACTTTATATCTCACAATTCTGACTTTATATCACACAATTCTGACTTTATATCTCACAATTCTGACTTTATATCACTCAATTCTGACTTTATATCACTCAATTCTGACTTTATATCACTCAATTCTGACTTTATATCACACAATTCTGACTTTATATCACTCAATTCTGACTTTATATCTCACAATTCTGACTTTATATCACTCAATTCTGACTTTATATCTCAATTCCGACTTTATATCAAACAATTCTGACTTTATATCTCTCAATTCTGACTTTATATCAAACAATTCTGACTTTATATCACTCAATTCTGACTTTATATCTCTCAATTCTGACTTTATATCACTCAATTCTGACTTTATATCACTCAATTCTGACTTTATATCACTCAATTCTGACTTTATATCACTCAATTCTGACTTTATATCACTCAATTCTGACTTTATATCACTCAATTCTGACTTTATATCAAACAATTCTGACTTTATATATCTCAATTCCGACTTTATATCAAACAATTCTGACTTTATATCACTCAATTCTGACTTTATATCACTCAATTCTGACTTTATATCACACAATTCTGACTTTATATCACTCAATTCTGACTTTATATCACACAATTCTGACTTTATATCAAACAATTCTGACTTTATATCACTCAATTCTGACTTTATATCACTCAATTCTGACTTTATATCAAACAATTCTGACTTTATATCACTCAATTCTGACTTTATATCACTCAATTCTGACTTTATATCAAACAATTCTGACTTTATATATCTCAATTCCGACTTTATATCAAACAATTCTGACTTTATATCACTCAATTCTGACTTTATATCTCAATTCTGACTTTATATCTCAATTCTGACTTTATATCACACAATTCTGACTTTATATCACTCAATTCTGACTTTATATCTCTCAATTCTGACTTTATATCACTCAATTCTGACTTTATATCACTCAATTCTGACTTTATATCACTCAATTCTGACTTTATATCACTCAATTCTGACTTTATATCACTCAATTCTGACTTTATATCAAACAATTCTGACTTTATATATCTCAATTCCGACTTTATATCAAACAATTCTGACTTTATATCACTCAATTCTGACTTTATATCACTCAATTCTGACTTTATATCACACAATTCTGACTTTATATCACTCAATTCTGACTTTATATCACACAATTCTGACTTTATATCAAACAATTCTGACTTTATATCACTCAATTCTGACTTTATATCACTCAATTCTGACTTTATATCAAACAATTCTGACTTTATATCACTCAATTCTGACTTTATATCACTCAATTCTGACTTTATATCACTCAATTCTGACTTTATATCTCAATTCTGACTTTATATCACACAATTCTGACTTTATATCTCTCAATTCTGACTTTATATCTGTCAATTCTGACTTTATATCACTCAATTCTGACTTTATATCACTCAATTCTGACTTTATATCACACAATTCTGACTTTATATCTCACAATTCTGACTTTATATCAAACAATTCTGACTTTATATCACTCAATTCTGACTTTATATCACTCAATTCTGACTTTATATCACACAATTCTGACTTTATATCTCACAATTCTGACTTTATATCTCACAATTCTGACTTTATATCACACAATTCTGACTTTATATCACACAATTCTGACTTTATATCACTCAATTCTGACTTTATATCTCACAATTCTGACTTTATAACTCACAATTCTGACTTTATATCACTCAATTCTGACTTTATATCTCACAATTCTGACTTTATATCTCTCAATTCTGACTTTATATCAAACAATTCCGACTTTATATATCAATTCCGACTTTATATCTCAATTCCGACTTTATATCTCATTTCTGACTTTATATCTCACAATTCTGACTTTATATCAAACAATTCCGACTTTATATCTCAATTCCGACTTTATATCACACAATTCTGACTTTATATCAAACAATTCCGACTTTATATCTCAATTCTGACTTTATATCACACAATTCTGACTTTATATCACTCAATTCTGACTTTATATCTCTCAATTCTGACTTTATATCACTCAATTCTGACTTTATATCACTCAATTCTGACTTTATATCTCTCAATTCTGACTTTATATCTCTCAATTCTGACTTTATATCAAACAATTCTGACTTTATATCACTCAATTCTGACTTTATATCACTCAATTCTGACTTTATATCACTCAATTCTGACTTTATATCAAACAATTCTGACTTTATATCACTCAATTCTGACTTTATATCACTCAATTCTGACTTTATATCAAACAATTCTGACTTTATATCACTCAATTCTGACTTTATATCACACAATTCTGACTTTATATCAAACAATTCTGACTTTATATCACTCAATTCTGACTTTATATCACTCAATTCTGACTTTATATCTCTCAATTCTGACTTTATATCACTCAATTCTGACTTTATATCACTCAATTCTGACTTTATATCAAACAATTCTGACTTTATATCTCTCAATTCTGACTTTATATCAAACAATTCTGACTTTATATCACTCAATTCTGACTTTATATCACTCAATTCTGACTTTATATCACTCAATTCTGACTTTATATCTCAATTCTGACTTTATATCACTCAATTCTGACTTTATATCTCACAATTCTGACTTTATATCAAACAATTCCGACTTTATATCTCAATTCCGACTTTATATCACACAATTCTGACTTTATATCAAACAATTCCGACTTTATATCTCAATTCTGACTTTATATCACACAATTCTGACTTTATATCACTCAATTCTGACTTTATATCTCTCAATTCTGACTTTATATCACTCAATTCTGACTTTATATCACTCAATTCTGACTTTATATCACTCAATTCTGACTTTATATCTCTCAATTCTGACTTTATATCTCTCAATTCTGACTTTATATCAAACAATTCCGACTTTATATCTCAATTCTGACTTTATATCACACAATTCTGACTTTATATCACTCAATTCTGACTTTATATCTCTCAATTCTGACTTTATATCACTCAATTCTGACTTTATATCACTCAATTCTGACTTTATATCACTCAATTCTGACTTTATATCAAACAATTCTGACTTTATATCTCTCAATTCTGACTTTATATCACACAATTCTGACTTTATATCACTCAATTCTGACTTTATATCTCTCAATTCTGACTTTATATCACTCAATTCTGACTTTATATCACTCAATTCTGACTTTATATCTCTCAATTCTGACTTTATATCACTCAATTCTGACTTTATATCACTCAATTCTGACTTTATATCACTCAATTCTGACTTTATATCAAACAATTCTGACTTTATATCTCTCAATTCTGACTTTATATCAAACAATTCTGACTTTATATCACTCAATTCTGACTTTATATCACTCAATTCTGACTTTATATCACACAATTCTGACTTTATATCACTCAATTCTGACTTTATATCACACAATTCTGACTTTATATCAAACAATTCTGACTTTATATCACTCAATTCTGACTTTATATCACTCAATTCTGACTTTATATCAAACAATTCTGACTTTATATCACTCAATTCTGACTTTATATCACTCAATTCTGACTTTATATCTCAATTCTGACTTTATATCACACAATTCTGACTTTATATCTCTCAATTCTGACTTTATATCTGTCAATTCTGACTTTATATCACTCAATTCTGACTTTATATCACTCAATTCTGACTTTATATCACACAATTCTGACTTTATATCTCACAATTCTGACTTTATATCAAACAATTCTGACTTTATATCACTCAATTCTGACTTTATATCACTCAATTCTGACTTTATATCACACAATTCTGACTTTATATCTCACAATTCTGACTTTATATGACACAATTCTGACTTTATATCACACAATTCTGACTTTATATCACTCAATTCTGACTTTATATCTCACAATTCTGACTTTATATCAAACAATTCTGACTTTATATCACTCAATTCTGACTTTATATCTCACAATTCTGACTTTATATCAAACAATTCTGACTTTATATCACTCAATTCTGACTTTATATCACTCAATTCTGACTTTATATCACACAATTCTGACTTTATATCTCACAATTCTGACTTTATATCTCAATTCCGACTTTATATCAAACAATTCTGACTTTATATCTCTCAATTCTGACTTTATATCAAACAATTCCGACTTTATATCTCAATTCTGACTTTATATCACACAATTCTGACTTTATATCACTCAATTCTGACTTTATATCTCTCAATTCTGACTTTATATCACTCAATTCTGACTTTATATCACTCAATTCTGACTTTATATCACTCAATTCTGACTTTATATCACTCAATTCTGACTTTATATCTCTCAATTCTGACTTTATATCAAACAATTCTGACTTTATATATCTCAATTCCGACTTTATATCAAACAATTCTGACTTTATATCTCTCAATTCTGACTTTATATCAAACAATTCTGACTTTATATCACTCAATTCTGACTTTATATCACACAATTCTGACTTTATATCTCACAATTCTGACTTTATATCACACAATTCTGACTTTATATCACACAATTCTGACTTTATATCACTCAATTCTGACTTTATATCTCACAATTCTGACTTTATATCACTCAATTCTGACTTTATATCTCAATTCCGACTTTATATCAAACAATTCTGACTTTATATCTCTCAATTCTGACTTTATATCAAACAATTCCGACTTTATATCTCAATTCTGACTTTATATCACACAATTCTGACTTTATATCACTCAATTCTGACTTTATATCTCTCAATTCTGACTTTATATCACTCAATTCTGACTTTATATCACTCAATTCTGACTTTATATCACTCAATTCTGACTTTATATCACTCAATTCTGACTTTATATCTCAATTCTGACTTTATATCACTCAATTCTGACTTTATATCTCTCAATTCTGACTTTATATCAAACAATTCTGACTTTATATATCTCAATTCCGACTTTATATCAAACAATTCTGACTTTATATCACTCAATTCTGACTTTATATCTCTCAATTCTGACTTTATATCAAACAATTCTGACTTTATATACCTCAATTCCGACTTTATATCAAACTATTCTGACTTTATATCACTCAATTCTGACTTTATATCACTCAATTCTGACTTTATATCACTCAATTCTGACTTTATATCACACAATTCTGACTTTATATCTCTCAATTCTGACTTTATATCACTCAATTCTGACTTTATATCACACAATTCTGACTTTATATCTCACAATTCTGACTTTATATCAAACAATTCTGACTTTATATCACTCAATTCTGACTTTATATCACTCAATTCTGACTTTATATCTCAATTCTGACTTTATATCACTCAATTCTGACTTTATATCACTCAATTCTGACTTTATATCACACAATTCTGACTTTATATCTCACAATTCTGACTTTATATCAAACAATTCTGACTTTATATCACTCAATTCTGACTTTATATCACTCAATTCTGACTTTATATCACACAATTCTGACTTTATATCTCACAATTCTGACTTTATATCACACAATTCTGACTTTATATCACACAATTCTGACTTTATATCACTCAATTCTGACTTTATATCTCACAATTCTGACTTTATATCACTCAATTCTGACTTTATATCTCAATTCCGACTTTATATCAAACAATTCTGACTTTATATCTCTCAATTCTGACTTTATATCAAACAATTCCGACTTTATATCTCAATTCTGACTTTATATCACACAATTCTGACTTTATATCACTCAATTTTGACTTTATATCTCTCAATTCTGACTTTATATCACTCAATTCTGACTTTATATCACTCAATTCTGACTTTATATCACTCAATTCTGACTTTATATCACTCAATTCTGACTTTATATCTCTCAATTCTGACTTTATATCAAACAATTCTGACTTTATATATCTCAATTCCGACTTTATATCAAACAATTCTGACTTTATATCACTCAATTCTGACTTTATATCACTCAATTCTGACTTTATATCACACAATTCTGACTTTATATCACTCAATTCTGACTTTATATCACACAATTCTGACTTTATATCAAACAATTCTGACTTTATATCACTCAATTCTGACTTTATATCACTCAATTCTGACTTTATATCAAACAATTCTGACTTTATATCACTCAATTCTGACTTTATATCACTCAATTCTGACTTTATATCTCAATTCTGACTTTATATCACACAATTCTGACTTTATATCTCTCAATTCTGACTTTATATCTGTCAATTCTGACTTTATATCACTCAATTCTGACTTTATATCACTCAATTCTGACTTTATATCACACAATTCTGACTTTATATCTCATAATTCTGACTTTATATCAAACAATTCTGACTTTATATCACTCAATTCTGACTTTATATCACTCAATTCTGACTTTATATCACTCAATTCTGACTTTATATCACTCAATTCTGACTTTATATCACTCAATTCTGACTTTATATCACTCAATTCTGACTTTATATCACACAATTCTGACTTTATATCTCATAATTCTGACTTTATATCAAACAATTCTGACTTTATATCACTCAATTCTGACTTTATATCACTCAATTCTGACTTTATATCACACAATTCTGACTTTATATCACTCAATTCTGACTTTATATCACTCAATTCTGACTTTATATCACTCAATTCTGACTTTATATCACTCAATTCTGACTTTATATCACACAATTCTGACTTTATATCTCATAATTCTGACTTTATATCAAACAATTCTGACTTTATATCACTCAATTCTGACTTTATATCACTCAATTCTGACTTTATATCACTCAATTCTGACTTTATATCACTCAATTCTGACTTTATATCACTCAATTCTGACTTTATATCACTCAATTCTGACTTTATATCAAACAATTCTGACTTTATATCTCTCAATTCTGACTTTATATCACTCAATTCTGACTTTATATCACTCAATTCTGACTTTATATCAAACAATTCTGACTTTATATCTCTCAATTCTGACTTTATATCAAACAATTCTGACTTTATATCACTCAATTCTGACTTTATATCACTCAATTCTGACTTTATATCACTCAATTCTGACTTTATATCACTCAATTCTGACTTTATATCTCTCAATTCTGACTTTATATCAAACAATTCTGACTTTATATCACACAATTCTGACTTTATATCACTCAATTCTGACTTTATATCACACAATTCTGACTTTATATCACTCAATTCTGACTTTATATCACTCAATTCTGACTTTATATCTCAATTCTGACTTTATATCACACAATTCTGACTTTATATCTCTCAATTCTGACTTTATATCTGTCAATTCTGACTTTATATCACTCAATTCTGACTTTATATCACTCAATTCTGACTTTATATCGCACAATTCTGACTTTATATCTCACAATTCTGACTTTATATCAAACAATTCTGACTTTATATCACTCAATTCTGACTTTATATCACTCAATTCTGACTTTATATCACACAATTCTGACTTTATATCTCACAATTCTGACTTTATATGACACAATTCTGACTTTATATCACACAATTCTGACTTTATATCACTCAATTCTGACTTTATATCTCACAATTCTGACTTTATATCACTCAATTCTGACTTTATATCTCAATTCCGACTTTATATCAAACAATTCTGACTTTATATCTCTCAATTCTGACTTTATATCAAACAATTCCGACTTTATATCTCAATTCTGACTTTATATCACACAATTCTGACTTTATATCACTCAATTCTGACTTTATATCTCTCAATTCTGACTTTATATCACTCAATTCTGACTTTATATCACTCAATTCTGACTTTATATCACTCAATTCTGACTTTATATCACTCAATTCTGACTTTATATCTCTCAATTCTGACTTTATATCAAACAATTCTGACTTTATATATCTCAATTCCGACTTTATATCAAACAATTCTGACTTTATATCTCTCAATTCTGACTTTATATCAAACAATTCTGACTTTATATCACTCAATTCTGACTTTATATCACACAATTCTGACTTTATATCTCACAATTCTGACTTTATATCACACAATTCTGACTTTATATCACACAATTCTGACTTTATATCACTCAATTCTGACTTTATATCTCACAATTCTGACTTTATATCACTCAATTCTGACTTTATATCTCAATTCCGACTTTATATCAAACAATTCTGACTTTATATCTCTCAATTCTGACTTTATATCAAACAATTCCGACTTTATATCTCAATTCTGACTTTATATCACTCAATTCTGACTTTATATCTCTCAATTCTGACTTTATATCACTCAATTCTGACTTTATATCACTCAATTCTGACTTTATATCACTCAATTCTGACTTTATATCACTCAATTCTGACTTTATATCACTCAATTCTGACTTTATATCTCAATTCTGACTTTATATCACTCAATTCTGACTTTATATCTCTCAATTCTGACTTTATATCAAACAATTCTGACTTTATATATCTCAATTCCGACTTTATATCAAACAATTCTGACTTTATATCACTCAATTCTGACTTTATATCTCTCAATTCTGACTTTATATCAAACAATTCTGACTTTATATACCTCAATTCCGACTTTATATCAAACAATTCTGACTTTATATCACTCAATTCTGACTTTATATCACTCAATTCTGACTTTATATCACTCAATTCTGACTTTATATCACACAATTCTGACTTTATATCTCTCAATTCTGACTTTATATCACTCAATTCTGACTTTATATCACACAATTCTGACTTTATATCTCACAATTCTGACTTTATATCAAACAATTCTGACTTTATATCACTCAATTCTGACTTTATATCACTCAATTCTGACTTTATATCTCAATTCTGACTTTATATCACTCAATTCTGACTTTATATCACTCAATTCTGACTTTATATCACACAATTCTGACTTTATATCTCACAATTCTGACTTTATATCAAACAATTCTGACTTTATATCACTCAATTCTGACTTTATATCACTCAATTCTGACTTTATATCACACAATTCTGACTTTATATCTCACAATTCTGACTTTATATCACACAATTCTGACTTTATATCACACAATTCTGACTTTATATCACTCAATTCTGACTTTATATCTCAATTCCGACTTTATATCAAACAATTCTGACTTTATATCACTCAATTCTGACTTTATATCACACAATTCTGACTTTATATCACTCAATTCTGACTTTATATCTCAATTCCGACTTTATATCAAACAATTCTGACTTTATATCTCAATTCCGACTTTATATCACTCAATTCTGACTTTATATCTCACAATTCTGACTTTATATCACTCAATTCTGACTTTATATCTCAATTCCGACTTTATATCAAACAATTCTGACTTTATATCTCTCAATTCTGACTTTATATCAAACAATTCCGACTTTATATCTCAATTCTGACTTTATATCACACAATTCTGACTTTATATCACTCAATTTTGACTTTATATCTCTCAATTCTGACTTTATATCACTCAATTCTGACTTTATATCACTCAATTCTGACTTTATATCACTCAATTCTGACTTTATATCACTCAATTCTGACTTTATATCTCTCAATTCTGACTTTATATCAAACAATTCTGACTTTATATATCTCAATTCCGACTTTATATCAAACAATTCTGACTTTATATCACTCAATTCTGACTTTATATCACTCAATTCTGACTTTATATCACACAATTCTGACTTTATATCACTCAATTCTGACTTTATATCACACAATTCTGACTTTATATCAAACAATTCTGACTTTATATCACTCAATTCTGACTTTATATCACTCAATTCTGACTTTATATCAAACAATTCTGACTTTATATCACTCAATTCTGACTTTATATCACTCAATTCTGACTTTATATCTCAATTCTGACTTTATATCACACAATTCTGACTTTATATCTCTCAATTCTGACTTTATATCTGTCAATTCTGACTTTATATCACTCAATTCTGACTTTATATCACTCAATTCTGACTTTATATCACACAATTCTGACTTTATATCTCATAATTCTGACTTTATATCACTCAATTCTGACTTTATATCACTCAATTCTGACTTTATATCACTCAATTCTGACTTTATATCACACAATTCTGACTTTATATCTCATAATTCTGACTTTATATCAAACAATTCTGACTTTATATCACTCAATTCTGACTTTATATCACTCAATTCTGACTTTATATCACACAATTCTGACTTTATATCACTCAATTCTGACTTTATATCACTCAATTCTGACTTTATATCACTCAATTCTGACTTTATATCACTCAATTCTGACTTTATATCACACAATTCTGACTTTATATCTCATAATTCTGACTTTATATCAAACAATTCTGACTTTATATCACTCAATTCTGACTTTATATCACTCAATTCTGACTTTATATCACTCAATTCTGACTTTATATCACTCAATTCTGACTTTATATCACTCAATTCTGACTTTATATCACTCAATTCTGACTTTATATCAAACAATTCTGACTTTATATCTCTCAATTCTGACTTTATATCACTCAATTCTGACTTTATATCACTCAATTCTGACTTTATATCAAACAATTCTGACTTTATATCTCTCAATTCTGACTTTATATCAAACAATTCTGACTTTATATCACTCAATTCTGACTTTATATCACTCAATTCTGACTTTATATCACTCAATTCTGACTTTATATCACTCAATTCTGACTTTATATCTCTCAATTCTGACTTTATATCAAACAATTCTGACTTTATATCACACAATTCTGACTTTATATCACTCAATTCTGACTTTATATCACACAATTCTGACTTTATATCACTCAATTCTGACTTTATATCACACAATTCTGACTTTATATCACTCAATTCTGACTTTATATCACACAATTCTGACTTTATATCAAACAATTCTGACTTTATATCACTCAATTCTGACTTTATATCACTCAATTCTGACTTTATATCAAACAATTCTGACTTTATATCACTCAATTCTGACTTTATATCACTCAATTCTGACTTTATATCTCAATTCTGACTTTATATCACACAATTCTGACTTTATATCACTCAATTCTGACTTTATATCTCTCAATTCTGACTTTATATCAAACAATTCTGACTTTATATCACTCAATTCTGACTTTATATCACACAATTCTGACTTTATATCACTCAATTCTGACTTTATATCTCAATTCAGACTTTATATCTCAATTCCGACTTTATATCACACAATTCTGACTTTATATCTCTCAATTCTGACTTTATATCACTCAATTCTGACTTTATATCACACAATTCTGACTTTATATCACTCAATTCTGACTTTATATCACACAATTCTGACTTTATATCACTCAATTCTGACTTTATATCTCAATTCCGACTTTATATCACACAATTCTGACTTTATATCTCTCAATTCTGACTTTATATCACTCAATTCTGACTTTATATCTCACAATTCTGACTTTATATCACTCAATTCTGACTTTATATCACTCAATTCTGACTTTATATCTCACAATTCTGACTTTATATCTCACAATTCTGACTTTATATCTCACAATTCTGACTTTATATCACTCAATTCTGACTTTATATCACTCAATTCTGACTTTATATCTCACAATTCTGACTTTATATCACTCAATTCTGACTTTATATCACTCAATTCTGACTTTATATCTCACAATTCTGACTTTATATCACACAATTCTGACTTTATATCACTCAATTCTGACTTTATATCACTCAATTCTGACTTTATATCTCACAATTCTGACTTTATATAACTCAATTCTGACTTTATATCAAACAATTCTGACTTTATATCACTCAATTCTGACTTTATATCTCACAATTCTGACTTTATATCACTCAATTCTGACTTTATATCTCACAATTCTGACTTTATATCACTCAATTCTGACTTTATATCACTCAATTCTGACTTTATATCTCACAATTCTGACTTTATATCACTCAATTCTGACTTTATATCACTCAATTCTGACTTTATATCTCACAATTCTGACTTTATATCACTCAATTCTGACTTTATATCACTCAATTCTGACTTTATATCTCACAATTCTGACTTTATATCACTCAATTCTGACTTTATATCACTCAATTCTGACTTTATATCACTCAATTCTGACTTTATATCTCACAATTCTGACTTTATATCACTCAATTCTGACTTTATATCACACAATTCTGACTTTATATCACACAATTCTGACTTTATATCACTCAATTCTGACTTTATATCACACAATTCTGACTTTATATCACTCAATTCTGACTTTATATCTCAATTCCGACTTTATATCACACAATTCTGACTTTATATCTCTCAATTCTGACTTTATATCAAACAATTCCGACTTTATAAATCAATTCCGACTTTATATCTCAATTCCGACTTTATATCTCAATTCTGACTTTATATCTCTCAATTCTGACTTTATATCACACAATTCTGACTTTATATCTCACAATTCTGACTTTATATCAAACAATTCCGACTTTATATCTCAATTCCGACTTTATATCACACAATTCTGACTTTATATCACACAATTCTGACTTTATATCAAACAATTCCGACTTTATATCTCAATTCCGACTTTATATCACACAATTCTGACTTTATATCAAACAATTCTGACTTTATATCACACAATTCTGACTTTATATCAAACAATTCTGACTTTATATCTCAATTCCGACTTTATATCTCAATTCTGACTTTATATCACTCAATTCTGACTTTATATCTCAATTCCGACTTTATATCACACAATTCTGACTTTATATCTCTCAATTCTGACTTTATATCAAACAATTCCGACTTTATATATCAATTCCGACTTTATATCTCAATTCCGACTTTATATCTCAATTCTGACTTTATATCTCACAATTCTGACTTTATATCAAACAATTCCGACTTTATATCTCAATTCCGACTTTATATCACACAATTCCGACTTTATATCTCAATTCTGACTTTATATCTCACAATTCTGACTTTATATCAAACAATTCCGACTTTATATCTCAATTCCGACTTTATATCACACAATTCTGACTTTATATCAAACAATTCCGACTTTATATCTCAATTCTGACTTTATATCTCTCAATTCTGACTTTATATCACACAATTCTGACTTTATATCTCTCAATTCTGACTTTATATCAAACAATTCTGACTTTATATCTCTCAATTCTGACTTTATATCAAACAATTCTGACTTTATATCACTCAATTCTGACTTTATATCAAACAATTCTGACTTTATATCTCTCAATTCTGACTTTATATCACTCAATTCTGACTTTATATCAAACAATTCTGACTTTATATCACTCAATTCTGACTTTATATCACTCAATTTTGACTTTATATCACTCAATTCTGACTTTATATCTCTCAATTCTGACTTTATATCAAACAATTCTGACTTTATATCAAACAATTCTGACTTTATATCTCTCAATTCTGACTTTATATCACTCAATTCTGACTTTATTTCAAACAATTCTGACTTTATATCAAACAATTCTGACTTTATATCTCTCAATTCTGACTTTATATCAAACAATTCTGACTTTATATCACTCAATTCTGACTTTATATCACTCAATTCTGACTTTATATCACTCAATTCTGACTTTATATCTCAATTCTGACTTTATATCTCACAATTCTGACTTTATATCAAACAATTCCGACTTTATATCTCAATTCCGACTTTATATCACACAATTCCGACTTTATATCTCAATTCTGACTTTATATCTCACAATTCTGACTTTATATCAAACAATTCCGACTTTATATCTCAATTCCGACTTTATATCACACAATTCTGACTTTATATCAAACAATTCCGACTTTATATCTCAATTCTGACTTTATATCTCTCAATTCTGACTTTATATCACACAATTCTGACTTTATATCTCTCAATTCTGACTTTATATCAAACAATTCTGACTTTATATCTCTCAATTCTGACTTTATATCAAACAATTCTGACTTTATATCACTCAATTCTGACTTTATATCAAACAATTCTGACTTTATATCTCTCAATTCTGACTTTATATCACTCAATTCTGACTTTATATCAAACAATTCTGACTTTATATCACTCAATTCTGACTTTATATCACTCAATTTTGACTTTATATCACTCAATTCTGACTTTATATCTCTCAATTCTGACTTTATATCAAACAATTCTGACTTTATATCTCTCAATTCTGACTTTATATCTCTCAATTCTGACTTTATATCACTCAATTCTGACTTTATTTCAAACAATTCTGACTTTATATCAAACAATTCTGACTTTATATCTCTCAATTCTGACTTTATATCAAACAATTCTGACTTTATATCACTCAATTCTGACTTTATATCACTCAATTCTGACTTTATATCACTCAATTCTGACTTTATATCTCAATTCTGACTTTATATCACACAATTCTGACTTTATATCTCTCAATTCTGACTTTATATCACACAATTCTGACTTTATATCACTCAATTCTGACTTTATATCACTCAATTCTGACTTTATATCAAACAATTCTGACTTTATATCTCTCAATTCTGACTTTATATCAAACAATTCTGACTTTATATCACTCAATTCTGACTTTATATCACTCAATTCTGACTTTATATCACACAATTCTGACTTTATATCACACAATTCTGACTTTATATCACTCAATTCTGACTTTATATCTCACAATTCTGACTTTATATCACTCAATTCTGACTTTATATCTCAATTCCGACTTTATATCACACAATTCTGACTTTATATCTCTCAATTCTGACTTTATATCACTCAATTCTGACTTTATATCACACAATTCTGACTTTATATCTCAATTCCGACTTTATATCACACAATTCTGACTTTATATCACTCAATTCTGACTTTATATCTCAATTCCGACTTTATATCACACAATTCTGACTTTATATCTCAATTCCGACTTTATATCACACAATTCTGACTTTATATCACTCAATTCTGACTTTATATCACTCAATTCTGACTTTATATCTCAATTCCGACTTTATATCACACAATTCTGACTTTATATCACTCAATTCTGACTTTATATCTCAATTCCGACTTTATATCACACAATTCTGACTTTATATCTCTCAATTCCGACTTTATATCACACAATTCTGACTTTATATCTCTCAATTCTGACTTTATATCACACAATTCTGACTTTATATCACTCAATTCTGACTTTATATCTCAATTCCGACTTTATATCACACAATTCTGACTTTATATCACTCAATTCTGACTTTATATCTCAATTCCGACTTTATATCACACAATTCTGACTTTATATCTCTCAATTCTGACTTTATATCACTCAATTCTGACTTTATATCACTCAATTCTGACTTTATATCTCACAATTCTGACTTTATATCTCACAATTCTGACTTTATATCTCACAATTCTGACTTTATATCACTCAATTCTGACTTTATATCACTCAATTCTGACTTTATATCTCACAATTCTGACTTTATATCACTCAATTCTGAGTTTATATCACTCAATTCTGACTTTATATCACTCAATTCTGACTTTATATCTCAATTCCGACTTTATATCACACAATTCTGACTTTATATCTCTCAATTCTGACTTTATATCAAACAATTCCGACTTTATATATCAATTCCGACTTTATATCTCAATTCCGACTTTATATCTCAATTCTGACTTTATATCTCTCAATTCTGACTTTATATCACACAATTCTGACTTTATATCTCACAATTCTGACTTTATATCAAACAATTCCGACTTTATATCTCAATTCCGACTTTATATCACACAATTCTGACTTTATATCACACAATTCTGACTTTATATCAAACAATTCCGACTTTATATCTCAATTCCGACTTTATATCACACAATTCTGACTTTATATCTCACAATTCTGACTTTATATCAAACAATTCTGACTTTATATCAAACAATTCTGACTTTATATCACTCAATTCTGACTTTATATCACTCAATTCTGACTTTATATCACTCAATTCTGACTTTATATCTCAATTCTGACTTTATATCACACAATTCTGACTTTATATCTCTCAATTCTGACTTTATATCACACAATTCTGACTTTATATCACTCAATTCTGACTTTATATCACTCAATTCTGACTTTATATCAAACAATTCTGACTTTATATCTCTCAATTCTGACTTTATATCAAACAATTCTGACTTTATATCACTCAATTCTGACTTTATATCACTCAATTCTGACTTTATATCACACAATTCTGACTTTATATCACACAATTCTGACTTTATATCACTCAATTCTGACTTTATATCTCACAATTCTGACTTTATATCACTCAATTCTGACTTTATATCTCAATTCCGACTTTATATCACACAATTCTGACTTTATATCTCTCAATTCTGACTTTATATCACTCAATTCTGACTTTATATCACACAATTCTGACTTTATATCTCAATTCCGACTTTATATCACACAATTCTGACTTTATATCACTCAATTCTGACTTTATATCTCAATTCCGACTTTATATCACTCAATTCTGACTTTATATCTCACAATTCTGACTTTATATCACTCAATTCTGACTTTATATCACTCAATTCTGACTTTATATCTCACAATTCTGACTTTATATCTCACAATTCTGACTTTATATCTCACAATTCTGACTTTATATCACTCAATTCTGACTTTATATCACTCAATTCTGACTTTATATCTCACAATTCTGACTTTATATCACTCAATTCTGACTTTATATCTCACAATTCTGACTTTATATCACTCAATTCTGACTTTATATCACTCAATTCTGACTTTATATATCAATTCTGACTTTATATCACACAATTCTGACTTTATATCACTCAATTCTGACTTTATATCCCAATTCCGACTTTATATCACTCAATTCTGACTTTATATCTCACAATTCTGACTTTATATCACTCAATTCTGACTTTATATCACTCAATTCTGACTTTATATCACTCAATTCTGACTTTATATCAAACAATTCCGACTTTATATATCAATTCCGACTTTATATCTCAATTCCGACTTTATATCTCAATTCTGACTTTATATCTCTCAATTCTGACTTTATATCACACAATTCTGACTTTATATCTCACAATTCTGACTTTATATCAAACAATTCCGACTTTATATCTCAATTCCGACTTTATATCACACAATTCTGACTTTATATCACACAATTCTGACTTTATATCAAACAATTCCGACTTTATATCTCAATTCCGACTTTATATCACACAATTCTGACTTTATATCTCTCAATTCTGACTTTATATCACACAATTCTGACTTTATATCTCACAATTCTGACTTTATATCAAACAATTCTGACTTTATATCTCAATTCCGACTTTATATCTCAATTCTGACTTTATATCACTCAATTCTGACTTTATATCACTCAATTCTGACTTTATATCTCAATTCCGACTTTATATCACACAATTCTGACTTTATATCTCTCAATTCTGACTTTATATCAAACAATTCCGACTTTATATATCAATTCCGACTTTATATCTCAATTCCGACTTTATATCTCAATTCTGACTTTATATCAAACAATTCCGACTTTATATCTCAATTCCGACTTTATATCACACAATTCCGACTTTATATCTCAATTCTGACTTTATATCTCACAATTCTGACTTTATATCAAACAATTCCGACTTTATATCTCAATTCCGACTTTATATCACACAATTCTGACTTTATATCAAACAATTCCGACTTTATATCTCAATTCTGACTTTATATCTCTCAATTCTGACTTTATATCACACAATTCTGACTTTATATCTCTCAATTCTGACTTTATATCAAACAATTCTGACTTTATATCTCTCAATTCTGACTTTATATCAAACAATTCTGACTTTATATCACTCAATTCTGACTTTATATCAAACAATTCTGACTTTATATCTCTCAATTCTGACTTTATATCACTCAATTCTGACTTTATATCAAACAATTCTGACTTTATATCACTCAATTCTGACTTTATATCACTCAATTTTGACTTTATATCACTCAATTCTGACTTTATATCTCTCAATTCTGACTTTATATCAAACAATTCTGACTTTATATCTCTCAATTCTGACTTTATATCTCTCAATTCTGACTTTATATCACTCAATTCTGACTTTATATCAAACAATTCTGACTTTATATCAAACAATTCTGACTTTATATCTCTCAATTCTGACTTTATATCAAACAATTCTGACTTTATATCACTCAATTCTGACTTTATATCACTCAATTCTGACTTTATATCACTCAATTCTGACTTTATATCTCAATTCTGACTTTATATCACACAATTCTGACTTTATATCTCTCAATTCTGACTTTATATCACACAATTCTGACTTTATATCACTCAATTCTGACTTTATATCACTCAATTCTGACTTTATATCAAACAATTCTGACTTTATATCTCTCAATTCTGACTTTATATCAAACAATTCTGACTTTATATCACTCAATTCTGACTTTATATCACTCAATTCTGACTTTATATCACACAATTCTGACTTTATATCACACAATTCTGACTTTATATCACTCAATTCTGACTTTATATCTCACAATTCTGACTTTATATCACTCAATTCTGACTTTATATCTCAATTCCGACTTTATATCACACAATTCTGACTTTATATCACTCAATTCTGACTTTATATCTCAATTCTGACTTTATATCACTCAATTCTGACTTTATATCTCAATTCTGACTTTATATCACTCAATTCTGACTTTATATCTCACAATTCTGACTTTATATCTCTCAATTCTGACTTTATATCACTCAATTCTGACTTTATATCACACAATTCTGACTTTATATCTCAATTCCGACTTTATATCACACAATTCTGACTTTATATCACTCAATTCTGACTTTATATCTCAATTCCGACTTTATATCACACAATTCTGACTTTATATCTCTCAATTCTGACTTTATATCACTCAATTCTGACTTTATATCTCACAATTCTGACTTTATATCACTCAATTCTGACTTTATATCACTCAATTCTGACTTTATATCTCACAATTCTGACTTTATATCTCACAATTCTGACTTTATATCTCACAATTCTGACTTTATATCACTCAATTCTGACTTTATATCACTCAATTCTGACTTTATATCACTCAATTCTGACTTTATATCTCACAATTCTGACTTTATATCACTCAATTCTGACTTTATATCACTCAATTCTGACTTTATATCTCACAATTCTGACTTTATATCACTCAATTCTGACTTTATATCTCACAATTCTGACTTTATATCACTCAATTCTGACTTTATATCACTCAATTCTGACTTTATATCTCACAATTCTGACTTTATATCACTCAATTCTGACTTTATATCACTCAATTCTGACTTTATATCTCACAATTCTGACTTTATATCACTCAATTCTGACTTTATATCACTCAATTCTGACTTTATATCTCACAATTCTGACTTTATATCACTCAATTCTGACTTTATATCACACAATTCTGACTTTATATCTCTCAATTCTGACTTTATATCACTCAATTCTGACTTTATATCACTCAATTCTGACTTTATATCTCACAATTCTGACTTTATATCACTCAATTCTGACTTTATATCACTCAATTCTGACTTTATATCACACAATTCTGACTTTATATCTCACAATTCTGACTTTATATCACTCAATTCTGACTTTATATCACTCAATTCTGACTTTATATCACTCAATTCTGACTTTATATCTCACAATTCTGACTTTATATCACTCAATTCTGACTTTATATCACTCAATTCTGACTTTATATCTCACAATTCTGACTTTATATCACTCAATTCTGACTTTATATCACTCAATTCTGACTTTATATCACTCAATTCTGACTTTATATCTCACAATTCTGACTTTATATCACTCAATTCTGACTTTATATCACACAATTCTGACTTTATATCACACAATTCTGACTTTATATCACTCAATTCTGACTTTATATCACACAATTCTGACTTTATATCACTCAATTCTGACTTTATATCTCAATTCCGACTTTATATCACACAATTCCGACTTTATATCTCAATTCCGACTTTATATCAAACAATTCCGACTTTATATATCAATTCCGACTTTATATCTCAATTCCGACTTTATATCTCAATTCTGACTTTATATCTCTCAATTCTGACTTTATATCACACAATTCTGACTTTATATCTCACAATTCTGACTTTATATCAAACAATTCCGACTTTATATCTCAATTCCGACTTTATATCACACAATTCTGACTTTATATCACACAATTCTGACTTCATATCAAACAATTCCGACTTTATATCTCAATTCCGACTTTATATCACACAATTCTGACTTTATATCTCTCAATTCTGACTTTATATCACACAATTCTGACTTTATATCTCACAATTCTGACTTTATATCAAACAATTCTGACGTTATATCTCAATTCCGACTTTATATCTCAATTCCGACTTTATATCACACAATTCCGACTTTATATCTCAATTCTGACTTTATATCTCACAATTCTGACTTTATATCAAACAATTCCGACTTTATATCTCAATTCCGACTTTATATCACACAATTCTGACTTTATATCAAACAATTCCGACTTTATATCTCAATTCTGACTTTATATCTCTCAATTCTGACTTTATATCACACAATTCTGACTTTATATCTCTCAATTCTGACTTTATATCAAACAATTCTGACTTTATATCTCTCAATTCTGACTTTATATCAAACAATTCTGACTTTATATCACTCAATTCTGACTTTATATCAAACAATTCTGACTTTATATCTCTCAATTCTGACTTTATATCACTCAATTCTGACTTTATATCAAACAATTCTGACTTTATATCACTCAATTCTGACTTTATATCACTCAATTTTGACTTTATATCACTCAATTCTGACTTTATATCTCTCAATTCTGACTTTATATCAAACAATTCTGACTTTATATCTCTCAATTCTGACTTTATATCTCTCAATTCTGACTTTATATCACTCAATTCTGACTTTATATCAAACAATTCTGACTTTATATCAAACAATTCTGACTTTATATCTCTCAATTCTGACTTTATATCAAACAATTCTGACTTTATATCACTCAATTCTGACTTTATATCACTCAATTCTGACTTTATATCACTCAATTCTGACTTTATATCTCAATTCTGACTTTATATCACACAATTCTGACTTTATATCTCTCAATTCTGACTTTATATCACACAATTCTGACTTTATATCACTCAATTCTGACTTTATATCACTCAATTCTGACTTTATATCAAACAATTCTGACTTTATATCTCTCAATTCTGACTTTATATCAAACAATTCTGACTTTATATCACTCAATTCTGACTTTATATCACTCAATTCTGACTTTATATCACACAATTCTGACTTTATATCACACAATTCTGACTTTATATCACTCAATTCTGACTTTATATCTCACAATTCTGACTTTATATCACTCAATTCTGACTTTATATCTCAATTCCGACTTTATATCACACAATTCTGACTTTATATCTCTCAATTCTGACTTTATATCACTCAATTCTGACTTTATATCACACAATTCTGACTTTATATCTCAATTCCGACTTTATATCACACAATTCTGACTTTATATCACTCAATTCTGACTTTATATCTCAATTCCGACTTTATATCACACAATTCTGACTTTATATCTCTCAATTCTGACTTTATATCACTCAATTCTGACTTTATATCTCACAATTCTGACTTTATATCACTCAATTCTGACTTTATATCACTCAATTCTGACTTTATATCTCACAATTCTGACTTTATATCTCACAATTCTGACTTTATATCTCACAATTCTGACTTTATATCACTCAATTCTGACTTTATATCACTCAATTCTGACTTTATATCACTCAATTCTGACTTTATATCTCACAATTCTGACTTTATATCACTCAATTCTGACTTTATATCACTCAATTCTGACTTTATATCTCACAATTCTGACTTTATATCACTCAATTCTGACTTTATATCTCACAATTCTGACTTTATATCACTCAATTCTGACTTTATATCACTCAATTCTGACTTTATATCTCACAATTCTGACTTTATATCACTCAATTCTGACTTTATATCACTCAATTCTGACTTTATATCTCACAATTCTGACTTTATATCACTCAATTCTCACTTTATATCACTCAATTCTGACTTTATATCTCACAATTCTGACTTTATATCACTCAATTCTGACTTTATATCACTCAATTCTGACTTTATATCACTCAATTCTGACTTTATATCTCACAATTCTGACTTTATATCACTCAATTCTGACTTTATATCACTCAATTCTGACTTTATATCTCACAATTCTGACTTTATATCACTCAATTCTGACTTTATATCACTCAATTCTGACTTTATATCTCACAATTCTGACTTTATATCACTCAATTCTGACTTTATATCACTCAATTCTGACTTTATATCTCACAATTCTGACTTTATATCACTCAATTCTGACTTTATATCACTCAATTCTGACTTTATATCACTCAATTCTGACTTTATATCTCACAATTCTGACTTTATATCACTCAATTCTGACTTTATATCACACAATTCTGACTTTATATCACACAATTCTGACTTTATATCACTCAATTCTGACTTTATATCACACAATTCTGACTTTATATCACTCAATTCTGACTTTATATCTCAATTCCGACTTTATATCACACAATTCCGACTTTATATCTCAATTCCGACTTTATATCAAACAATTCCGACTTTATATATCAATTCCGACTTTATATCTCAATTCCGACTTTATATCTCAATTCTGACTTTATATCTCTCAATTCTGACTTTATATCACACAATTCTGACTTTATATCTCACAATTCTGACTTTATATCAAACAATTCCGACTTTATATCTCAATTCCGACTTTATATCACACAATTCTGACTTTATATCACACAATTCTGACTTCATATCAAACAATTCCGACTTTATATCTCAATTCCGACTTTATATCACACAATTCTGACTTTATATCTCTCAATTCTGACTTTATATCACACAATTCTGACTTTATATCTCACAATTCTGACTTTATATCAAACAATTCTGACTTTATATCTCAATTCCGACTTTATATCTCAATTCTGACTTTATATCACTCAATTCTGACTTTATATCACTCAATTCTGACTTTATATCTCAATTCCGACTTTATATCACACAATTCTGACTTTATATCTCAATTCCGACTTTATATCACTCAATTCCGACTTTATATATCAATTCCGACTTTATATCTCAATTCCGACTTTATATCTCAATTCTGACTTTATATCTCACAATTCTGACTTTATATCAAACAATTCCGACTTTATATCTCAATTCCGACTTTATATCACACAATTCCGACTTTATATCTCAATTCTGACTTTATATCTCACAATTCTGACTTTATATCAAACAATTCCGACTTTATATCTCAATTCCGACTTTATATCACACAATTCTGACTTTATATCAAACAATTCCGACTTTATATCTCAATTCTGACTTTATATCTCTCAATTCTGACTTTATATCACACAATTCTGACTTTATATCTCACAATTCTGACTTTATATCTCAATTCTGACTTTATATCTCTCAATTCTGACTTTATATCAAACAATTCTGACTTTATATCTCACAATTCTGACTTTATATCAAACAATTCCGACTTTATATCTCAATTCCGACTTTATATCACACAATTCTGACTTTATATCTCAATTCCGACTTTATATCTCAATTCCGACTTTATATCTCACAATTCTGACTTTATATCAAACAATTCCGACTTTATATCTCAATTCTGACTTTATATCTCTCAATTCTGACTTTATATCACACAATTCTGACTTTATATCACTCAATTCTGACTTTATATCAAACAATTCCGACTTTATATATCAATTCCGACTTTATATCTCAATTCCGACTTTATATCTCAATTCTGACTTTATATCTCACAATTCTGACTTTATATCTCACAATTCTGACTTTATATCACTCAATTCTGACTTTATATCACTCAATTCTGACTTTATATCACTCAATTCTGACTTTATATCTCACAATTCTGACTTTATATCACTCAATTCTGACTTTATATCACTCAATTCTGACCTTATATCTCACAATTCTGACTTTATATCACTCAATTCTGACTTTATATCTCACAATTCTGACTTTATATCACTCAATTCTGACTTTATATCACTCAATTCTGACTTTATATCTCACAATTCTGACTTTATATCACTCAATTCTGACTTTATATCACTCAATTCTGACTTTATATCTCACAATTCTGACTTTATATCACTCAATTCTGACTTTATATCACTCAATTCTGACTTTATATCTCACAATTCTGACTTTATATCACTCAATTCTGACTTTATATCACACAATTCTGACTTTATATCTCTCAATTCTGACTTTATATCACTCAATTCTGACTTTATATCACTCAATTCTGACTTTATATCTCACAATTCTGACTTTATATCACTCAATTCTGACTTTATATCACTCAATTCTGACTTTATATCTCACAATTCTGACTTTATATCACTCAATTCTGACTTTATATCACTCAATTCTGACTTTATATCTCACAATTCTGACTTTATATCACTCAATTCTGACTTTATATCACTCAATTCTGACTTTATATCTCACAATTCTGACTTTATATCACTCAATTCTGACTTTATATCACTCAATTCTGACTTTATATCACTCAATTCTGACTTTATATCTCACAATTCTGACTTTATATCACTCAATTCTGACTTTATATCACACAATTCTGACTTTATATCACACAATTCTGACTTTATATCACTCAATTCTGACTTTATATCACACAATTCTGACTTTATATCACTCAATTCTGACTTTATATCTCAATTCCGACTTTATATCACACAATTCCGACTTTATATCTCAATTCCGACTTTATATCAAACAATTCCGACTTTATATATCAATTCCGACTTTATATCTCAATTCCGACTTTATATCTCAATTCTGACTTTATATCTCTCAATTCTGACTTTATATCACACAATTCTGACTTTATATCTCACAATTCTGACTTTATATCAAACAATTCCGACTTTATATCTCAATTCCGACTTTATATCACACAATTCTGACTTTATATCACACAATTCTGACTTCATATCAAACAATTCCGACTTTATATCTCAATTCCGACTTTATATCACACAATTCTGACTTTATATCTCTCAATTCTGACTTTATATCACACAATTCTGACTTTATATCTCACAATTCTGAATTTATATCAAACAATTCTGACTTTATATCTCAATTCCGACTTTATATCTCAATTCTGACTTTATATCACTCAATTCTGACTTTATATCACTCAATTCTGACTTTATATCTCAATTCCGACTTTATATCACACAATTCTGACTTTATATCTCTCAATTCTGACTTTATATCAAACAATTCCGACTTTATATATCAATTCCGACTTTATATCTCAATTCCGACTTTATATCTCAATTCTGACTTTATATCTCACAATTCTGACTTTATATCAAACAATTCCGACTTTATATCTCAATTCCGACTTTATATCACACAATTCCGACTTTATATCTCAATTCTGACTTTATATCTCACAATTCTGACTTTATATCAAACAATTCCGACTTTATATCTCAATTCCGACTTTATATCACACAATTCTGACTTTATATCAAACAATTCCGACTTTATATCTCAATTCTGACTTTATATCTCTCAATTCTGACTTTATATCACACAATTCTGACTTTATATCTCACAATTCTGACTTTATATCTCAATTCTGACTTTATATCTCTCAATTCTGACTTTATATCAAACAATTCTGACTTTATATCTCACAATTCTGACTTTATATCAAACAATTCCGACTTTATATCTCAATTCCGACTTTATATCACACAATTCTGACTTTATATCTCAATTCCGACTTTATATCTCAATTCTGACTTTATATCTCACAATTCTGACTTTATATCAAACAATTCCGACTTTATATCTCAATTCTGACTTTATATCTCTCAATTCTGACTTTATATCACACAATTCTGACTTTATATCACTCAATTCTGACTTTATATCAAACAATTCCGACTTTATATATCAATTCCGACTTTATATCTCAATTCCGACTTTATATCTCAATTCTGACTTTATATCTCTCAATTCTGACTTTATATCAAACAATTCCGACTTTATATCTCAATTCCGACTTTATATCTCAATTCTGACTTTATATCTCAATTCCGACTTTATATCTCAATTCTGACTTTATATCTCACAATTCTGACTTTATATCAAACAATTCCGACTTTATATCTCAATTCTGACTTTATATCTCTCAATTCTGACTTTATATCACACAATTCTGACTTTATATCACTCAATTCTGACTTTATATCAAACAATTCCGACTTTATATATCAATTCCGACTTTATATCTCAATTCCGACTTTATATCTCAATTCTGACTTTATATCTCTCAATTCTGACTTTATATCAAACAATTCCGACTTTATATCTCAATTCCGACTTTATATCTCAATTCTGACTTTATATCTCACAATTCTGACTTTATATCAAACAATTCCGACTTTATATCTCAATTCCGACTTTATATCACACAATTCCGACTTTATATCTCAATTCTGACTTTATATCACACAATTCTGACTTTATATCTCAATTCTGACTTTATATCTCACAATTCTGACTTTATATCAAACAATTCCGACTTTATATCTCAATTCCGACTTTATATCACACAATTCTGACTTTATATCAAACAATTCCGACTTTATATCTCAATTCTGACTTTATATCACACAATTCTGACTTTATATCTCTCAATTCTGACTTTATATCAAACAATTCTGACTTTATATCTCTCAATTCTGACTTTATATCAAACAATTCTGACTTTATATCACTCAATTCTGACTTTATATCACTCAATTCTGACTTTATATCACACAATTCTGACTTTATATCACTCAATTCTGACTTTATATCACACAATTCTGACTTTATATCAAACAATTCTGACTTTATATCACTCAATTCTGACTTTATATCACTCAATTCTGACTTTATATCAAACAATTCTGACTTTATATCTCTCAATTCTGACTTTATATCACTCAATTCTGACTTTATATCACTCAATTCTGACTTTATATCTCACAATTCTGACTTTATATCACTCAATTCTGACTTTATATCACTCAATTCTGACTTTATATCTCACAATTCTGACTTTATATCACTCAATTCTGACTTTATATCACTCAATTCTGACTTTATATCTCACAATTCTGACTTTATATCACTCAATTCTGACTTTATATCACTCAATTCTGACTTTATATCTCACAATTCTGACTTTATATCACTCAATTCTGACTTTATATCACTCAATTCTGACTTTATATCACTCAATTCTGACTTTATATCTCACAATTCTGACTTTATATCACTCAATTCTGACTTTATATCAAACAATTCTGACTTTATATCTCACAATTCTGACTTTATATCAAACAATTCCGACTTTATATCTCAATTCCGACTTTATATCACACAATTCTGACTTTATATCTCAATTCCGACTTTATATCTCAATTCTGACTTTATATCTCACAATTCTGACTTTATATCAAACAATTCCGACTTTATATCTCAATTCTGACTTTATATCTCTCAATTCTGACTTTATATCACACAATTCTGACTTTATATCACTCAATTCTGACTTTATATCAAACAATTCCGACTTTATATATCAATTCCGACTTTATATCTCAATTCCGACTTTATATCTCAATTCTGACTTTATATCTCTCAATTCTGACTTTATATCAAACAATTCCGACTTTATATCTCAATTCCGACTTTATATCTCAATTCTGACTTTATATCTCAATTCCGACTTTATATCTCAATTCTGACTTTATATCTCACAATTCTGACTTTATATCAAACAATTCCGACTTTATATCTCAATTCTGACTTTATATCTCTCAATTCTGACTTTATATCACACAATTCTGACTTTATATCACTCAATTCTGACTTTATATCAAACAATTCCGACTTTATATATCAATTCCGACTTTATATCTCAATTCCGACTTTATATCTCAATTCTGACTTTATATCTCTCAATTCTGACTTTATATCAAACAATTCCGACTTTATATCTCAATTCCGACTTTATATCTCAATTCTGACTTTATATCTCACAATTCTGACTTTATATCAAACAATTCCGACTTTATATCTCAATTCCGACTTTATATCACACAATTCCGACTTTATATCTCAATTCTGACTTTATATCACACAATTCTGACTTTATATCTCAATTCTGACTTTATATCTCACAATTCTGACTTTATATCAAACAATTCCGACTTTATATCTCAATTCCGACTTTATATCACACAATTCTGACTTTATATCAAACAATTCCGACTTTATATCTCAATTCTGACTTTATATCACACAATTCTGACTTTATATCTCTCAATTCTGACTTTATATCAAACAATTCTGACTTTATATCTCTCAATTCTGACTTTATATCAAACAATTCTGACTTTATATCACTCAATTCTGACTTTATATCACTCAATTCTGACTTTATATCACACAATTCTGACTTTATATCACTCAATTCTGACTTTATATCACACAATTCTGACTTTATATCAAACAATTCTGACTTTATATCACTCAATTCTGACTTTATATCACTCAATTCTGACTTTATATCAAACAATTCTGACTTTATATCACTCAATTCTGACTTTATATCACTCAATTCTGACTTTATATCTCAATTCTGACTTTATATCACACAATTCTGACTTTATATCACTCAATTCTGACTTTATATCTCTCAATTCTGACTTTATATCAAACAATTCTGACTTTATATCACTCAATTCTGACTTTATATCACACAATTCTGACTTTATATCAAACAATTCTGACTTTATATCACTCAATTCTGACTTTATATCACTCAATTCTGACTTTATATCTCAATTCAGACTTTATATCTCTCAATTCTGACTTTATATCAAACAATTCTGACTTTATATCACTCAATTCTGACTTTATATCACTCAATTCTGACTTTATATCAAACAATTCTGACTTTATATCACTCAATTCTGACTTTATATCACACAATTCTGACTTTATATCAAACAATTCTGACTTTATATCACTCAATTCTGACTTTATATCACTCAATTCTGACTTTATATCTCAATTCTGACTTTATATCACACAATTCTGACTTTATATCACTCAATTCTGACTTTATATCACTCAATTCTGACTTTATATCACTCAATTCTGACTTTATATCTCAATTCTGACTTTATATCACTCAATTCTGACTTTATATCAAACAATTCTGACTTTATATCTCTCAATTCTGACTTTATATCACTCAATTCTGACTTTATATCACTCAATTCTGACTTTATATCAAACAATTCTGACTTTATATCTCTCAATTCTGACTTTATATCACTCAATTCTGACTTTATATCACTCAATTCTGACTTTATATCTCAATTCTGACTTTATATCACACAATTCTGACTTTATATCACTCAATTCTGACTATATCACTCAATTCTGACTTTATATCAAACAATTCTGACTTTATATCTCTCAATTCTGACTTTATATCAAACAATTCTGACTTTATATCACTCAATTCTGACTTTATATCTCTCAATTCTGACTTTATATCACTCAATTCTGACTTTATATCACTCAATTCTGACTTTATATCAAACAATTCTGACTTTATATCTCTCAATTCTGACTTTATATCACTCAATTCTGACTTTATATCACTCAATTCTGACTTTATATCTCAATTCTGACTTTATATCACACAATTCTGACTTTATATCACTCAATTCTGACTTTATATCACTCAATTCTGACTTTATATCAAACAATTCTGACTTTATATCTCTCAATTCTGACTTTATATCTCAATTCTGACTTTATATCAAACAATTCTGACTTTATATCACTCAATTCTGACTTTATATCTCTCAATTCTGACTTTATATCTCTCAATTCTGACTTTATATCTCACAATTCTGACTTTATATCACACAATTCTGACTTTATATCACACAATTCTGACTTTATATCACTCAATTCTGACTTTATATCTCACAATTCTGACTTTATATCACTCAATTCTGACTTTATATCTCAATTCCGACTTTATATCACACAATTCTGACTTTATATCTCTCAATTCTGACTTTATATCTCTCAATTCTGACTTTATATCACTCAATTCTGACTTTATATCACTCAATTCTGACTTTATATCTCTCAATTCTGACTTTATATCTCTCAATTCTGACTTTATATCAAACAATTCTGACTTTATATCTCTCAATTCTGACTTTATATCAAACAATTCTGACTTTATATCACTCAATTCTGACTTTATATCACTCAATTCTGACTTTATATCTCTCAATTCTGACTTTATATCAAACAATTCTGACTTTATATCAAACAATTCTGACTTTATATCAAACAATTCTGACTTTATATCACTCAATTCTGACTTTATATCAAACAATTCTGACTTTATATCAAACAATTCTGACTTTATATCACTCAATTCTGACTTTATATCAAACAATTCTGACTTTATATCACTCAATTCTGACTTTATATCACTCAATTTTGACTTTATATCACTCAATTCTGACTTTATATCTCTCAATTCTGACTTTATATCAAACAATTCTGACTTTATATCTCTCAATTCTGACTTTATATCAAACAATTCTGACTTTATATCACTCAATTCTGACTTTATATCTCTCAATTCTGACTTTATATCAAACAATTCTGACTTTATATCTCTCAATTCTGACTTTATATCAAACAATTCTGACTTTATATCACTTAATTCTGACTTTATATCACTCAATTCTGACTTTATATCTCAATTCTGACTTTATATCTCAATTCTGACTTTATATCACACAATTCTGACTTTATATCTCTCAATTCTGACTTTATATCACACAATTCTGACTTTATATCACTCAATTCTGACTTTATATCACTCAATTCTGACTTTATATCAAACAATTCTGACTTTATATCTCTCAATTCTGACTTTATATCAAACAATTCTGACTTTATATCACTCAATTCTGACTTTATATCACTCAATTCTGACTTTATATCACTCAATTCTGACTTTATATCTCACAATTCTGACTTTATATCACTCAATTCTGACTTTATATCTCAATTCCGACTTTATATCACACAATTCTGACTTTATATCTCTCAATTCTGACTTTATATCAAACAATTCCGACTTTATATATCAATTCCGACTTTATATCTCAATTCCGACTTTATATCTCAATTCTGACTTTATATCTCTCAATTCTGACTTTATATCACACAATTCTGACTTTATATCTCACAATTCTGACTTTATATCAAACAATTCCGACTTTATATCTCAATTCCGACTTTATATCACACAATTCTGACTTTATATCACACAATTCTGACTTTATATCAAACAATTCCGACTTTATATCTCAATTCCGACTTTATATCACACATTTCTGACTTTATATCTCTGAATTCTGACTTTATATCTCACAATTCTGACTTTATATCTCACAATTCTGACTTTATATCTCACAATTCTGACTTTATATCAAACAATTCTGACTTTATATCTCAATTCCGACTTTATATCTCAATTCTGACTTTATATCACTCAATTCTGACTTTATATCACTCAATTCTGACTTTATATCTCAATTCCGACTTTATATCACACAATTCTGACTTTATATCTCTCAATTCTGACTTTATATCAAACAATTCCGACTTTATATATCAATTCCGACTTTATATCTCAATTCCGACTTTATATCTCAATTCTGACTTTATATCTCACAATTCTGACTTTATATCAAACAATTCCGACTTTATATCTCAATTCCGACTTTATATCACACAATTCCGACTTTATATCTCAATTCTGACTTTGTATCTCACAATTCTGACTTTATATCAAACAATTCCGACTTTATATCTCAATTCCGACTTTATATCACACAATTCTGACTTTATATCAAACAATTCCGACTTTATATCTCAATTCTGACTTTATATCTCTCAATTCTGACTTTATATCACACAATTCTGACTTTATATCTCACAATTCTGACTTTATATCTCAATTCTGACTTTATATCTCTCAATTCTGACTTTATATCACACAATTCTGACTTTATATCTCACAATTCTGACTTTATATCAAACAATTCCGACTTTATATCTCAATTCCGACTTTATATCACACAATTCTGACTTTATATCTCAATTCCGACTTTATATCTCAATTCTGACTTTATATCTCACAGTTCTGACTTTATATCAAACAATTCCGACTTTATATCTCAATTCTGACTTTATAACTCTCAATTCTGACTTTATATCACACAATTCTGACTTTATATCTCTCAATTCTGACTTTATATCAAACAATTCCGACTTTATATATCAATTCCGACTTTATATCTCAATTCCGACTTTATATCTCAATTCTGACTTTATATCTCTCAATTCTGACTTTATATCAAACAATTCCGACTTTATATATCAATTCCGACTTTATATCTCAATTCCGACTTTATATCTCAATTCTGACTTTATATCTCACAATTCTGACTTTATATCAAACAATTCCGACTTTATATCTCAATTCCGACTTTATATCACACAATTCCGACTTTATATCTCAATTCTGACTTTATATCTCACAATTCTGACTTTATATCAAACAATTCCGACTTTATATCTCAATTCCGACTTTATATCACACAATTCTGACTTTATATCAAACAATTCCGACTTTATATCTCAATTCTGACTTTATATCTCTCAATTCTGACTTTATATCACACAATTCTGACTTTATATCTCACAATTCTGACTTTATATCTCAATTCTGACTTTATATCTCTCAATTCTGACTTTATATCACACAATTCTGACTTTATATCTCACAATTCTGACTTTATATCAAACAATTCCGACTTTATATCACACAATTCTGACTTTATATCACACAATTCTGACTTTATATCTCAATTCCGACTTTATATCTCAATTCTGACTTTATATCTCACAATTCTGACTTTATATCAAACAATTCCGACTTTATATCTCAATTCCGACTTTATATCACACAATTCTGACTTTATATCAAACAATTCCGACTTTATATCTCAATTCTGACTTTATATCTCTCAATTCTGACTTTATATCACACAATTCTGACTTTATATCTCTCAATTCTGAGTTTATATCTGTCAATTCTGACTTTATATCACTCAATTCTGACTTTATATCTCTCAATTCTGACTTTATATCAAACAATTCTGACTTTATATCACTCAATTCTGACTTTATATCACTCAATTCTGACTTTATATCTCTCAATTCTGACTTTATATCAAACAATTCTGACTTTGTATCACTCAATTCTGACTTTATATCTCTCAATTCTGACTTTATATCAAACAATTCTGACTTTATATCTCTCAATTCTGACTTTATAGCAAACAATTCTGACTTTATATCACTCAGTTCTGACTTTATATCACTCAATTCTGACTTTATATCTCAATTCTGACTTTATATCACACAATTCTGACTTTATATCTCTCAATTCTGACTTTATATCAAACAATTCTGACTTTATATCACTCAATTCTGACTTTATATCTCTCAATTCTGACTTTATATCAAACAATTCTGACTTTATATCTCTCAATTCTGACTTTATATCAAACAATTCTGACTTTATATCACTCAATTCTGACTTTATATCACTCAATTCTGACTTTATATCACTCAATTCTGACTTTATATCTCAATTCTGACTTTATATCACACAATTCTGACTTTATATCTCTCAATTCTGACTTTATATCACACAATTCTGACTTTATATCACTCAATTCTGACTTTATATCACTCAATTCTGACTTTATATCAAACAATTCTGACTTTATATCACTCAATTCTGACTTTATATCACTCAATTCTGACTTTATATCTCACAATTCTGACTTTATATCAAACAATTCTGACTTTATATCTCAATTCCGACTTTATATCTCAATTCTGACTTTATATCACTCAATTCTGACTTTATATCACTCAATTCTGACTTTATATCTCAATTCTGACTTTATATCACACAATTCTGACTTTATATCACTTAATTCTGACTTTATATCACTCAATTCTGACTTTATATCAAACAATTCTGACTTTATATCTCTCAATTCTGACTTTATATCAAACAATTCTGACTTTATATCACTCAATTCTGACTTTATATCACTCAATTCTGACTTTATATCACACAATTCTGACTTTATATCACACAATTCCGACTTTATATCACACAATTCTGACTTTATATCTCTCAATTCTGACTTTATATCACACAATTCTGACTTTATATCTCACAATTCTGACTTCAATTCCGACTTTATATCACACAATTCTGACTTTATATCAAACAATTCCGACTTTATATCTCAATTCTGACTTTATATCTCTCAATTCTGACTTTATATCACACAATTCTGACTTTATATCTCACAATTCTGACTTTATATCAAACAATTCCGACTTTATATCTCAATTCCGACTTTATATCTCAATTCTGACTTTATATCAAACAATTCCGACTTTATATCTCAATTCTGACTTTATATCAAACAATTCCGACTTTATATCTCAATTCCGACTTTATATCACACAATTCTGACTTTATATCAAACAATTCCGACTTTATATCTCAATTCTGACTTTATATCTCTCAATTCTGACTTTATATCACACAATTCTGACTTTATATCACTCAATTCTGACTTTATATCTCACAATTCTGACTTTATATCTCTCAATTCTGACTTTATATCTGTCAATTCTGACTTTATATCACTCAATTCTGACTTTATGTCACTCAATTCTGACTTTATATCTCTCAATTCTGACTTTATATCTCTCAATTCTGACTTTATATCAAACAATTCTGACTTTATATCACACAATTCTGACTTTATATCTCAATTCTGACTTTATATCTCTCAATTCTGACTTTATATCACACAATTCTGACTTTATATCACTCAATTCTGACTTTATATCTCTCAAATCTGACTTTATATCAAACAATTCTGACTTTATATCAAACAATTCCGACTTTATATCTCAATTCCGACTTTATATCTCAATTCCGACTTTATATCACACAATTCTGACTTTATATCAAACAATTCCGACTTTATATCTCAATTCTGACTTTATATCTCTCAATTCTGACTTTATATCACACAATTCTGACTTTATATCTCACAATTCTGACTTTATATCAAACAATTCCGACTTTATATCTCAATTCCGACTTTATATCACACAATTCTGACTTTATATCTCAATTCCGACTTTATATCTCAATTCTGACTTTATATCAAACAATTCCGACTTTATATCTCAATTCCGACTTTATATCACACAATTCTGACTTTATATCACACAATTCTGACTTTATATCACTCAATTCTGACTTTATATCTCACAATTCTGACTTTATATCTCTCAATTCTGACTTTATATCTGTCAATTCTGACTTTATATCACTCAATTCTGACTTTATATCTGTCAATTCTGACTTTATATCACACAATTCTGACTTTATATCTGTCAATTCTGACTTTATATCACACAATTCTGACTTTATATCTCAATTCTGACTTTATATCTCTCAATTCTGACTTTATATCTGTCAATTCTGACTTTATATCACACAATTCTGACTTTATATCTCAATTCTGACTTTATATCTCTCAATTCTGACTTTATATCACACAATTCTGACTTTATATCACTCAATTCTGACTTTATATCTCTCAATTCTGACTTTATATCAAACAATTCTGACTTTATATCTGTCAATTCTGACTTTATATCTCTCAATTCTGACTTTATATCACTCAATTCTGACTTTATATCACTCAATTCCGACTTTATATCTCAATTCTGACTTTATATCACTCAATCCTGACTTTATATCAAACAATTCTGACTTTATATCACACAATTCTGACTTTATATCACTCAATTCTGACTTTATATCACTCAATTCTGACTTTATATCTCTCAATTCTGACTTTATATCTCTCAATTCTGACTTTATATCAAACAATTCTGACTTTATATCTGTCAATTCTGACTTTATATCTGTCAATTCTGACTTTATATCACTCAATTCTGACTTTATATCTCTCAATTCTGACTTTATATCTCTCAATTCTGACTTTATATCAAACAATTCTGACTTTATATCACTCAATTCTGACTTTATATCTGTCAATTCTGACTTTATATCACTCAATTCTGACTTTATATCTCTCAATTCTGACTTTATATCTCTCAATTCTGACTTTATATCAAACAATTCTGACTTTATATCTGTCAATTCTGACTTTATATCACTCAATTCTGACTTTATATCTGTCAATTCTGACTTTATATCACTCAATTCTGACTTTATATCTCTCAATTCTGACTTTATATCTCTCAATTCTGACTTTATATCAAACAATTCTGACTTTATATCACACAATTCTGACTTTATATCTCTCAATTCTGACTTTATATCACTCAATTCTGACTTTATATCACTCAATTCTGACTTTATATCACTCAATTCTGACTTTATATCACTCAATTCTGACTTTATATCACTCAATTCTGACTTTATATCACTCAATTCTGACTTTATATCACTCAATTCTGACTTTATATCACTCAATTCTGACTTTATATCTCTCAATTCTGACTTTATATCACTCAATTCTGACTTTATATCACTCAATTCTGACTTTATATCACTCAATTCTGACTTTATATCTCTCAATTCTGACTTTATATCACTCAATTCTGACTTTATATCTCTCAATTCTGACTTTATATCACTCAATTCTGACTTTATATCACTCAATTCTGACTTTATATCACTCAATTCTGACTTTATATCACTCAATTCTGACTTTATATCACTCAATTCTGACTTTATATCACTCAATTCTGACTTTATATCACTCAATTCTGACTTTATATCTCTCAATTCTGACTTTATATCTCTCAATTCTGACTTTATATCTCACAATTCTGACTTTATATCAAACAATTCTGACTTTATATCACTCAATTCTGACTTTATATCACTCAATTCTGACTTTATATCTCTCAATTCTGACTTTATATCACTCAATTCTGACTTTATATCACACAATTCTGACTTTATATCAAACAATTCTGACTTTATATCACTCAATTCTGACTTTATATCACTCAATTCTGACTTTATATCACTCAATTCTGACTTTATATCACTCAATTCTGACTTTATATCACTCAATTCTGACTTTATATCAAACAATTCTGACTTTATATCTCACAATTCTGACTTTATATCAAACAATTCTGACTTTATATCACTCAATTCTGACTTTATATCACTCAATTCTGACTTTATATCACTCAATTCTGACTTTATATCACTCAATTCTGACTTTATATCACTCAATTCTGACTTTATATCTCACAATTCTGACTTTATATCAAACAATTCTGACTTTATATCACTCAATTCTGACTTTATATCACTCAATTCTGACTTTATATCTCACAATTCTGACTTTATATCAAACAATTCTGACTTTATATCACTCAATTCTGACTTTATATCACTCAATTCTGACTTTATATCACTCAATTCTGACTTTATATCAAACAATTCTGACTTTATATCTCTCAATTCCGACTTTATATCTGTCAATTCTGACTTTATATCAGGAAAGCATGTGTTCCAGCAGTACTAACAAAATATTACTGTGTTTTCAGGAACAGCCACTAGAGAGCACTGAGGGATTGAGCATTGGATTATCTCTTTTTTTAAATGAGCGAGTGATGATGTGCTTGATGACAGCAATGACAACACCAGGACTCATTCATGTGACGATGTTATGTTATGCAGATACAAGGGCTGCAAAACATATAGTGATTTTGCAATGAGAAAATATTCAATAAATAAAACCAATTTTACTAGTGCTCAAAGAGAATCGTGCTCTTGTGTCATGTTAACATAGTGCACATTATAAGTCACCATTATAAATCACCAACTGCAGGCGACAGAGAATCTCATAACCTCAAAAACACATTGAATCCCATTGTAGTGGTTCGTCATGTTCTCTGTGAGTGTTTAGTGTCGTTTGCCTTCAGCGAGCTGACAGTGAAGGCTAATTTGAGGGGGATTGCTCATTGCAGGCCGTGATAAGCGAGCTCAGGGACTGATGATTATATGTGCTCAGAGAGGCATCTGGACCTCAGCTCTTTCTCAAGCACCACAATACTCAACAACACAATCTCACACTGTACTGCCAGTTGCCATGGAGATACATTCACTGCTTATTCCAGCGTTTTCTATGTTTAAAGCAGCCTGTGTGACTGGAACATCTAAGGACTGTCGCATCTCGCTTTGCCTGCGGTTAAAAAGGACACAATGCTTCCCTGATGTAATTTCGGGTAAACACAATGCACTTACAGAACGTGCACAGGCGACCTCGGAAATATGACATTAAGATGAATAATTAATGCAGCACTTATCCTTAGAGGGAATCAGAGGATTGGACACATACACACTTGAGCAGAGAACAGGTTAAGCAACAGTACAACAAGAAGCATCTTCATATTTAACACCCATATGTTCACAGTGCTGGTTTAATGTGCAGACGGCCAATATAATCTCCTTTTAAATCGGCATAAATTAATTTTCATCTGGTCTTTCAAACAGAATGCCTATGCTATAAACTAATAATTTTACAAAGATTGCACATTCAAAAACAGTTTGCAAAACAAGAGCTAAAATGTCACTAAAGATATTAGTTTTGTATGGAAAATGATATAAGATCCTATTAAATACAAATAAGAAAATAAATAGAATTCGATATAAATCAGAATGTAATGTAATGTGCAAGAGGTTTTAGGGAGAAATGCTGAATCTACTTTGCATTTTGACGTTTAATAGAGGGCTATAGAATAAAAATAATCAAATTTCTGTGTACTGATTTTACACCAAATATTCCAGTTTTGTAATACCACACAAAAATGCTGGATATGCATAATGATAAAAAAGAAAATACTTGAAAAGCACAAGAGTTTAAATCTTTGAGGCATAAATGAATAGATAATTGAAAGCTATGAATTGCAGAAGCTCATCTGTGTTATTGCTAATATCAAGTTCACCCAATTCAATGCCTTAGAGAAATATATGTGCTTCCAAACCTGTTCTCATGCACTTTTAAAGGGGTTTTATTATGCACATTTATCAGTTCATAATTGTATTTATGGGGTCTACTAAAATACTTCCACATCATTTAAAAAACTCATTATTTTTCTTATATTTTTCATTGTTGCAGCACCTGTTTTGACCCTCTGTCTGAATGCTCTGGTTTAAGTTTCGGTTTCTTTAAAACCCGCCTTCTGAAAAGCCCAGTCTTCTCTGATTGGTCAGCCGGCCCCAGACTGTTGTGATTGGTCTACAGCTTAGCACACGTGATGGAAATGTAACGCACCTTTACCATTAATTACAGAAAAAACACATGAAATTCCTGTTTCACATGTGTTTCACACGTGATCTCGTGTATTTCACATCATGTGTTTCACACGTGATCTCGTGTATTTCACATCATGTTTCACGTGGGAATTTTATGCTTTACATGTCATTTCACGTTTCACATTTCATGTGTTTCACATCATGTTTCATGTGGGAATTTTGTTTTATGTCATTTCATGTGTTTCACATCATGTGTTTTACGTAGGAATTTTACGTTTCACATGTCATTTCATGTGTTTCACATCATGTGTTTCACATCATGTGTTTTACATAGGAATTTTACGTTTCACATGTCATTTCATGTTTCACATCATGTGTTTCAAATGTCATTTCATGTGTTTCACATCATGTGTTTCACATCATGTGTTTCAAATGTCATTTCATGTGTTTCACGTCATGTGTTTCACATCATGTTTTACATAGGAATTTTACGTTTCACATGTCATTTCATGTTTCACATCATGTGTTTCAAATGTCATTTCATGTGTTTCACATCATGTGTTTCAAATGTCATTTCATGTGTTTCACGTCATGTGTTTCACATCATGTGTTTTACATAGGAATTTTACGTTTCACATGTCATTTCATGTTTCACATCATGTGTTTCAAATGTCATTTCATGTGTTTCACGTCATGTTTCACATCATGTGTTTTACATAGGAATTTTACGTTTCACATGTCATTTCATGTTTCACATCATGTGTTTCAAATGTCATTTCATGTGTTTCACGTCATGTGTTTCACATCATGTGTTTTACATAGGAATTTTACGTTTCACATGTCATTTCATGTTTCACATCATGTGTTTCAAATGTCATTTCATGTGTTTCACATCATGTGTTTCAAATGTCATTTCATGTGTTTCACGTCATGTGTTTCACATCATGTGTTTCACATGTCATTTCATGTGTTTCACATCATGTGTTTCACATGTCATTTCATGTTTCACATCATGTGTTTCACATGTCATTTCATGTGTTTCACATCATGTGTTTCACATCATGTGTTTCACATCATGTGTTTCAAATGTCATTTCATGTGTTTCACATCATGTGTTTCACATCATGTGTTTCAAATGTCATTTCATGTGTTTCACATCATGTGTTTCACATCATGTGTTTCACATCATGTGTTTCAAATGTCATGTCATGTGTTTCACATCATGTGTTTCACATGTGATCTCATGTTTTTCACATCATGTGTTTCACACGTGATCTTGTGTTTCACATCATGTTTCACGTGGGAATTTTATGCTTTACATGTCATTTCACGTTTCACATTTCATGTGTTTCACATCATGTTTCATGTGGGAATTTTGTTTTATATGTCATTTCATGTGTTTCACATCATGTGTTTCACATCATGTGTTTCACATCATGTGTTTCAAATGTCATTTCATGTGTTTCACATCATGTGTTTCAAATGTCATTTTATGTGTTTCACATCATGTGTTTCACATGTGATCTCATGTATTTCACATCATGTGTTTCACACGTGATCTTGTGTTTCACATCATGTTTCACGTGGGAATTTTATGCTTTACATGTCATTTCACGTTTCACATTTCATGTGTTTCACATCATGTTTCATGTGGGAATTTTGTTTTATATGTCATTTCATGTGTTTCACATCATGTGTTTCAAATGTCATTTCATGTGTTTCACATCATGTGTTTCAAATGTCATTTCATGTGTTTCACATCATGTGTTTCAAATGTCATTTCATGTGTTTCACGTCATGTGTTTCACATCATGTGTTTCAAATGTCATTTCATGTGTTTCACATCATGTGTTTCAAATGTCATTTCATGTGTTTCACATCATGTGTTTCAAATGTCATTGCGTGTGTTTCACATCATGTGTTTCAAATGTCATTGCGTGTGTTTCACATCATGTGTTTCACATCATGTTTTACGTAGGAATTTTACGTTTCACATGTCATTTCATGTTTCACATCATGTGTTTCACATGTCATTTAATGTGTTTCACATCATGTGTTTCACATCATGTGTTTCAAATGTAATTTCATGTGTTTCACATCATGTGTTTCAAATGTAATTTCATGTGTTTCACATCATGTGTTTCACATCATGTTTTACGTAGGAATTTTACGTTTCACATGTCATTTAATGTTTCACATCATGTGTTTCACATGTCATTTAATGTGTTTCACATCATGTGTTTCACATCATGTGTTTCAAATGTAATTTCATGTGTTTCACATCATGTGTTTCAAATGTAATTTCATGTGTTTCACATCATGTGTTTCACATCATGTTTTACGTAGGAATTTTACGTTTCACATGTCATTTAATGTTTCACATCATGTGTTTTACATGTCATTTCATGTGTTTCACATCATGTGTTTCACATCATGTTTCACATCGTGTTTCAAATGTCATTTAATGTGTTTCACATCATGTTTTACGTAGGAATTTTACGTTTCACGTCATTTCATGTGTTTCACATCATGTTTCAAATGTCATTTCATGTGTTTCACATCATGTGTTTCAAATGTCATTTTGTGCGTTTCACATCATGTGTTTTACATGTCATTTCATGTGTTTCACATCATGTGTTTCACATCATGTTTTACGTAGGAATTTTATGTTTCACGTCATTTCATGTGTTTCACATCATGTGTTTTAAATGTCATTTCATGTGTTTCACATGTGATCTCATGGGTTTCACACAGTAATTTACACAAGATTCACACAAAAATGTCACATTTCCCATGTTCAAAAACACGTTTCACATGCTTTTAACATGTTTTCACATCAGTTTGAGCCCCAAGTCCAATAATGTCAAGAAGAACAAGAACAACCTGAACCACCTTCGCAAGCACGACTAACTCAACCAGGCCCCGCCCCTTTATTCTGCATATGACTGATTATAATGAGGAAAATTGTGACGTGTTTGTTCCTGAAGAAAACTCAAGACTACAATGGAGGCCTTTCAGGAGTTCAGAAACACTGACACTGATACAGAGAAGAACTGGAGCTACACACTAAAGAAAGATCAACATGGACAAAAGTACAATAGATCCTCTTTAATATCAAAAAGCCTAAATATATTAAATGAAGAATGCAATTTCCATTTATTTTTATCACAGTCTAGTCATGTGTGCATGCATGTTTAGCATATTATCTGCATCACAGCCCAATGATGAGCTAATCTGCGTCTGAATGTGGTTGAGCACCGCATGATGTTGTGCTATTTTTTCCCCACCATGAAAAATTGAGGTCAGTATGAGCTTAGCATGACGGCACGGCTCACTGATTCACACCTCCAGCGCTGCTGCAGAATAAACTGCAAACGCGTCGTGACTTCTTTCTCCTGCCTCATAGAAAGCCGCTGTGAGCTGTCGTAACTCACACACTCAACACGTCATCGTTTGTTTCTCTAACAGTTTCCTGTATCAGTTATGCACAAATGAGCTGTTCTCCAACAACCTGCAACATCTAATTTGGATTAATCGCTCTAATTACACAAGACACAATGTAATTATGTTCATATTCGTTATCATTTTTCCTGTTTGTCTTAGTTGTTCCCGCTGGGCTTCACACAGAAATGAAAATCTTCATCTAATTTAGCCTGAGATCTCATGACATTTGATGAGTAAACATCGATTTAACCCTTTCTCGCTCTAATGGTTCATTCACTGTGTCTGTGGGATTTTTTCATGGTTCAGCAGGATCTTCTCACTAATAAAACATGTTCACACCTCCTTTAACCTGCAATATTGGCCTAAATGTGTTCACATTTTAACATTTATTTCATAAAACAATTTATTTAATTGTAAGCTCTATATAAATGCATGTATAGTCTATATATGTGCAGCTTCTGTGTCACTTCTGCAAGGCAAAGACAGCATGATTCAGTGTACTGTGGTCATAATGAAGGGCGGTGTTGTGCAAACCCAGACGAACACCATCACCATTGAGCCCTTGAGCAAACCTCATAACCTCATGTTACATTTCTGTTGCTGTCAAATGCCTCTGTTGATTATGATCACACTCTAAACAAATCTTGGGTTATCAGACGTAACAACCCAGTGTTTGGGTAGTTTTTGTGTTACACAGATCCTGGGTCAGACGTAACAACCCAGTGTTTGTGTAGTTTTTGTGTTACTCAGATCCTGGGTCAGACGTAACAACGCAGGGGTTGAGTTATTTATCGTGGGCTTTTTGCAGCCTCTTTAGGAGAGAGCAGTGCAGCTCCGTCAAATTGGTGCATGTCTTCAGTAAATTACAAGTTTGTGTGCATTTTATTTTATCTATAAATTCGTTATTCATTATACAGGGGCACCTGAGTCACCTAAATGAGTGTCGTGTTGGACTTTTCACCTGATGCCTTGCATAAAATGTTATGATTTTATTCAAAAAGATACAGAATACAAATAGTTATGATGTTAAAATATGTCCTCATAACTGTACACTGATTGTTTATGGACAGGTTATGGAGTCAGTCACTGCATATTTCGGCTACGAGAGAAACGCAGGGCGCCGTCTGAAGCTAGAAGCTCCGGCATGAGATCCAGTGCCGTTATGGTGGAAACAGACAACAGAGACTGGACGATTACACTTGAATTACTTCTAAATGTTTAAGTTTTACTTCTAATATTTGTTAAATGAGCTTAAATGTTGGCAATATAAAATATGCTATACTGTAAAATATGATTGAAAATAAAGGAGTTATCATGCAAGCCAGTGGCTGTGTGGAGTATTTAAAAAAAGTTTAGAGGATTTAAGTTAATTAACATTAGTTCATGTATGAAGTAAAAACTAAATAATAATAAGCTAGTATTATAGTAAAAAGGAATCAAGTATGCTGGGTTAAATCAACAACCCAATTTTCTGTGTAAAACGAACCCAACATGCGTTCTGTCCTTTATTTACCCAGGCCTTGGGTTAAAAATCAAGTGTTTTTTAAAGTGCACCATTCTTCCTCCATTTTGTTGTATTTCATGCAACAGATAACACAGGCTTGCCATATTGAGCTCCTATGTAAACGATGGCACAGGATCAATGTTTAGAAGACGCTCCATCTGCAGACCTATCCCTCCATCCCTCTGCCTCCTTCCAGTCCCAGCGCCGCCTGACCAGGGTCTGCAGGTCATCCCGGAGAGCAGAGGGAGGGAGAGACTCATGGGAAGAGGGGATTGCTGTAGGAGCTCCTCTCCTTCCATGCATATTCATTGGAAACCCCGTTCAGCAGCTGCGGTACAACGTAGTACGGCCACGTAAGCAATGATGTAGGAGATCGTGAGGGACTAGGGGGAGGGGGAGCGTGTGAGAGGAGAGCGAGGGAGGGAGGGAGCGGAGACACAGGCAGAGTGTGAGCATCTCTTCCTGGCATTCGAGCTGTCAGTGGAGGAAGACGGAGAAATTCAACAGCAATATCAACATCGCACTCTTGACAAGCAGCACAAGAGCTGGGCCACAACGAGGCGATTGACACGACCGACACCTCGACGTCCAAGAGCATTTAACCTTCACTAGCCAGAGCCATGAACTTCCTGCGGCGTCGTCTCTCTGACAGCAGCTTCATCGCCAACCTGCCCAACGGCTACATGTCGGATCTCCAGAGGCCTGACCCGCCTCCACCACCTCCTCCCACCACCGGCACCAAGGCTCCCGCCGGACCGGCTCCTGCCCCGTCAGCACCTCCTGCGGCCAAATCCCCCACCGCTTCTCCGGCGCCCGAGCGGCGACCACAGCCAGCCCAATCCACCGGCTCGGGATTCTTCAGCTCCATCACCAATGCAGTCAAGCAAACCGCGGCTTCGGCGGGACTCGTGGAGCAGAGTCCCGCGGCGGTGTCGCGCAAGTTCAAGATCCTCCTGGTCATCGACGAACCCCAACACGAGTGGTGAGTTCACTTGCATTGAACCAGACTTGTTGATTGTGGACGACTGCATGCATGAGTTCGCACCGTACTCTTGTTTTAGAGGTTCACAGCACGTCTCAGTGTTTGGGCTGAATGCATTCAGAAGTTGATTGATACCTTGAAGAGCGTCTTTATTAGCAGATGGCTGCATGCAAACAGGCTTGATTTACAGCACCGTTTGTCACGACGTGACTCTATATCACAATTCCACCCTTTTATTGAGATTGGGCTGTGATTGAGATGCATCACTGATGATGAAAGGCCAGGCTGCTCAAATTTCTTTTGCAGTGTTGACCTCCAAGCCAATCCTAATTGCTGATTATGAAATGCCCAGGCGTACGGTCACGGTTGCTAGCCTCCATGCCAGTGCTGCAATTGATTGTCTTGGAAAAACCCCGTCCAACTGCACCTGATGAATGTTCAGGGTGCATTACATTAATGAGCTTAGCGCTTTAATTAATGCACTCCAGAAGACCAGCGCAGGTATTTATTCACAGGCTTTGCATAATAAAAAACCTGAGGAGTTGAGGAATCACACCTTACTTCCCCTAGTCACACACATGAATATTTCAGTGCCGTTCCTCCAGGGGAGTCAGCATGCGTTCGCTCTAAGAAAGCAAAGCCAACTGTGTTTTGTATGGATACTATTGATTTTTCCTGCACCGGAGGAGCCATAAGGCTCAATAGGACTGACTTAGGATGTGTGCAGCATATTCAGCAGGAGATTTATAATGACTTATAATAATATCTCATCCCTGTGCATTTCACATGATCGCCCGCGTTTAAGTCCTAGCGTTAAGTGAGAAAGGGTAATTATTGAGGGTTGTTGGTGATCTGGAGAGCATCTTCTCTGAGTGAGGATGACACAAACAGGAAGCTTACATAACCGTCGGCTTCCATCTTCTGTGTGATCTGTCCAGTCCTCTGAGAAAAAGACCTGGCTTTATTTCCCACAAGACTGTGTGCTTTTCAAGGTGTCCCTCTTGATGGAGATTTGATATGATTTCCTAAATCACTTTTTCCTAAAAAATCCAGAATAATTCAGAACTGGGAGAAACCTGCAGTTTGCTAAATATCAGTTTTCAGAAACACCCCCAAGCCTACGAGGGAGAAATCCCGGTGGGATGTGGGAATACACGGCACTCAGTTCTGCCCTTGAGTCTCCTCTGTGTGGATCCAGAGAGAGCGGAGTGAGGCCAGTCATGTGTTGAAGTAATGGAAAGGGACATGGTGAATCAGCACAGCGAGCCCGAGGCTGGCGTCTGGTGTGAGGATGCTGGAGTAGATGGGGATGCAAAATGTCGACATGCAGGATAGATATTTCTTGCAATTATCTCTATGCATGTGTGTTAACTGTCTCCCTGCCAGTGTTTTGTTTATAAGGTGCCAGCTAGCATTTTTTATCATATTCACAAAACTTTCATGGCCCTCAGCAGTGGTGTAATGTAACAAAGTAATAATACTTTGTTACGGTACTTGAGTATTTTTTGGGAGAATCTGTACTTAGTGCGACTTAGTGTAAAATATAGATGATATTTACACTAAATGCTAATAGCATTTTTTTTTAGCAATAATTGCTAAATAGCATACTAAGTGAAAATAGTGATATATTGTATTTACACCATATAAAAGTAGCAGTTATTTGCAATATGTGTAAATAGTAATTAGATGCAATTTATACTTTATTTAGGCAGATACATGCTATTTGCACCTCAGTATTGTTGTACATTAAAAAGCCCTCTACACCGAGCCCTAACCAATAAATACTATTATTATTAAACATTTCGTTAGGCACTTTATTTCCACTTTTAGAACATTTTTATTGAAAGTAAATGCCTTTCTGATGTGATATGTGATGGGAAAAGGGAGAAGAGCGAGCTCGGCAAAAGGCGGATTCGAACCCGGGTCGATCGCGTCAAAACTTGGATCCTTGAGACGCTTTACTGACGACACCACTGAAGACATTAACACACACACCTGTCAATTTTTTAATCTTGATTTTCTCAACCAGGCATTGTTAAGCGGAGCTGGTGTGAATAGACACTTATTTTACTTTTACTCCACTATATTTTTCTAAATATAATGTATACTTTTTCTCCGATGCATTTCCCCAAACCTTTTTTTCTTGCTACAAAATAAAGTCGGAGAAACACAGACATGCAAGCAAGCATGCACAAAAAAGTGCTCGCACAACCTCGGTTGATTTATATTTGTCCGGGTTGCGTCCGTTGCTAAAGCGTCTGAGAAGGGTCTTATACAGTACAAGAGCGACCTCTAGAGGCGGAATAAAAACTCACTGATGCCTCGTGGAGTTTGTTTTGACAGCAAAGCGGTATGTTCTACAGTACACTACAGTAATGTTTTCATATCACTATAAAGTCATTCGTTTGTTGACTCGATGCAGCATTAGTGTGTTTGTCGTCGAGTCTGAGAGGACGCTAACATACCATCACAATGTGATAAAAACACACACAAATCTGACCCAACTGTTTAATGTCATGATCGTTACCATCTATTTGCATTAGTTTATATCCAGTTTCGCTTGTATGCATTCGTTATCCAGTGAAGCTGCATATTTAAACTGTATCCTCATCATGCATCCGACATGATTAAATCTTGTTCTTGTTTTAATCGTCACTGTAACACATGATAATCGATGTTCTAAAATAGAAGCAAATAATATGTGAAAGTATACATTAATTTCACCAGCCCCCGTGGCTCATGGCTCAAGTTTCTAGCCACACGTCATTTTCACTGGCCACAATTTTGACATTGAGACCATGGGGAAAATCTGCCATATATACATATTTGTAATATTATCTCATAATTTGTCAGCATGTATATTAGGCTGCTGTCACTAGGATTAGTTCACTTCAAAATAAAAATGTCCTGATAGTTTCCTCGCCCCCATCTTATCCAACATGTTCAGGTCTTTCTTTCTTCAGTCGAAAAGAAATGTTTTTTGAGGAAAGCATTCCAGGATTTTTCTCCACATAATGGACTTCAATGGGAAGCAACGGCTGAAGGTCCAAATCAGTTTCAGAGGAAGGGCTTCAGAGGCTCTGATGATCCCAGAGGAATAGGGTCTGATCCAGAAAAACCATCGGACATTTAAAAAAAATAAACATTTATACACTTTTTAACCACAAATGCTCGACTTCGGTGTTGTTGTTCTTCACGGCTTATGACATCATCACGTCAGAAAGGTCATGTCCGTGACGTCAGTGCCGAAAAACTCCATCTCATGTTCTCCTCCAACTTTAAAATCGTCCGACATCGTTGTTTTGCCTTTATTTTTGTAAAGGGCGTTTGATTTAGTCTTTGCACGCTCGTTTTAACACTGGGTCGGCACTTCCACCGACGTCACGTGACCTTTCCAACGTGATGATGTCATACGCCGTGAAGCAGCACAACACCGAAGTCGAGCATTTGTGGTTAAAAAGTGTATAAATGTGTATTTTATTGAAAATGTCTGATGGTTTGTCTGGATCAGACCCTATTCCTCTGGGATCATCAGAGCCTCTGAAGCCCTTCCTCTGAAACTGCATTGATTTGGACCTTCAGCCGTTGCTTCCCATTGAAGTCCATTATGAGGAGGAAAATCCTGGAATGTTTTCCTCAAAAAACTTCATTTCTTTTCCACTGAAGAAAGAAACACATGAGCATGTTGGATGAGATGGGGGGAGTAAACTATCAGGAAATGTTCATTTTGAAGTGAACTAATCCTTTAGGGCACTTGTTTGTGCAAATTTTAATTATAAATATATTATATAATATAAACAGTGTCTATTTACACTAACTCCGCCCACTGACGTCTGATTGGGCCGGGCAAAATTACGGAAAACACAGGGTTGTCAGCAGCAGCAATAGTGTAGGGGTAAGGTGTGGCAGACAATTTGGATGCAAATCAACCCAAGTTTGAAAAAAAAGCCGTTTGCCGAACTCGCTCTACTCCCTTTTCCCGTCACATATCAGATCAGAAAGACATTTATCTTCAATAAAAATGAAGAAAATATTCCAAAAGTGGAAATAAAATGTCTAGGGTTAGGGGTCTGTGTAGGAAGGCCTTTATTGTCCCAATAAGGCAGCATCCATTTAATAATTGTAATAAATATAATCATTTACTCTCTGTTATAATTGCATACCATGTTCTGAACACAGACACTGCTGGGATCTCCTGAGCTCTCGTGTCTATGGCTAAATACAGATGTGTGGCATTGCTAGTTCAGTAAAATGATGAGCTGAACTTTCAGATCCGTTTGTTAAAGGGTCGTGTCATACAGTCTGTGCCGCTCAGATCAAGCGCAGGTGTGCTGGTGGAGTCTGTGTCTCTGAACACATGGAATATTAATCCTAGAGTAATTGAATCATGTCTTCTGACCTTATTTAACTCAATCAGCATATGCCTCCATATCCAGATCTGCTGAACATCAACACAAACACAGCACAACACCGCGCCAAACCAATGCCTGTAAAAGTTTCAGGTAAAACATATGGGTTAGTAGCTAATGCACACAAAATATCACTTTTAGGAAGGACATATCAGCAAATTGCTTTGAGCAGTAATATTTCTTATGGAATAACAGTAAAAGCAGTGATACTTATTCTGGTAACACTTTACAATAAGGTTTCATTTGTTAACATTTACTAATATATTAATGAAAGACAAAATCATTATTACAGTGCAATTATATAAAGTAATATTAATAAACTACGTGTACTTACTATAGGATTAGGGTTCGGTTGAGGGTTAGTTGCATGTAATTATGCATAAGTTACTGTTATTACAGGGTTCCCACTCGTCCTGGAAAACCTGGAAAATTGAAGACAAATTTTGCAGGCCTGGAAAACACACATGGAAATGTCCCTTCGATGTTGACACTGGTTAAGAGAACAACTTGTCCTAATGTATGATTATTAAAAACTGATTTATGGCAATAAACTGTGGAAGCTTGTTTCTGCTACTGAATAAAAAAGGTCATTGCAACTTTTTATATCACAATTCTAAAAAAAAAATTCAATTGCAAGTTTACATAATTGTGCTATAAAGTCAAAATTGTGAATTCTGACTTTTTTCTCGCAATTGCAAATTTTTATATCTTGTAATTCTTACTACTTTTCTCACAATTCTGAGGAAAAAAGATGTTTATATCTCACAAATCTGACTTTATAACTCGCAATTGCGACAAAAAAAGTCAGAATAGCCTTTATTTTTTATTCTGTGGCGTAAACAAGCTCATATGATAGTTAAGTCATGGCAATAAACTGTATGCTTTTTAAAGACTTAGAGAGCAATTATTACTTTAAGGCATGATCCTTGTGTGGAAATTGAAAATGATCCCTGAAAAAGAGTGGGAAGTATGGTAAGTACATGTAACATCCGTAACAAGGACAAAAGTGTTACCACAAAACTTGTATCTATTAATATTATTTATTGCACCACTAAGCTCAATAGCAATTTCTGTTATTAGTGTTCAACTTAGCGACAAACGGGATTTACATTAGTTACATTTGCAGATACTTCACTAATAAATCTGGATCACACAGTCAGCGAACATTCGGGACATTTGATGATGGATAACCAAGCTGTTTTAATTTTAATAATGTCGAATGCCACTGCCTGTAATTACAATGAAATTAATGAAATTACAATGAAAACTGGAACTATATGACCATCTTAATCTGTAATAATGTTTTAATACAGATTAATATTAATGTAATAAGTGCCTCCAGCCTCAGGGAAAACTTCTGACGCGCTTGTTAATAAAACGAAGATGTCTTCTATGATTTGTCCTGTGGTTTAATGAGCCTGTTGATGCTCATTGATGAGGCAGATTAATATCTGAAGGCTCAAGAGTCTGGCCCTTCATTTCTCTCAGCGCTAATGAGGGTTTCTGAACATGTTCATTCGCAGCTTTGACAGATGAAAAATTGGTGCGATTATTAGAAACATGGGCTTTTTAAATTGTCTTAATGATTTAGCATTACCTTGCACCAAAATGACTTCACATCAAAAGCATTATGAATAATAAAACATTGCCCAGAATTTTTTTCTCTGTTTAATAAACAATATTAATATTATCATTTTTTTAATGATTCCTCGTTGGGAGGATATTAACTGATTACAGTGAACGAAACTCAATGGATAATTACGCTGTCATTGACACTGAAGGATCTTGTCATAATGTGTTGTAATAATAATAACAGGTCAGGGCAAATATTGACATCAAATCCCTGCCTGCCAATGCAAGCCTAGACTAAATGCTGTGAATTAAAAAACATGGCATAAAACATTTGCAAATAAAGCAGCGTTTCCATCCCATGTGTTCAAGAGAACAGAATCGTCACTTCCTGGGAAATAAATGAGTGTTGTATCAGAGCGTCAGACGAAACACACACACACACTCAAAGCATCAGGCGAAACACAATAAACGCTGTCATGTTCTCTTGTGTTGGGATGCTGGTGTTTGGAAACACAGTCGTGTGAGACGCTTCTAGAGGAATACACACACACACACACACACACTCACACACATGTGCACCTATCATTATGAGGACATTCCATAGACGTAATGGTTTTTATATTTACATTTACATTTATGCATTTGGCAGACGCTTTTATCCAAAGCGACTTACATTGCATTCAAGATACACATTTTAAATTATGTCAGTTCTTATACTGTACAAACTGTACATTCTATCCCCCTACACTACCCCTAAACCTACCCATCACACACACACACACACACACACACACACACACACACACTACCCCTAAACCTACCCATCACACACACACACACACTACCCTACCCCTAAACCTACCCATCACACACACACACACACACACACACACTACCCCTACCCATCACACACACACACACACACTACCCTACCCCTACCCCTAAACCTACCCATCACACACACACACACACACACACTACCCCTACCCCTACCCATCACACACACACACACACTACCCTACCCCTACCCCTAAACCTACCCATCACACACACACACACACACACTACCCTACCCCTACCCCTAAACCTACCCATCACACACACACACACACACACTACCCCTACCCCTACCCCTAAACCTACCCATCACACACACACACACACACACACACTACCCTACCCCTACCCCTAAACCTACCCATCACACACACACACACACACACTACCCTACCCTTACCCCTAAACCTACCCATCACACACACACACACACACTACCCTACCCCTACCCCTAAACCTACCCATCACACACACACACACACACACACACACACTACCCCTACCCCTACCCCTAAACCTACCCATCACACACACACACACACATTACCCTACCCCTACCCCTAAACCTACCCATCACACACACACACACACACACTACCCTACCCTTACCCCTAAACCTACCCATCACACACACACACACACACACTACCCTACCCCTACCCCTAAACCTACCCATCACACACACACACACACACACTACCCCTACCCCTACCCCTAAACCTACCCATCACACACACACACACACACACACACACACTACCCTACCCCTACCCCTAAACCTACCCATCACACACACACACACACACACTACCCTACCCTTACCCCTAAACCTACCCATCACACACACACACACACACTACCCTACCCCTACCCCTAAACCTACCCATCACACACACACACACACACACACACACTACCCCTACCCCTACCCCTAAACCTACCCATCACACACACACACACACACACATTACCCTACCCCTACCCCTAAACCTACCCATCACACACACACACACACACACTCACACACATGTGCACCTATCATTATGAGGACATTCCATAGACGTAATGGTTTTTATATTTACATTTACATTTATGCATTTGGCAGACGCTTTTATCCAAAGCGACTTACATTGCATTCAAGATACACATTTTAAATTATGTCAGTTCTTATACTGTACAAACTGTACATTCTACCCCCTACACTACCCCTAAACCTACCCATCACACACACACACACACACACACACTACCCCTACCCCTACCCATCACACACACACACACACTACCCTACCCCTACCCCTAAACCTACCCATCACACACACACACACACACTACCCTACCCCTACCCCTAAACCTACCCATCACACACACACACACACACGCACACACACTACCCCTACCCCTACCCCTAAACCTACCCATCACACACACACACACACACACTACCCTACCCCTACCCCTAAACCTACCCATCACACACACACACACACACTACCCTACCCCTACCCCTAAACCTACCCATCACACACACACACACACACACTACCCTACCCCTACCCCTAAACCTACCCATCACACACACACACACACACACACACTACCCCTACCCCTACCCCTACCCCTAAACCTACCCATCACACACACACACACACACACTACCCTACCCCTACCCCTAAACCTACCCATCACACACACACACACACACACACTCACACACATGTGCACCTATCATTATGAGGACATTCCATAGACGTAATGGTTTTTATATTTACATTTACATTTATGCATTTGGCAGACGCTTTTATCCAAAGCGACTTACATTGCATTCAAGATACACATTTTAAATTATGTCAGTTCTTATACTGTACAAACTGTACATTCTATCCCCCTACACTACCCCTAAACCTACCCATCACACACACACACACACACACACACACACACACACTACCCCTAAACCTACCCATCACACACACACACACACTACCCTACCCCTAAACCTACCCATCACACACACACACACACACACACACACACTACCCTACCCCTACCCCTAAACCTACCCATCACACACACACACACACACACTACCCCTACCCCTAAACCTACCCATCACACACACACGCACACACACACACACACACACTACCCCTACCCCTAAATCTACCCATCACACACACACACACTCCCCCTACCCCTAAACCTACCCATCACACACACACACACACACACACACTACCCCTACCCCTAAACCTACCCATCACACACACACACACACACACTACCCTACCCCTACCCCTAAACCTACCCATCACACATACACACACTACCCTACCTCTAAACCTACCCATCACACACACACACACACTACCCTACCCCTACCCCTAAACCTACCCATCACACACACACACACACACACACACTACCCCTACCCCTACCCCTAAACCTACCCATCACACACACACACACACACACTACCCTACCCCTACCCCTAAACCTACCCATCACACACACACACACACACACTACCCCTACCCCTAAACCTACCCATCACACACACACACACACACACACACACACTACCCTACCCCTACCCCTAAACCTACCCATCACACACACACACACACACACTACCCCTACCCCTAAACCTACCCATCACACACACACACACACACTACCCCTAAACCTACCCATCACACACACACACACACACTACCCCTACCCCTAAACCTACCCATCACACACACACACACTACCCCTACCCCTAAACCTACCCATCACACACACACACACACACACACACACTACCCCTACCCCTAAACCTACCCATCACACACACACACACACACTACCCCTACCCCTAAACCTACCCATCACACACACACACACTACCCCTACCCCTAAACCTACCCATCACACACACACACACACACACACACACACACACACACACTACCCCTAAACCTACCCATCACACACACACACACACACACACTACCCCTACCCCTAAACTTACCCATCACACACACACACACACACACACACACTACCCCTACCCCTAAACCTACCCATCACACACACACACACACACTACCCCTACCCCTAAACCTACCCATCACACACACACACACACACACACACACTACCCCTACCCCTAAACCTACCCATCACACACACACACACACACACTACCCCTACCCCTAAACCTACCCATCACACACACACACACACACACTACCCCTACCCCTAAACCTACCCATCACACACACGCACACACACACTACCCATACCCCTAAACCTACCCATCACACACACACACACACACACACACACACACACACACACACACACACACACTACCCCTACCCCTAAACCTACCCCTCACACACACACACTACCCTTACCCCTAAACCTACCCATCACACACACACACACACACACAACCCCTACCCCTACCCCTAAACCTACCCATCACACACACACACACACACACACTCTACCCCTAAACCTACCCATCACACACACACACACACTACCCCTAAACCTACCCATCACACACACACACACACTACCCCTACCCCTAAACTTACCCATCACACACACACACACACACACTACCCCTAAACCTACCCATCACACACACACTACCCCTACCCCTAAACCTACTCATCACACACACACACACTACCCCTACCCCTAAACCTACCCATCACACACACACACTACCCCTACCCCTAAACTTACCCATCACACACACACACACACACACACACTACCCCTACCCCTAAACCTACCCATCTCACACACACACACACACACACACACACTACCCCTAAACCTACCCATCACACACACACACACACACACTACCCCTACCCCTAAACCTACCCATCACACACACACACACTACCCTTACCCCTAAACCTACCCATCACACACACACACACACACACTACCCCTACCCCTAAACCTACCCATCACACACACACACACACACACTCTACCCCTAAACCTACCCATCACACACACATACACACACACACACACTACCCCTAAACCTACCCATCACACACACACACACACACACTACCCCTACCCCTAAACTTACCCATCACACACACACACACACACACACACACACACTACCCCTAAACCTACCCATCACACACACACACACTACCCCTACCCCTAAACCTACCCATCACACACACACACACTACCCCTACCCCTAAACCTACCCATCACACACACACACTACCCCTACCCCTAAACTTACCCATCACACACACACACACACACACTACCCCTACCCCTAAACCTACCCATCACACACACACACACACACACACACACACACTACCCCTAAACCTACCCATCACACACACACACACTACCCCTACCCCTAAACCTACCCATCACACACACACACACACTACCCCTACCCCTAAACCTACGCATCACACACACACACACACACTACCCCTACCCCTAAACCTACCCATCACACACACACACACACTACCCCTACCCCTAGTCAAGTCAAGTCAACTTTATTTATATAGCGCTTTTTACAATGCAGATTGTTTTAAAGCAGCTTCACAGTGATAAACAGGAAAATAATGAACAGAATTTGATTCGGCTGTACAGCCGCTCTGAAGAAAACGGTGATGTCATCAGCTCATTTCAATTACCATATTTATTCAAGTAATGTAGTTGATATAATTTAGTTCAGTAATTAAATTTATTTGGATATTTATTTGAAAATGTTGTGTCCCCAACTGAGCAAGCCAGAGGCGACAGTGGCAAGGAACCAAAACTCCATCAGGTGTCCTAATGGAGAAAAATAAACCTGAGAGAACCTGGGAGAAACCAGGCTCAGTCGGGGTGCCAGTTCTCCTCTGGCCAATTAACAAACAGTGTATGATTATTATTTTGGCAGCCTTATAGGTCAGAAGTAATATTAGATCGGATTATTCGAAAGATCGGAGGCATCACGCCGGGTTTATTGAGGATGGCGTGTCGATTAAACAATTATTAAATAGGAATATTTGAAATATCGGAGTCATCACGCCGGAGATGGATCCATTGAGGATGGCGTGTCGATGAGCAATTTCAGAGGGTAGACTAATTGACACGGTCTCTGCAGACACTTCAGGGATGAGTTGGTAATGTCTGGGCGCTGGTCCACCATCTGATCTGGATACGGCCCGGATCCGGCTGACTGTAGTAAACCTCGGGATAAACAGAGACTAACATTAGCGTAGATGCCATTCCTCTTATGATGTAACGAGTACATCAGGTGTTATGGGAAGTGTTCCCGGTTCCGGCTGACCTAGTTAATGCAGCCTAACAATTTTAATAAAATATAAATTAAAATGTTTTATGTGTATGCCATAGTAAAGAGATGCGTTTTTAGTCTAGATTTAAACTGACAGAGTGTGTCTGCTTCCCGAACAATGCTAGGAAGGCTGTTCCAGAGTTTGGGTGCTAAATAGGAAAAGGATCGACCGCCTGCAGTTGATTTTGATATTCTAGGTATTATCAACTGGCCAGAGTTTTGAGACCGCAATAGACGTGATGGAGTATAATGCGTTAAGAGCTCGCTCAAGTACTGGGGAGCTAAACCATTTAGTGATTTGTAAGTAATTAGCAAGATTTTAAAATGTATGCGATGTTTAATAGGGAGCCAGTGCAGTGTTGACAGAACCGGGCTAATATGGTCATACTTCCTGGTTCTAGTAAGAACTCGAGCTGCTGCGTTTTGGACCAGCTGCAGTTTATTTATTAAGCGAGCGGGGCAACCACCCAGTAGAGCATTACAATAATCTAGCCTTGAGGTCATGAATGCATGAACTAACTGTTCAGCATTTTGCATTGAAAGCGTATGCCGTAATTTAGATATATTTTTAAGATGGTAGAATGCAGTTTTACAGATGCTAGAAACGTGGCTTTCAAATGAGAGATTGGTATCAAAGAGCACACCCAGGTTCCTAACTGACGACGAGAACTTGACAGAGCAGCCATCAAGTCTTAGACAGTATTCTAGGTTACTACATGTGGAGTTTTTTTGTCCAATAATTAAAAATTCAGTTTTTTCTGAATTAAGTTGCAGGAAATTACTAGTCATCCAATTTTTTATATCAGCTATGCATTCCGTTAATCTTGTGAATTGGTAAGTTTCGTCAGGGCGTGAAGAAATATAGAGCTGAGTATCGTCAGCATAACAATGAAAACTAACACCATGCTTCCTAATGATATCTCCCAGTGGTAGCATGTACAGGGTGAAAAGCAACGGTCCTAGCACTGAGCCCTGCGGTACTCCATACTGAACTTGTGATCGGTGTGAGATCTCTTCATTTACTGCTACAAACTGAAAACGGTCAGATAAGTATGTGTGGCGAGCGGTGAGGTGAGGGACCATGAGAACGGGCCAGTGACGAGCGATAATGAGCTCCAGCTGTGCGCCACACTGGTCTCGTCTCACGGAGGAGTGACGGGAGCATAAAAGGAGGAGCGACGACAGTGCAAGACGAGAGAGGACCAGGCCTGGATTTACGTTGTGTTTTTGTTTACGTTTGGTTTTGTGTGTGTGCGTTTCATTTTGTTTATTTATTTGATTAAAGTTTTAAATGTTCGCCGGTTTCCCGCCTCCTTCTTCCCGGAACATACAAACGTTGTTACATTGGTGCCGAAACCCGGGAGGAAGGAGGGACATGCTGTCGAAGAGCCCTCGCTGCTGAGGGGGATCGCGGTGCTGAGGAGGTCGGGCAGCGCGGATGAGTGAAGACCGCGAGGGGCTGCCCGAGGCGGTGGTGCTGGAGCGAGTGAAGATCCGGTGGGACGAAGAGCTCGCTGCCGCGCCCCTGGGTCGAGGTGGGGTGGCTGCCGTCTGAGAGGGAGCGGAGGAGTCGTCGGCGTTCGCTGTGGGCCGAAGCCTGCTGCCATCCGCCATGATGGGGAGGAGAAGGGAGCGCGGGACTCGCTGCCGGCTGCCCTCAATAAGAGGAGCCACTGCCGGCCGCCAGGGGGCGGAGGAGGATCGAGCCGTCCACCGAGCGTCCAGTACCATCGCTTGGCACCGCGAGGAAGAGCCTCTCGGTTGGCTGAGGACCGAGCGGCAGTGTGTCGGGGAACCAGACCACAATTTTTTTTTTCTTTTCATTTCTCCTCTCTCCCCTCTCTCGTTTTGTCGCTCCTCATGCTCCTGGCTCCGTTTCTCTCGCCTCTCTGTCCTTACCCCCAGGTACCGCGGCCGCCATGATTATTTATTTGATTAAAGTTTTAAATGTTCGCCGGTTTCCCGCCTCCTTCTTCCCGGAACATACAAACGTTGTTACAGTATGATTTAAACCATGCCAATGCAATTCCACTAATGCCAACATAATTTTCGAGTCTATTCAAAAGAATGTTGTGGTCGATGGTATCGAATGCAGCGCTAAGATCGAGTAACACTAACAGAGAGATATAACCACGATCGGATGATAAGAGTAAATCATTTGTAACTCTAATGAGAGCAGTCTCAGTTCTATGATACGGTCTAAATCCTGACTGGAAAACCTCACAGATACCATTTCTTTCTAAAAAGGAGCATAATTGTGAGGACACTGCCTTTTCTAGTATTTTTGACAGAAAGGGTAGATTTGAGATTGGCCTGTAATTGACTAATTCTGTAGGATCAAGTTGCGTTTTTTTAATAAGTGGTTTAATAATAGCCAACTTAAAAGTTTTCGGTACATATCCTAAAGTCAAGGATGAATTAATGATATTAAGAAGAGGATCTATGACCTCTGGAAGCATCTCTTTTAGTAGCTTAGTCGGTATAGGGTCTAGCATGCATGTTGTTGATTTTGATGATTTAATGAGTTTAGCCAATTCTTCTTCTCCTATAGCAGTGAATGAATGTAATTTTTCCTGTCTGATGTAATACAGTAGTAGACGGCTGCGTGGTTCTAATTTTTTTCCTAATATTATCAATCTTACAAGTAAAGAAGTTCATAAAGTCATTACTGCTGTGCTGTTGGCAGACATCAGAAGTTGAAGCTTTATTTTTGGTTAATTTAGCCACTGTATCGAATAAATACCTAGGGTTGTGTTTGTTTTCTTCTAAGAGAGTCGAGAAATAAGCAGATCTAGCAGTTTTTACGGCCTTTCTGTATGAAATCATGCTCTCTTTCCACGAAATGCGAAAAACTTCCAGTTTTGTTTTCTTCCAGTTGCGCTCCATTTTTCTGGCTGCTGATTTTTGCGCTCCATTTTTCCTCCATTGTCTGCCTGAAAAAGACGCGCTCTCTTCTCATGCAGTCAAAATTAACAGTTTAATTTCTTCAGGCTCGTCCTAGTCGTCACCCTGACAGGACTGCGTAGCGTTAATTAGCCTATGTGAATGACTTATTATTTTATTCAAGCTTTCTTTCTTTTTGCAATAGGCATTCATTAGTAGTGGGCTAAATAGCAGCATGTTGAAATAGCACCAAATTGCGTTTTTTATTACAATGATAAAATTGTACAGTAGGCCTAGCCTATACAGGTAAGGTCAGGTTTGCCGATGTGCGTTTTATTTAGGATATTTATTTATTTTTGTCCCAGAGACGGAGTTCACTGCTGATATTCTGTGGAATATTCATAGCCAATAGGCTATACTAGGGACTTTAGCCTTTAAATATCTTTGCTGCATTGGATCAGTATTCTTTCTAGAACAGGCGAGAGCTTTCTAGCCTCGCGGCTCGCGTCAGCAGCGCCTTGCATCGCCCATAGACTTTAAAACAACCAGTGGATGGCAACCAATGAAAATTGGTCAAAAAACGTTGGTGCGGATGGATGGCGGACGGATGATGAGTTTTGTGATGCGGTTGCGGATGAAATAATAGACCATCTGCGCATCTCTAGTGTAGGGGGATAGGATGTACAGTTTGTACAGTATAAAAACCATTATGTCTATGGAATGTCCTCATAATGATACGTGCACCAACATGTGTGTGTGTGTGTGTGTGTGCGCTCATCCGGGAGAAGTGCCCATACAAGGAATTCTGCCCTTTATGACGTCATACAGGGCCATACTAAAGAAAACCGTTCTGAAACTTGTTTGAATCCTGAAGGAGTGTATTGGGCACAGAAATACTCCGTCATACGTCCAACCCGTTTTTTGAAACTTTGGCCATGATTAGCATGAGAATCAACTCTTTCACAGTTTGCAAATAAGGCAGAATGCAGGAAATAGCATTAGACCCACCCTTAAAATGCAACCCCATACTACTAGGTAAGAATGCATTCAGAAACTGCATGTTTGACGTCTTCGTTCATTCACTGATGTGCAGTTGTCAGTGAGTTGACGTTCAGTGAACTGAATCCAGTCCTGCCGCAGGAATGTCTCCATTAGCGTGTGGCATTTCATTCCAGTCACTTCAGATGAAATTGCATTCAACCTCAACAGAGAAATGTTATGAAACCGCCAGCGGAGACGAGGACAGAAATTGAACAATAACTGTACACACAAACATTTGACGTTCAAACAAGACAACTAAACAAAAACTGCTCAATGCAAATAATACAATGGAACTAACGACATAATCATGCATTATAGAAAAGCTCAGTTAATAGACTAATCAACTTTTAAAAAGCAACCATTTTCATAACTGTTGTTCATGTCATAAATCCAGTCAAACTCTACGGAAGCTTGACAGTGACACAATGTATCTGTCGTTTGGTTAAAGTTAATCAAGATACACAGACGCTTCACATCACCTCATCCTCAAAAATTTGACCTAGACATTAAATATGGTTTCGCTTGTTCCGCTACTAAATCAACACAAAAACGGAACGGAACTGAATCAACACTGAACCGTATCAACAATGAACTGAACTGAATCAACACTGAACCGAATCAACACCGAACTGAAACAAATCAACACTGAACCGAATCAACAATGAACTGAACCGAATCAACACCGAACTGAAACAAATCAACACTGAACCGTATCAACAATGAACTGAACCGAATCAACACTGAACTGAACTGAATCAACACTGAACTGAACCGAATCAACACCGAACTGAACCGAATCAACACTGGTTGAATCAACAATGAACTGAACCGAATCAACACTGAACTGAACCGAATCAACACTGAACTGAACCGAATCAACACTGGTTGAATCAACACTGAACTGAACCGAATCAACACTGAACTGAACCGAATCAACACTGAACTGAACCGAATCAACACCGAACTGAACCGAATCAACACTGGTTGAATCAACAATGAACTGAACCGAATCAACACTGAACTGAACCGAATCAATACTGAACTGAACTGAATCAACACTGAACTGAACCGAATCAACACTGAACTGAACCGAATCTGAATCAACAATGAACTGAACCAAATCAACACTGAACTGAACCGAATCAACACTGAACTGAACCGAATCAACACAGAACTAAACTGAATCAACACCGAACTGAACCGAATCAACACTGGTTGAATCAACAATGAACTGAACCGAATCAACACTGAACTGAACCGAATCAATACTGAACTGAACTGAATCAACACTGAACTGAACCGAATCAACACTGAACTGAACCGAATCTGAATCAACAATGAACTGAACCAAATCAACACTGAACTGAACCGAATCAACACTGAACTGAACCAAATCAACACTGAACTGAACCGAATCAACACTGAACTGAACCGAATCAACACTGAACTGAACCGAATCAACACTGAACTGAACCTAATCAACACAGAACTGAACTGAATCAACACTGAACTGGACCGAATCAACACTGAACTAAATAACACTGAACCGAATCAACACTGAACTGAACCGAATCAACACTGAACTGAACCGAATCAACACAGAACTGAACCGAATCAACACCGAACTGAACCGAATCAACACTGGTTGAATCAACACTGAACTGGACCGAATCAACACTGAACTGAACCGAATCAACACCGAACTGAACCGAATCAACACTGGTTGAATTAACACTGAACTGAACCGAATCAACACTGAACTACTCCGTATCATGCTCGTCCTTTCACTGTGTGTGTGCCATCGAACCTCTCTGACATATAAATCCCATAATGCTTCAGTTAGCTTGCATGGGCAGTCATACATTTGATTTGGAAGGACTCAGTTCAGGCTCAGTTATTTCTGAAGAAGACAAATAACAGAAAACTCACAGTGTGCACTTTAACAAACAAACAACCTGAAACACAAGCCTCGTGTATTTTTCAGCAGAAAAGCTTCCGTGGGATTTCATATGGCCAAAAATAAAGTGTAAAAAAGCAACAGCTCAGTGTGGAAAGGGAATTATGCATTATTCTTTCTATAGTCCATTATGCATCAAGAATCTGCACTGAAATTATTTGCATAGACAAATTGATTTATGCCACATCTAATTTTAGCATCGTTCTGTATATCTCACAGCATGTCAATCATTTTTTCCATTGAGAGGTGTTGACAAGAAATCCTACATTTACATAAACGTGATTAGAAGAAGCTCATGGACGAGTGATGTCTGTGTGTGTGTGTGTGTGTGGGACTGATTATCTCAACACTGATTATCTCTTCATCACGGCTCCTGTTAGTGGGTGGGATATATTAGGCAGCAAGTGAACATTTTGTCCTCAAAGTTGATGTGTTAGAAGCAGGTAAAATGGGCAAGCGTAAGGATTTGAGCGAGTTTGACAAGGGCCAAATTGTGATGGCTAGACGACTGGGTCAGAGCATCTCCAAAACTGCAGCTCTTGTGGGGTGTTCCCGGTCTGCAGTGGTCAGGATCTATCAAAAGTGCTCCATAGAAGGAACAGTGGCGAACCGGCGACAGGGTCATGGGCGGCCAAGGCTCATTGATGCACGTGGGGAGCGAAGGATAATGCTCCTGCCACAAAGCACAAATGCTTCAGGAATGGTTTGAGGAGCACAACAATGAGTTTGAGGTGTTGAATTGGCCTCCGAATTCCCCAGATCTCAATCCAATCGAGCATCTGTGGGATGTGCTGAACAAACAAGTCCGATCCATGGAGGCCCCACCTCGCAACTTACAGGACTTAAAGGATCTGCTGCTAACATCTTGGTGCCAGATACCACAGCACAGCTTCAGGGGTCTAGTGGAGTCCATGCCTCGACGGGTCAGGGGGGCCAACACAATATTAGGTCATAATGTTATGCCTGATCGGTGTATTTTAGTCACTAAGTAGCAGCTCCTCAACATCACACATGAAAACTAACAATGAGCTATAGTAATATTACGTATTACCAAACGTATGATTTCTCCCCATGCAATAAATGGGCAGAAAAAAGAAGAATATCATTTAAATATTATTCATTACTGTCAGAAATGACACATGCTATGTAATGCTGGAAATCAAGATTTCCTCTTCTCAGAAGATGCCAGATAGTAAATGGTTATCAAATATTCATGACATATAGATATGTCTTTGATGTTCAGAGAATGAGGCTCTTTGTGAACAGCTCAGTCAGAATCGATGGCTGGACGTGAATTGGCATTTCTGAAGATCAGGTTTGTCAGTGTGTTGTCGTCCTCCAGCGTGTGTGTGTGTGTGTTTATGCAAGACGAGCGTATGGAATAATGTGACAGATTTACTCTGCGTTTCACACATAAACACACATCTCAAGCACAAGACAAAATTATAGATGCTTAGTCTATGAATTAATTCAGCAATAAATAAATAAATAAAACAATTCATAAACTGTGACAGTGAAACCTATTTACCTTACATTTCTGAGTAGTATCAAGGTCAGTAAGTCTTCTAAAAATAGGTTAGTTCTGATGTTCAAATGTCAAATTGTAAAACCCAAAGATTATGTCCTATTAAAGTGCTCCTATTGTGCTATTGTCCTAATGTAGTTCTGGCGTCTCCTGCAACAGGTTCTCATGCATCCAAGGTCAAAATCACTTTAATTAATTGTCTCATAATATCCACTGACGCACACAGTGATACGAACAGTAACGATGGCGTGGGTTTGACCGTCTCAATCTCAGCAGAAAACAGCATCTTCTCCACATGAACAACACAAACTCTTCCAGTCTCAGATACAACTACAGTGTGTGAGGGCGGGGCTAAGAGACGCTGCTCAGCCAATCACGACCAGAGACGGGCATTATGCAAATTAGACTGAATTACTGACGACTCGTTTCAGTTCAGAATCACTTCTTTCTTTTAGGAGACAAAACTCCATTTATCTGCACTTTGATCTGTGAAACTTTGACACTCAAACAGCTCTATTACATGAAAGGGAATATGTGAAAATGATATCTTGAAAAATCAACACTCTGGGAAAGTGTAGGGAAATATTGCTATTACTTTTTACATGACAAATTAGAGAGTCTTTAAATTTAAAGTCTTTCAAATCTCAAACCAACATGAGTTTCTAAAGGCTTCTCCCTTTTATCATATGGTCCACCCTCATTTGTCACAGACTCGTGTGTGACTCCTGATCCAGCAGAGATCCGGCTCTACGGAACGGGAATGACAGTAACCTTTCTCAACATGTGGTGTAAGTCATGTAAAGAGCAGTGGTGTCAGTGATTTCACCGGCGTTACTCTGATAACACACACAGATAAACTGCTGAGGAGTGGAAAACCTCTCACAAGGGAGGATTATTATTAAAGATCTGAGATAATATACAGCGTACTCTCACGTCTCTCTGACACCATCATTTCACAACGTGATAAAGGGCCCTATTTTAATGATTTGTCTATAGGCTCATATTACTAACACACCCTTTAAATAACACACAAATACTGCACTATTGACTTTAGAGCAGGTGTGTGTTGGTCAATGGCGCAGTGGTTTTCAGTTCCTCACAATAGCAATGCTCCTGAACTCCTGGTGTTCAGACCAGACGCCCATGGGTGAACAGATGCACCAGTGCATTTGATATTTAAACAACGTGGAGCTGGACGTGAACATGAGAACTGCGTCCGGCTGAAACTAGCAGAACACACTTGCGTCACGTCTGACGTCTCATTGCGCTGGGTGTGTGATAGGGCCCTTAGACCCTACAGAGGTATAAATAAGCACTCGTCAATTATAGAATCACGCTCAAAATGTTGCATGCCAAATTAGAGAAAACATAAAATGTAAATGTAATCAGCAGTTAAAATTATCTGAACAATAAATAGAAAGTTAAAGCTACACTATGTATGTTTTTGCCGCTAGGGGTCGCTAACCTCTCCAAAACAATAACAAAGGTGTAGATTGGTGACGCAGGAGTCATGGAACTTGTCGTCATAACGATGGATCTAATAATGTTTCTGTATGAGTGAATGCATTCATGTTTTTAACATAACTGTGGTATGAAGCAGGGTGCGATTACTAATAAGAGACGGGATATAAAGAAATGAGGACATTTCATTCTACCGAACTACCCACCAGTGCTGAATTACTACTCAAACAGGTCTGTTTATTCGGAGAATTAAAACGCAATGCTCGGTCTACACTATCTAAACTGCATTTGAGTGTGTTGAGAGTTATAATGTTATTTTGTGTGTTAGTTTGTTGGCTGTACGAGACTATATTCTAACATGAGCGTCGGAACTATTGTATGTGGGCGGGACAAGACCCACCCACTTTTTAAGACCAATGATATTGGACCCACTCACTTTTACCATCTCTAATTCAGCACATGTCTGTTCACCTACCCCTAACTAACTATAACTATATTTCATCGTTTTGAGCTACATAACATTGATTCGTTTTATGTACATTTGCTCACCTGTCTAAGAAAGCACATGAACGGCATCTCTGTCAAGTTGAAGTTTGTTCAAAGCTCTCGCCATCTCAAAAAAGCCACGTCGATACTGCTCCTCTTTTGATTTCTCATTTTGTTCCAAAGTCTGTTTGCCATGGTCTATAATGTTTGAATGAAACTACAACAGCGACCGCTAGATGTTATGCTGTTGTCCACCTCTGTTGCCATGGTTTCTACGGCAGTAAAAGCAAACCGAGGGTAACGCAGATATGACGGCATTGACAGGCGACTCCCTCACACGTCCCGGTTCCTTGGTTAAAATCGAAACATTTGGGATATTGTAAGTACTCAACTGAACAAAATATATAACACTGGCCTAGTGGTTTTTGGATATTTTACTGCAAAAATCTTACATATTGCACCTTTAAAATAAAAAATTTAAATTAAAATAAAAAAAAAGGCATTCCAGCTAACAGGGAACGTTCTAGCAAGGTTCTCTCAAAAAACGTTCTTCCAGTAACATTAATAGAACGTTGCTTCAGAGTCATCAGGGCTTTAATAATGTTCTCACAACCGTAGCACAAAAATGTTTTTTGTACATTGTTAATGGAACATTTTTTAAATGTTGCTACTTGTTTCAGAACGTGAATACGATGGATTCGATGGAATGATACAATCGCATAACCAAGAATTCATTTTAAAATAACTGGATGTTTTGAACGTTCAGAGAACATTCAGAAATAACGTTAACTTAATGGGATCGTTAGCTAAATGTTCTTAGAATATATTTTTGTTAGCTGGGATTGCATATTACGAATATTGTTGGCTCCATGTTGAGTTCCTTTCGTTCCTATTGCTCTCATACATGTTCACTAAGAAAGGATTCGTTCTGAGAAGAAACCAGAGAGAAAATAAATGAAGATGGTTTGGCATTTCAGAACAAACAATTTGTAAAACGATCTGACATCATTGATGCAGCGCTCGAGGAAATCCTGCCTCATGTAAGTGAATGGAAAGAAACTGAAGAAAAGTGTTGATCCTCACAAAACAAAAAAAGATAAGTCTTTGTGACAAAAATCAATAATTCAATGTGACTGGCCTAATAAACTGTTCAAAAAAGACTAGCAGTGAGAATATCTGAATCAGGCTGATAGTCAAACGTTTTTCTCCAGTGAATATTTCTCAGGTTGGGTCTATTTCATTGCATTAATGTAATTAATTATTATAATAAATTTACAACGTATATGACATAATATTAGTTTGGAGGACAGAGACAAAAGTGATCCATTTAAGTTTTGAACCGTTGTAACGATGAGTCCACTGCAGGCAAGTTGATAGAACCCAAGCTTTATTTACATCCAAACATGATCAAACATAGAACAGAAACTTGGCGTGGCGTGGCGTGGCATGAAGAAAACTCCCCAACAGTGGTTACAGGTAACAATCACAATACTAGACAAAGACGCATGGCAAACATGAGGGCCTAAAAGACTAATGACTAACAAGACACACCTGTGAACAATCAAGACAATGAACCAATGACAGAACTGAACTGAGAACCCACATGACTAAATCAACCAATGACAACAGGCTTGTTCGACTTTATGCAGCGATGCGTAGACCGATCGGCGGCTGATGACGACACAGCTGCTCCACGATTGGCTCTGATGACGACACAGCTGCTCCACGATTGGCTCTGATGACGACACAGCTGTTCCACGATTGGCTCTGATGACGACACAGCTGTTCCACGATTGGCTCTGATGACGACACAGCTGCTTCATGATTGGCTCTGATGACGACACAGCTGCTTCACGATTGGCTCTGATGACGACACGGCTTCTCGTCCAACATCAGTGCCTGACCTCACAAATGCGCTTCTAGAAGAATGGTCAAAAATTCCCATAAACACACTCCTAAACCTTGTGGAAAGCCTTCCCAGAAGAGCTGAAGCTGTTATACAAAAGACATTGTATAACAAAATAAAAGACATGAAAGCAGGAACACAAAACCACAACCACAGTGACACATGCTGATTCATTTTTACTTCTAATCAAGCCATTGTTTGTAGTTCTAAGGTGACATTTTTGAAGTAAGGCTTTGACACTTTGATCTTTCGATCAAATTCCACACACAAGAGAGTCTTTTCCTTTAATTATTTACCGGTTAGTTGAATTGCAGTCTTGTGGTTACCTGCTAATATACATAAATATTTTATGTAAAGTCAATTTTTGTGTACATATTGTATACCTTAAGGTTTTGACTGACAGTAAATATTTCCACCATTATGAATCCTATTATAAGATCACACACTTGATAAGGTTGTGACAAGGGAAACAACCTGTTAGGCTTAGTGTCTAAATTTAAACAGTAAAACGATGACTGAAATAAACATTTTACTATATACATCTGCCACTATAATTATGATACAAGACATGATAATGTCAAAGCAGTTTGTTCATCTGTCTTTATTTCTGTCCTCAATCAAAGCTAATAATTGCCTTCAAGTGCTGGTGAAGTGTAGAGTCATTCTGATAGTCCACCTTGTGTTTTGCACTATATTTGAGTGGAATTATGAAAGGCAGCTAATACCAGATCATGCTGTCACACTCTATAACGGCTCTGCAGGGCCAGTATTAAATAGATTGTGTCTAATATTGCCAGCCGTCTAATATTCTTTGAGGATAATGTACGTAACTCTTGCCCTCCAGAGGACTGCAAAGTCATTGGGCAGCACCGCGTGCATTCTGGTAATATTCCACTCAACATACTTTTGATTCATGGGCTTTAAAACCTATTCTTTCCATCACAACGTTATGTGTTTCCTGCCAAAAATGCATTCACGGAGTCAAATAGAAAACAATTAAAACAATAGACAATGACCATTAAAGTTGCTAGGATGTTCTTGGTGGTTGTTGTTGTGTTACTACACTCCAAAAACACTGGGTTGTTACCCTAACACTGGGTTGTTACGTCTGACCCAGGATCTGAGTAACTCAAAAACTACCCAAACACTGGGTTGTCACGTCTGACCCAGGATCTGGGTAACTCAAAAACTACCCAAACACTGGGTTGTCATGCCTGACCCAGGATCTGCGTAACTCAAAAACTACCCAAACACTGGGTTGTCACGTCTGACCCAGGATCTGGGTAACTCAAAAACTACCCAAACACTGGGTTGTCATGTCTGACCCAGGATCTGCATAACTCAAAAACTACACAAACGCTGGGTTGTCACATCTGACCCAGGATCTGGGTAACTCAAAAACTACCCAAACACTGGGTTGTCACGTCTGACCCAGGATCTGCGTAACTCATAAACTACCCAAACACTGGGTTGTTACGTCTGAATCAGGATCTGCGTAACTCAAAAACTACCCAAACACTGGGTTGTCACGTCTGACCCAGGATCTGAGTAACACAAAAACTACCCAAACACTGGGTTGTCACGTCTGACCCAGGATCTGAGTAACACAAAAACTACCCAAACACTGGGTTGTTACGTCTGACCCAGGATCTGCGTAACTCAAAAACTACCCAAACACTGGGTTGTTACGTCTGACCTAGGATCTGGGTAACTCAAAAACTACCCAAACACTGGGTTGTCACGTCTGACCCAGGATCTGAGTAAAACAAAAACTACCCAAACGCTGGGTTGTTACGTCTGACCCAGGATTTGGGTAACTCAAAAACTACCCAAACACTGGGTTGTCATGTCTGACCCAGGATCTGCGTAACTCAAAAACTACCCAAACACTGGGTTGTCACGTCTGACCCAGGATCTGGGTAACTCAAAAACTACCCAAACACTGGGTTGTCACGTCTGACCCAGGATCTGAGTAACACAAAAACTACCTAAAAGCTGGGTTGTTACGTCTGACCCAGGATCTGGGTAACTCAAAAACTACCCAAACACTGGGTTGTCATGTCTGACCCAGGATCTGCATAACTCAAAAACTACACAAACACTGTGTTGTCACATCTGACCCAGGATCTGGGTAACTCAAAAACTACCCAAACATTGGGTTGTCACGTCTGACCCAGGATCTGAGTAACACAAAAACTACCCAAACACTGGGTTATCACATCTGACCCAGAATCTGGGTAACTCAAAAACTACCCAAACACTGGGTTGTCACGTCTGACCCAGGATCTGCGTAAACTCATAAACTACCCAAACACTGGGTTGTTACGTCTGAATCAGGATCTGCGTAACTCAAAAACTACCCAAACACTGGGTTGTCACGTCTGACCCAGGATCTGAGTAACACAAAAACTACCCAAACACTGGGTTGTCACGTCTGACCCAGGATCTGAGTAACACAAAAACTACCCAAACACTGGGTTGTTACGTCTGACCCAGGATCTGCGTAACTCAAAAACTACCCAAACACTGGGATGTTATGTCTGACCTAGGATCTGCATAACACAAAAACTACCCAAACACTGGGTTGTCACGTCTGACCCAGGATCTGAGTAACACAAAAACTACCCAAACACTGGGTTGTTACGTCTGACCCAGGATCTGCGTAACTCAAAAACTACCCAAACACTGGGTTGTCATGTCTGACCCAGGATCTGCGTAACTCAAAAACTACCCAAACACTGGGTTGTCACGTCTGACCCAGGATCTGAGTAACACAAAAACTGCCCAAACACTGGGTTGTTACGTCTGACCCAGGATCAGGTTAACACAAAAACTACCCAAACACTGGGTTATTACGTCTGACCCAGGATCAGGGTAACACAAAAACTACCCAAAGATTTTTTAGAGTGTAAGATGTTGCTTGGGTGTTCTGGGTAGCTTTTAAGGTCTTGATGCATTGTGGCTAGATGGATAAAGGAATGAACAGGGATTTAATTTGATTATCCACTACACAAAACTACAGCAATCCCAAATATTGGACTAAACCAAGCTTGAAAGCTGTATAACTGAATCTTCAGACAGTTTAGTGTGAAAATAAAAATAATAAAAAGCTTTGTCAAGTCAACATAACGACTTGACATATGAACGACTCAACATAACGAATGTTTCCCAAACAATCCCATAGTCTGCCAATTGGTGGGACTATTCAGTTCACACTATAAGTCAACTCACGAATGGCTTACTTACAGTCTGCACATTAAACTCTTAGGATAGCAGAAAGTCTGGTCTCAGTTATGTCATAAATCCTGAAAGAGATGCAGATCGATCCAGACTGAAGCACCAGCGGTGATATACAACTAAAGATCGTCACATATCACTGCTGATCATTGAGTTCAGAAAAACAAACAAAATGGGTGATGGTTAAATACATCTCAAGAGGCAAACCAAATCAATGTTTATAGACTGCAACGAGCTGATTGTCATGTCAAAGAGTATTTCAGCATCAAAGCTGCCAGGCAGAGTCTTTCCACGGGCAGGATTGGTGGAGCCTTAATGGAATTCACATTTCTGCTCCGCAGTTACAGACATGGGATGGATATGCTTACTTATGTCACAATTGGATTGTCTGTAGGATTTCAATATGCTGTGATTTGATTAGAGTGTGCCTGAGCTTTCTTTCTGTCACGATAATTGGCCTCTTTTCTTAGACTTCGTAGCACAATTACATTTTACCTGTAACAGTCTCTGAGGGCTAATGGATTCATGCCAGAAATAAAAAAGACAGAACATCGTCTTCAAAAAACACAGGCCGGACTAGTTCAACTATCACTATCACAAAAATTTCACATTAACGACAAAGGATGTTGAACATGAAGGCGATAACAAGGGCATAGAGAAGTGAAAAGAAGAAGAGAACACAGGCTCCTCATTTATAAAAGGAAGGTACGACTGGATTTGATCCGAGGGATTTAACCCTACCACAAAAGTAAAGAAGAAATTGGGATTGATAAAGGTGGTGTAATGGTTTTGGGTTTTGCTTCATGTCTTTTATTTTCAAGTTTATTTCACAGTCATGTTTCCGGTCTTGTGTCCTGGTTTGTCATGTGATTCTCTTGCCCTCATGTGATCCTGCCATGTGCTCCATTGTAATGTGATTCCCTAGTCTCTTGTGTCATGTTGTCATTGGTTCATTGTTTGATCATTGTTCACGGGTGTGTCTTGTTTAGTCTTCAGTCTTGTGTATTTAAGCCCTCATGTTTGCCATGTGTCTTTGTCTAGTATTAATGTTGTAACCTGCTGTTCGGTGAGTGTGTCCTTGTTTTGCCATGCCATGTTAGCCAAAAGTTTGGGATATATTGAATAAAACTGCACATGGGTTCATCAAGCTTGCCTTCAGTGGACTGACGTTACATGTGGAAACTGTTGTGAAAATGTTCTTATTTGTATGCCAGGCACAAACATTTTGGTGCTCATATTCCAGTAATTCATTCAAATCAACATCTTTTAATGAAAATGTAAAGATAAAGTCAGGGTTAGGTTCAGTGAAGGAGAGGTGAGGTATGGATCCTACATATTTATTTATATAAAAACAAAACAAACTCAATATAAGACGCTGGGGCACTGGAGAACAGCGAACCAAACCATCAAAAAACTGCAAATGAAAAACATTCCCATCATTGTTGTGTAAACGTACCCTAAGTTTAAAGAACCAACTAAACAGACCTAACATGACAGATAAATATGCATTAATGTAATTATATGCACATTTTAACGTATTTGTAATACTTTTTAAAACATCACTGAAAATAATAATTCAACTAGATAAAGATTGTAGACAAACTAAGATGGCTTGAGAAAGCCTAGCCAGAAAGTTTGAAGTAGTTTTAAAAGCTTGAAGTTTAAAATAGATTTAGGTTTTAGTTTTGTAGTGTAGTTGTAGTTTAGTTTTTAGTTTTTAAAAAATAGATAGATCTTGCTAGCATGATTTAGCAAATTGCTAGCATGATTTAACACATTTCTAGCATGAATTAGCATGTTTTTGCACATTTTTACCATGTTTTAACACTTTGCTAACATGTTTTAACACATTGTTAGCATGAATTAGCACAATTCTAACATGAATTAGCACAATCCTAGCATGAATTAGCATATCACTAGCATCATTTTACATCTTGATAGCATGTTTTAGCACATTGTTAACATGAATTAGTATGTTGCATGCATACATTAACATATTGCTAATTATCAACATGTTTTAGCACATCACTAACATGATTTAACATCTTGCTAGCATGATTTAGCACGCTGTTCGCATGACTTGACGTTGTTAACATGATTCAGCACATTGCTAGCATGATTTAGCATTTTGCTAGGCTAGCATTGATTTAACATGTTTGCTAACATGATTTAACATCTTGTTACCATGATTTAGCACACGCTGTTAGCATGATTTAACACACGTTGCTAGCATGATTTAGCATTTTGCTAGGCTAGCATGATTTAATATGTTTTGCTAGCATGATTTAGCACACACTGTTAGCATGATTTAGCACACGTTGCTAGCATGATTTAACATGTTTTGCTAGCATGATTTAGCATTCTGCTAGGCTAACATGATTATAGACACATTGTACAAAAACCATCGATGCCAACCGCACATGTGTTTTACGAGACCGTGCTTGGATTTCCTTTCTCATTGATGATTCTGAACCATACAGAGATATTTGTGGGCGTCCTGTAGGTGCAGTTGAAGCGCTTGAATTTAACATAATTCATAAAGAGACATGCATTTATTATGCATTATTACACAGAAGAAGGACAGTGAGTGCATAGACACTGCTGAGGAACACATTTATGGTTGCATTAAGGTCCATTCAGCATCAGCTGCACTGCCAGCGTCTCTCGTGAACAAACCACGCATGTCATGAGACAGGAGCGTCTGAGCAACACTGATTTAAGAGGCGTTTAAATTGACAGCCATTTCATCGCTGGAGGTTAACAAGTCACTGCTGATCGAAGGCGTTTCTCTTCGTCCGTGTGGCTGTGGTTCAAGCAGCACAGTGTGATGGAGCCTAAAACACCGCGAATCTCACTGGAGAAGCTGCTGATCGGTGTTGCTGGCTGTTTTCCAGCTAGTTATTGGGAACAAGATTCTCTTTTGTTAAAACTAGGACTCAGGATATGAAAAAATGATATGCAGTTCTTTTGCTCCATTTTATCTTATAAAAACTGTCTGAAGCAAAAAAGTAGAGATACTATGGAAGCTTGTTTCTGCCACAGAATAAAAAAATAAAAAAGATACAGTAATTCTGACTTTATATCTCACAATTCTGACTTTTTTTTTACAAAAAAACATACACAAATATATAAATATTAGATTTTTTTCTACATCAGAAATGCATTAGCACTGACACTTCTATCCACCCTGAACGCATTCACTGATTGTTAATGGCAGGAAAATGCCGTTTGAATTTTCTCTGTGATTTTTCTAGATGTAAATGTGTTTGAGTTCAGAGGATTAATGTGGCAGCAAATGTAAAGAACACCATTTAAAGTTACTGCCTGACTGAGCTCACAGTACGGTGCACATTCGATGGGTGGCCATCACATGGAGCAGCGATTGAGAAATCGCCATGGAGACTGTAGCCACGGGAACCGAGCAAGGCCGAGAGACATCTCTATAGAAGCCATCCAGGACGGTCTGACTGATCTCCTGCATTCGACTACAGGGGCACATTAGGAAAAAGTCAAGAATTTGAGTGCACTGAAATCCCACAGCTCAGATCAGATGCCCATGGGTGTAATATGTATTCTGAAGTCATTTTATATTGCCAGTGTAGCAACTACAGACACATCACAGTTCTGCAGAAATAAGTTTAAGCAGCTGAACGAAGATAAATCGTCTAATATCTTCCAGGGGGTTTCTCTGAGGAGGCGAACATTTTGGATGAGATGTTTATATCTCGGATATAAAACAAAATATAAAATAATGTATAAACCACTCGTTTTTGTCAAATAACACTGTCTAAAAGTGGCACCAGTGGGTCAGAGGTTAACAGGCTTTTGCTGTGATTGGCTGGCTTAAATAGGCATGCACATACACAAGCAGCTCATCCAAGCATTACATCACCAAGAGCAATGCAAAGCGTGGGATGCAGTGGGGTAAAGCACGCCACCACTGGACTCTAGAGCAGTGAGACGTGTTCTCTGGAGTGACCAATCATGCTTCTCTGTCTGCCAATCCCATGGATGAGTCTGGGTTTGGCGGTTGCCAGGGGAACGGGACTTGCCTGACTGCATTGTGCATTGTTTGGTGGAGGGGGGATTATTGGGTGGGGTTGTTTTTCAGGGGTTGGGCTTGGCCCCTTAGTTCCAGTGAAAGAAACTCTTAATGCTTCAGCATACCAAGACATTTTGGACAATTTCATGCTCCCAAATTTGTGGGAACAGTTTGGGAATGGCCCTTTATTGTCCCAACATGACTGCGCGCCAGTGCACAAAGCGTCGGTCCATAAAGACATGGATGAGCGAGTTTGGTGTGGAGGAACTTGACCGGCCTGCACAGAGTCCTGACCTCATCCCGATAGAACACCTTTGGGATGAATTAGAGCGGAGACTGCGAGCCAGACCTTCTCGTCCAACATCAGTGCCTGACCTCACAAATGCGCTTCTACACTCACCTAAAGGATTATTAGGAACACCATACTAATACTGTGTTTGACCCCCTTTCGCCTTCAGAACTGCCTTAATTCTACGTGGCATTGATTCAACAAGGTGCTGAAAGCATTCTTTAGAAATGTTGGCCCATATTGATAGGATAGCATCTTGCAGTTGATGGAGATTTGTGGGATGCACATCCAGGGCACGAAGCTCCCGTTCCACCACATCCCAAAGATGCTCTATTAGGTTGAGATCTGGCCATTTTAGTACAGTGAACTCATTGTCATGTTCAAGAAACCAATTTGAAATGATTCGAGCTTTGTGACATGGTGCATTATCCTGCTGGAAGTAGCCATCAGAGGATGGGTACATGGTGGTCATAAAGGGATGGACATGGTCAGAAACAATGCTCAGGTAGGCCGTGGCATTTAAACAATGCCCAATTGGCACTAAGGGGCCTAAAGTGTGCCAAGAAAACATCCCCCACACCATTACACCACCACCACCAGCCTGCACAGTGGTAACAAGGCATGATGGATCCATGTTCTCATTCTGTTTACGCCAAATTCTGACTCTACCATCTGAATGTCTCAACAGAAATCGAGACTCATCAGACCAGGCAACATTTTTCCAGTCTTCAACTGTCCAATTTTGGTGAGCTCGTGCAAATTGTAGCGGAGATGAGTGGTACCCGGTGGGGTCTTCTGCTGTTGTAGCCCATCCGCCTCAAGGTTGTGCGTGTTGTGGCTTCACAAATGCTTTGCTGCATACCTCGGTTGTAACGAGTGGTTATTTCAGTCAAAGTTGCTCTTCTATCAGCTTGAATCAGTCGGCCCATTCTCCTCTGACCTCTAGCATCAACAAGGCATTTTGGCCCACAGGACTGCCGCATACTGGATGTTTTTCCCTTTTCACACCATTCTTTGTAAACTCTAGAAATGGTTGTGCGTGAAAATCCCAGTAACTGAGCAGATTGTGAAATACTCAGACCGGCCCAACAACCATGCCACGCTCAAAATTGCTTAAATCACTTTTCTTTCCCATTCTGACATTCAGTTTGGAGTTCAGGAGATTGTCTTGACCAGGACCACACCCCTAAATGCATTGAAGCAACTGCCATGTGATTGGTTGATTAGATAATTGCATTAATGAGAAATTGAACAGGTGTTCCTAATAATCCTTTAGGTGAGTGTAGAAGAATGGTCAAAAATTCCCATAAACACACTCCTAAACCTTGTGGAAAGCCTTCCCAGAAGAGTTGGAGCTGTTATAGCTGCAAAGGGTGGGCCAACTCCATATTAAACCCTACGGATTAAGAATGGGATGGCATTAAAGTTCAGGTGCATGTAAAGGCAGGCGTCCAAAAACTTTAGGCAATATAGTGTATATTTTTAGTATTGGCTACTTGTTGCCTTAACTATGTAAATATCAAATGGATCGTGCATTTACACTGGTAAGTGTCCTCATATAAAAACATTTGAATGTGAAATAATGTGCCTTACATGCAAATCTAGAGCTATAAAGTTGGTGCTTCTCCAGAGTAAGCCAGAACAGACGTCACTAATCAATGACACAAATGTACAATGGCAGCATCTAAGAAACATGATTATGGACATCAAACTGAATGCCTTTAGACTTGAATTAACCGTGTGTCCAACAGCAGTAGATACAGCACATTTCAAGCCCGGTCACTCATGTGAATCACTGGTTTTAAGTCCGGCCCTCCTGAGAGCTTGTCCAATCACCTTCAGGAGAAAATCAGTGGTTCAGCTAATTACTTTGCTATTTGTAGAGATGCTGCTGAGAAGCGTGGTATAGACACAGATGATTACATGCTCTCTCTCTCTCTCTCTCTCTTTGCAGAGAAACATCCTTTACTAGTTTTAAAACGACCTTCTGCTATTAGTAATCATTAGGCTTGAGTAACCAGCAACAAAGGCTTGGACCGTTTCAAAGCAAGATGCAGAGAGCAGCTCTACAGACTGTAAACCGTTTAACATCACATTGATTTTACCATAAAATACTGTCAAAAGTTATGGTTTTTCAAAGCACATATAATGAATTACAATATAATTTATGGTGAAAAATAGTCATTCTCAGAAGTCCCTGCGTGACACATCACATATGATTATATTTTAAATGATTCTTGCTAGTGTACATTTTCTGTTATTAATGTTTACTGCTTTGTTGTAGAGTCATGTGTGTTGCACTGATGGTGTTTTGACCGTCTGTATGCGAGTACTGGCCATGTTTAATAGACAAGCTGCTCACGATGGACATTTTAATGTAAACTTTGATTTTGGCCGTTCAAATGGATATACTGGAGTTAAGTTGGGTTATGGGTTATGTATTCATTTCACAATATGAATGATAGTTGGTCTGGATCAGCGTATGTGAGTGGAGCTCATACATTATTTTACACACACATACACATACACACACACACACACGCGCGCACACACACACACACACACACACACAGGTGTAAGACTCATTAGCACTCTCATCATGACCACAGGCTGAACGGTGAACAGAAGCTGAGCGTGAAGACTCTCGCCGGTTTGATAATTGGATCAAGTCTGTGTTGAAGAAACTCTTCACTGTTAAATGTTTCACCTTTAATAGCACTGTCGTAAAACAGTCATTAGAGATTCTGTAGTGGTTCGAGACAGGACGTGCATGTTGTGCCCTTGTTCTGAGCTCAGAATCTCAATGGAAGAACTGGTGGCTGTCAGCAGCATTGATTGGCTTCCCATTACTGGATGTACTTTTTTAGGGCACTGATTCAAATGCACTTTAGCTGCTCAGACCAATTTTATAGTCTACATTGATCGAAATGAATAAAACATAAAAACAAGAACTAATGGAGTAGCTTTAACAGAATCAAAGGGTTTGCAGTCAAAAACACATGCAGTTTATGAAGTTATTAAAATGGGCATGTGCAAATCATGATCTTAATTTCAATATAAAGTGATTAATTTTGGTTTATTATGGGCTTGTTCTTGTTCGCTGTTTTTTCTAACAAGATCTGGCAACATGATTAGGTTAAGGCTCGTAGCTCTGTCCCTGTGATTTCTTGCACCACACACATACAGAAGAGTATGAAAGTCCATTTCCACCACATAAGAAAAAATCATGCTTTTGTGAATCATAATTATGTCATAAATAAATGAAATTATGACATACTAAGTCATATTTAGGAGGTGAAAATTCTAAATTCTGACGTTAAGTCATAATTTTGACAGGTCATAGTTTGAAATTTATATCTCAATTTTAACTTTTTAATCTCATACTTATGACTTAGTCCCCTGGTTTCAAAGACAAGGCTTAAGCTAGTCCAAGACTAAAATGCATGTTTGAGCTGTTTTAACTGAAAGCAACTTGCACTGACGTATCTTAAAATATGTCATTGTTTTGTCTTAAGATGCACAGTAATAATTTTTTTATAAGGCGTGTTTATAAAAGCTAATTAGATGCCCTAATTGAACTAAGGCCTAATCCTGGCTTAATCTAAGCCCTGTCTGTGAAACCGTCATAATTTTGACATAAAAAGTCAAAATTATGACATACTAAGTCCTATTTATTAAAAGTCTAAATTCTGACATAAAAATGGAGCGCAGCTGGAAGAAAACAAAACTAGAGGTATTTCGCATTTCGTGGAAGGACAGTGTTACTGCACACAGAAAGGCCTTAAAAACAGCTAGATCTGCTTACTTTTCGACTCTCTTATAAGAAAACAAACACAACCCTAGCTATTTATTTGATACAGTTCTATACACACTGTGTAGACTAGTTTTTATAAATGCGGTTGGTTTTTTCATGACCACTGAATTTAGCTGCAGTGTGTATCTGTGGCCTATGTGTTATTATTATACGTCACTGTGACTGAGTAGTTTTTTTCCAAATCAAAGCCCCATGATAGACTCCTCACAATGATTAATAGCCATAATGATGTGGCTGATAGTCAGTAATACTGAGGCTTCACCCAGAGCACGAGATGAGATTCGCGGGCTCACTAGGACACTTCCCCCTCTCACTCATATACACAGATGATGGCAGCTGCCTCGATCAAATGGCAGGATCAAAGGAGTCGACGCTTATTAGTATCCCTCTTTTATCTGCGGTTGGTAAGCTGGAGTGACGCAGAGGAGGGCATGAAATCACTTTCCCTATTCAGAGGGTGGAAACTGGGTGGGGAAATGTGCCCTTTTTGCTAAGGGACGTCCTGGAGTTTGAAACAAGCTTGACAATGTCTTTACTGCTGCATGGGTTTCAAAGTCAAATCACTTGAATGTTGATTATTTCCCCATATTCTCCATTGTTGCGGCTCCTCTCTTCCCAGTCTGTCAGTAACTCTGTTTAGTTCCTGTCTCTATGAAGCTCCTCCTTCTGAAAATCACAATGTGCTCTGATTGGTCGGCTGGAGCGGTGTGTTGTGATTGGTGTTTGGGAAATGTCCCGCCCCTTACCATAACCGCCAATTTCAAATGCATTTTCATCCTCAGCCCCCATTAATTTCTGACCCTGGACCTCAAACTGCATCATCTTCACAGCACAATAGTTACTCAGCTAGTGACCTACAAGTTCCCCCCTTTAAAGATTATTCATGTGTATTCATAGCACGCTTGTTCTGTTCGACTGCGCTCTTTAATCACTGGCACTCTGGAAAGAATAATCCAGAATATTGTCAGTATGGCAAGAGATCTTCAATTTTAGACAAGCTTCTGCTGAATTGGCGATGGACCAAAAAAGAAAATCTTTCCTCTGCTAGCCTGCAGAAAAACAATGACTTAATTACAAAATGTTCAGCAGGACTCCTTGAGCGCACCATCCAACATCCACGTCAGAAGCAGCGGCAGTGTTAACCCGAGTGATTCATAGCGGCTGTTGGAGCACTTCACTGCTCACTCCTCTTCATTCGCTCATACTACACTACAACAGCATCCTTTCTGTGGAAACATTATGAGGAATTACAGATGTAGTTTATATTAGTTCCTTTAGAAGAACCTAGAAAAGAGGATTAGGATATCTCAGTGAGATCAAGTAGTAACAAGATTTTTATAATTTCTAAAGAATATGTGACCCTGGAGCTCAACACCGGTCCTGCGTCTCACGGGTGTATCTGAGGCGATAGCCAACAACACACTGTACGGGTCAAAATTATACATTCTTCTTTTATGCCAAAAATCATTAGGATATTAAGATCATGTTCCATGAAGATATTGTGTAAATGTCCTGCCGTAAATATATCAAGAATGTATTATTAGTAGTAATATGCATTGCTAAGGACTTCATTTTCAATATATTGAGATTTTCTCAATATTTAAATTTTTTTGCAGCCTCAGATTCCAGATTTTCAATAGTTGTATCTCGGCCAAATATTGTCCTATCCTAACAAACCATACATCAATGATGCTTATTTATTCAGCTTTCAGATGATGTATAAATCTAATTTTTTTTTTAAATTACCCTTATGACTGGTTTTGTGGTCCAGGGTCACATATGTGCTGTTTGCCCATATAAAACTCAACACTTTTCGCCCATTTTATGAAAATCATTATTCTGATTACCTAATAAATATTAATAAACACTTCTAAATCTCCCACTTAACATTAATCTTGCACACAAAAAAAACGCTAATATAACACTTAATTTTGGCTTTTGAGTGTCATGGCAAAGCATGCTGGGAAATAGAAATCCTAGCCCAGTTTCGGTTACATTTAAGTTACTCTAAATTAAGTAAACAAGTTCATAAAACTTCAAACAATGAAACAGATTACTTAAAATGTGTCAGTTTTTAGAACTCAAAAGAAAAAGAAAGTTCTAAATACTCATTAAAGTTAATTAGATTGAACTGATTTGTTTAATTTGAGTTGGCTCTACTCAAACCAATTCATTATTTTGAGCGTTAGGGTTTACAGTGTGCCTTTGGTTTCTTTCTGTGTGTTTATTTGAAAGACTTCTAAATCTACCGAAGCAGATCTGCTCCTGAATGTTACCAGACTCCCTGTATTGATGGAGACGGACTGAGATTGATGAGGAAGGTTCACTGGTCGTATATGAGCTCTGATGCCCAAACATAGTCTGCTGTGTTTATTAGTGCACGACTGCAGCATGTCGTGATTTCACACTCAACATGTGAGCGGCCATGTCAGATTGTCCTTCAGTATTACTTCAGTTCTCTACAGCGGCTTGTGACCGTTTCTTTGGCAGTGGCTCTTGTTCATTATGTAATCCTCTCCATTTCACCTTAATGTTAACACAGCCATTTGGAAAGTGAATGTGTTTGGCTTCCGGTGTCATTCACTTCCAGTTATTTTAGCTGTACAAAATTAGTTACTTCCTCATAGAAATATTTTTCCTTGCAGGTCCAGACATTATTTAGCATTTCATGACCATTTTTCTTAGTGTTTGCCTGCAGCCAGTCTGTTCTCTAACAGACAGCTGGCACTTTATTTCTTTATTTACTCACAAATGCTACCGCTGACAAAACAGCGCATATATAATACTAGGGTTGTGATCATTTTGAATGGTTCTTGTCTCTTGCACAAGGATGGAGTGATGTGGGTGGCTGTTGCTCTGCAGTTACTAGGGTGTTATGACTTACCCGAGTATGCATGCGTTGTGGTTTTAGTACATTGCTGTGTGATGATCACTATGGTGTTGTTCAGGTTGTTGGACTATTCCCCAGGTGATATCCATAAAAACAGAGATGCATGCATGGATGAATGTAGCAATGCTGGACTTTATCACATAAGGGAACATGGAAACTGGCATCCTATTCATTTTTGTTTCCCTTTTACCAGTGCATGTCTGTTCAGTCATTTCAGTATATGGAAATCTTCTCACAGTTTTGCACTATGGGATTGTTTTCAATCGGATCTAAAGAGCTTCAGTCGTGTGCTTGAAAAGACAGGTGTTTTGCCTTCAATACTGCCAAAATTAAAATCAACCAAACGGTGCATGCTGCATGCTTCACTGGCAATGGACATTTAACAGCTTTGTTTAAATTGTGCATTGTAGATGCTGCCATCTAAAGGAAATACAACGTTACATGACATAATATTGTATTTCCTTTAGATGGCAGCATTGCATAATCAATCATAGTTTCTGGTGCGCAGAATGATGGCCTCAGCTGAAGTGAGATTTTGTTAGCATGGTATTGCTTCACATTAACCATATGCAAAATTTCATTATTGCTTGAAAGTTGCAAAAAGCAAGGGCACATGCTTGGAGAGAGATGTTGATGTTGATGTCTGTATCACTTGTTCTGCATATTAAAGAGAGGAAAAGACACTGATTCAACCAGATATCAGCCATCTTTCCCTCTTTTATCTGTTTTCTTGTCTTCATAGGGTGGTGTTACCCTGCTGTGCTGTCAGATTGCTTTCTCTGTAACCGCTCATACAACAACCCAACACAAGAGACTCAAAGAGAGCATGAACAAGAGGCAGAAATGCACAAACGTATCAAAACCAGTGACTGGAACGCTGCAGCTGTTTGCATTTCTATCATTTCCCAGCCGCCAGCTCTGCAATTACGCAGTTTGTTTCTTTGATTGTTTTTTCAGTCATTATAGCGGCAGGGATGTAAATGATGTTGAATTGTTTATGCATAAACTGACTGAACAACACTACAAACATGCATGAAAAGATTCATGAATACCTTCTTTTGTCTTTCAGGGCAAAGCTTTTTCGTGGGAAGAAGGTCCAAGGAGATTATGACGTCAAAGTTGAACAGGTAAAGCATTTATTATAGCTTTAGACTTGGTTGTTATTCTCAGTTTGATCACACAAACCATTTAAATATTGATTTGGTTGTTTTCAAACTGTTTTTTTTAATTGATTTTTATTTTTACATGAACCCACAAACATTGGTGACTTGACGGGCTGTCATTCAAAAGTTTATAGTTCAGATATAAACACTGATGTCTACAGTAGTGATCAAAATAGAGCAAATCACCTTTAGAAAGAAACTTGAGGCTTCAGATAAAGATTGTATCCATTACATCATTACACCAGTAGGTGGAGACAAGAGACTGTTAGAAATGTGTGAGTCATTGAATCATTCACTCAAGAGATTCATTCAAAAACACTGATTCATCCAGTAATGAAACAAGTGAACTCTTTATGAGTGAGTCATTGAATCATTCACTCAAGAGATTCGTTCAAAAACACTGATTCACCAGGAATGAAACAAGTGAAGTCTTTATGAGTGAGTCATTGAATCATTCACTCAAGAGATTCGTTCAAAAACACTGATTCATCCAGTAATGAAACAAGTGAAGTCTTTATGTGTGAGTCATTGAATCATTCACTCAAGAGATTCGTTCAAAAACACTGATTCACCAGGAATGAAACAAGTGAAGTCTTTATGTGTGAGTCATTGAATCATTCACTCAAGAGATTCGTTCAAAAACACTGATTCATCCAGTAATGAAACAAGTGAAGTCTTTATGTGTGAGTCATTGAATCATTCACTCAAGAGATTCGTTCAAAAACACTGATTCATCCAGGAATGAAACAAGTGAAGTCTTTATGAGTAAGTCATTGAATCATTCACTCAAGAGATTCGTTCAAAAACACTGATTCACCAGGAATGAAACAAGTGAAGTCTTTATGAGTAAGTCATTGAATCATTCATTCAAGAGATTCGTTCAAAAACACTGATTCATCCAGTAATGAAACAAGTGAAGTCTTTATGTGTGAGTCATTGAATCATTCACTCAAGAGATTCGTTCAAAAACACTGATTCATCCAGGAATGAAACAAGTGAAGTCTTTATGAGTAAGTCATTGAATCATTCACTCAAGAGATTCGTTCAAAAACACTGATTCACCAGGAATGAAACAAGTGAAGTCTTTATGAGTAAGTCATTGAATCATACACTCAAGAGATTCGTTCAAAAACACTGATTCATCCAGTAATGAAACAAGTGAAGTCTTTATGAGTGAGTCATTGAATCATTCACTCAAGAGATTCGTTCAAAAACACTGATTCACCAGGAATGAAACAAGTGAAGTCTTTATGAGTAAGTCATTGAATCATTCACTCAAGAGATTCATTCAAAAACACTGATTCATCCAGTAATGAAACAAGTGAAGTCTTTATGAGTGAATCATTGAATCATTCACTCAAGAGATTCGTTCAAAAACACTGATTCATCCAGTAATGAAACAAGTGAAGTCTTTAGGTGTGTATGACATCGTCTGTGGCTGGATGTAATCAATCGGCTTGCAGTCAGGGAGAAGCTGAAAACAGACATGTGAAGTCGGACACTTTCTGCTGATTTTTATTTTATACATGCACCCACAAACATAACACTGCATCCTAACTAGTTGTCAAGCAATACATTTCCAGTAAGTAATGTTACAGTAAAAGCTTTTTATGTTATTAATTTATATTTCAGTGATTGCACCACTTAGGAATGGCCGTCACATTTGTGAAGTGAAGGTTGATTGGTCTATTGTCTTTATAGTCATTTTAAATTGCCTATAGTTACAAAATAAAAATGCTTCCAGAGCTTTTTATTACACGCTGCAGCCACGAGTTCCTGATTGGAAGCACATAGTATTGATCTGAATTGTGCCAATACTTCTAATTGTCTGGATGCCCTTTAACCCCGAGCAGAAGCAAACAGTAATCAAGGGATTGGTAATTGATCGAGAACATGTAATAGAGCTGAGGTTGGATTTCATTAACTGACAATCCGTCGGTCACCAACGGCCAATAAAGCAAACTGTTCCAATTAAGACAGAAAGCCTGCAACAATATAACTGAAGGTTTTACTACCAATGAATGACCATTCTGCAGAAATGATGCATATAAAGAGCCAGTTTTATTGCGTCTGTGTATAAACCTCAGATTTAAGCTCATGTTGCATAACAGATGAGTGTGAACAGTGATGAGGAACGGTTACGGGACACGATTCACACCTACTTACTGTTTGTTAAGATCACAAGCTTTAATTAAAGTGACTAATGTGATCACCGGGGCTTTATTCTGCCTCTTCAATTATGCAATATACATAATTAGAAAAACAAGGTTGTGTTACATTCACTTACTATATAGAAAATATAGTAAAGCAAGCATATGCTTGAAATGATTATAATAGCAGATGTATCATGTATTTATATGATTTCAGGCCGAGTTCTCTGAGATCAACCTGGTGGCTCATGCTAACGGCACGTGCAGTGTGGACATGCAAGTGATCAGAAACGGAACCAAAGTGGTTCGGTAAGTAGTTTATTATATAATTTATTAATATATATATATATATATATATATATATATATATACGCTTGCAAATAGATCCACGCTCAACTCTCCTTTCCTGCAAACACAACTGTAACACACTAAGCTGAAAATAATGTTTTAAACATGTTAACTGTGAGATTTAAGATTTACACTATATTGCCAAAAGTTTTGGGACGCCTGCCTTTACATGCACATGAACTTTAATGCCATCCCATTCTTAATCCGTAGGGTTTAATATGGAGTTGGCCCACCCTTTGCAGCTATAACAGCTTCAACTCTTCTGGGAAGGCTTTCCACAAGGTTTAGGAGTGTGTTTATGGGAATTTTTGACCATTCTTCTAGAAGCGCATTTGTGAGGTCAGGCACTGATGTTGGATGAGAAGGCCTGGCTCGCAGTCTCCGCTCTAATTCATCCCAAAGGTGTTCTATCGGGATGAGGTCAGGACTCTGTGCAGGCCAGTCAAGTTCCTCCACACCAAACTCGCTCATCCATGTCTTTATGGACCGACGCTTTGTGCACTGGAGCGCAGTCATGTTGGGACAGGAAGGGGCTGTCCCCAAACTGTTCCCACAAAGTTGGGAGCATGAAATTGTCCAAAATGTCTTGGTATGCTGAAGCATTAAGAGTTCCTTTCACTGGAACTAAGGGGCCAAGCCCAACCCCTGGAAAACAACCCCACCCCATAATCCCCCCTCCACCAAACTTTACACTTGGCACAATGCAGTCAGGCAAGTCCCGTTCCCCTGGCAACCGCCAAACCCAGACTCGTCCATGGGATTGGCAGACAGAGAAGCGTGATTGGTCACTCCAGAGAACACGTCTCACTGCTCTAGAGTCCAGTGGCGGCGTGCTTTACCCCACTGTATCCCACGCTTTGCATTGCTCTTGGTGATGTAAGGTTTGGATGAGCTGCTCGGCCATGGAAACCCATTCCATGAAGCTCTCTACACACTGTTCTTGAGCTCATCTGAAGGCCACAGAAGTTTGGAGGTCTGTAGCTATTGACTCTGCAGAAAGTTGGTGACTTCTGCACACTGTGACCCTCAGCATGCGCTGACCCCGCTCTGTGATTTTACGTGGCCTATCACTTCGTGGCTGAGTTGCTGTTGTTCCCAATTGCTTCCACTTTGTTATAATCCCACTAACAGTTGAGCGTGGAATATTTAGTAGTGAGGAAATGTCAGGAATGGACTTATTGCACAGGTGGCAACCTATCACGGTACCACGCTTGAGTTCACTGAGCTCCTGAGAGCGACCCATTCTTTCACAAATGTTTGTAGAAGCGTCTGCATGCCTAGTGCTTGATTTATACACCTGTGGCCATGAAGGGATTGAACACCTGAACTCAGGGATTTGGAGGGGCGTCACAATACTTTTGGCAATATAGTGTATATCTTTCTCTTGCAAGTAAATAGACCAAAAATGTAATGCACTCACTTGTTCAAAAAAGTATTAATTTTACAACAGCTGGTGACCTAAAAGCCTAAACTTCAAGTTCAAGTGGTAAAAGCAGAGAGACCTGAACCGATGTGATTTACTGTCATGATGACCACAAAATGTGGTTCCACAAAAGTACAGGAAGCCAAAACACACAGACTGTGGGTGTGCAAGAGAAATGGCAGCTTACTCATGCAGGAGGTTTACACTGCTTTAAATGAGTGTGTCAGGCTGGAGTTTCCATTACCTGCCACTCATAAGGGTGTGTGTGTGTGTGTGTGTGTGTGATATGGAAACAGGAGATTTCAGAAAAGACTTTTGTAGGACATATTGTTTCTTTAAATGATGTCTGTTTAATATTTTTTATTATAAATAAACAAGTATTGAGCTATTGAGGTGTTTATAAGGGGAGTAAATTGTATAACTGATGAAGAGAATAGTCAAATAATGAGCATCTCTGATTCATTTCGAATGAATACAAGTGAATAGCAAGTAAAGGTTGTCAGAAATATTCCAGAATCAAACCGAGATACAGTCCATAATGTTAAACAGAGACTGACACGTTTGCTCTGTTTGTGTTATTATTCACACAGGTCCTTCAAGCCTGACTTCGTCTTGGTCCGACAGCATGCCTACAGCATGGCACAGAATGAAGACTTCAGGAATATAATCATCGGATTGCAGTACGCCGGGATTCCCAGCGTCAACTCACTGGAGTCCATCTACAACCTCTGTGACAAGCCATGGGCTGTGAGTGCTTTCATCAGAGCTTTAGATCGGCCGAATGGTTTCTGCGGCTACTTCTCACTGTGAATAGAGAATCATTGGGCTGTTATTCTGTATCCTGCCATCAAAATGTAACTATGAATACAAAACCTGATGTTTAAAAGCTCTTAAAAGATTAAATATCGGTTAAAAGATGGCGATCTCGATTCAAACACCCACGTGATCTTATTCCTAAAAGATTGGGCTCAACTTACTAACAGACATACGAATGAACACTAATGACTTCTACACTGAAAACATGTTTTGTCATTTCTACTCAGTGTTCGAATTGTGTCAAAGCTCTTGAGGGGTCCATTCCCCCATCCCCCCCAAAAAACGAATCTAATAATATATATTTTTATTTGACATTTTGTGAGTTTCAGAACATGTTTCTGCAGCTGAGCATTTTTACATTTTTACATTTTGATTCCCCTGGTGTAAATATGTGCATTTTAGTTACCAGTACCACTCTGTTGTGAATCGGGCTAAGGTAAGGAGATTGTGTTGAACACTGGCTGGTTATGGATTTAAAAATTGATTTTGGATCATTTTTAACCAAAAAAAGTTACGGACTGCAGTTTTAATTTAATTGAAGACATTTTTACACACGATTTAATTTAGTTAATTCAAAATAAATCACTTTAGTTGGGTTGACACAATTTAGGTCAAAATAATTTACATTAGTATTTTTAACTCATTCATCATTAAACACAATGTATATAATGAGCCACTAAGTAAAGATAGATGTCAGTACTGAGCATAAAACACTGAGTGTCTTCAGTGCAACATTAACATAAACTACCAACATCTTTCCCTTTCCTGAATAACACATAAAACAACACTCTCCTATTGCAGTCCCTTGCAAAGCATGCTGGGAACTGCGTTTCTCAAAAGCATTGTGAGCTAAGTTGATTGTAGAGACCATTGGTGGCAAAGGCTCTACTTAGGCTTACGATGCTTTTGGGAAATGTCAACAACAATTATTCATGTAGTTTTAACACAAATGAATTAAAGGCACAATATGTAAGATTTTAGATTTTAAAAATTCAAAAGCCACTAGAAGTCAAGTAAAGTCAAGTCACCTTTATTTATATAGCGCTTTTTACAATGCAGATTGTTTCAAAGCAGCTTCAGAGTGTTAAACAGCCATTAGGACACCTGATGGAGTTTTGGTTCCTTGCCACTGTCGCCTCTGGCTTGCTCAGTTGGGGACACTAAACTTTCAAATAAATATCCAAATAAATGTAATTACTAAACTAAATATATCAACTACATTACTTGAATATATATGATAATTGAAATGAGCTGATGACATCACCGTTTTCTCCAGAGCGGCTGTACAGCCGAATCAGATTCTGTTCATTATTTTCCTGTTTAACACTGTGAAGCTGCTTTGAGACAATCTGCATTGTAAAAAGCGCTATATAAATAAAGCTGACTTGACTTGACTTAAACAGGAAAATAATGAACAGAATTTGATTCGGCTGTACAGCCGCTCTGGAGAAAACGGTGATGTCATCAGCTCATTTCAATTACCATACAGTGTCAATGCGGGCGGATCAGTAATATAGTTGAATATTTAGTGTCCCCAACTGAGCAAGCCAAAAGACAAAGGCTACAGAGGCGACGGTGGCAAGGAACCAAAACTCCATCAGGAGACAGAATGGAGAAAAAAAACCTTGGGAGAAACCAGGCTCAGTCGGGGTGCCAGTTCTCCCTCTGGCCGACGAACAAATAGTGTTAATAATTATGATTCTGGCAACATTACAGGTCAGAAGTCATATTAGATCATAATATTCGGAAGATCGGAGTCATCACGGCGGAGATGGGTTTATTGAGGATGTCGTGTCGATGCGGCATTTACGGGGAGAGTTTAATTGGCACGGTCTCTGCAGACACTTCAGGGATGAGTTGGTCATGTCCAGGCGCAGGTCCACCATCTGATCTGGATACGGCCCGGATCCGGCTGACTGCAGTAAACCTCGGGATAAACAGAGAGACTAACATTAGTGTTGATGCCATTCTTCTTATGATGTAACGAGTACATCAGGTGTTATGGGAAGTGTTCCCGGTTCCGGCTGACCTAGTTAATGCAGCCTAACAATCATTTAACTGATTTGAATAATATAAATTGATAATGTTCTGTGTGTATGCCATAGTAAAGAGATGTGTTTTTAGTCTAGATTTAAACTGACAGAGTGTGTCTGCTTCCCGAACAATGCTAGGAAGGCTGTTCCAGAGTTTAGGTGCTAAATAGGAAAAGGATCGACCGCCTGCAGTTGATTTTGATATTCTAGGTATTATCAACTGGCCAGAGTTTTGAGACCGCAATGGACGTGATGGAGTATAATGCGTTAAGAGCTCGCTCAAGTACTGGGGAGCTAAACCATTTAGTGCTTTGTAAGTAATTAGCAAGATTTTAAAATGTATGCGATGTTTAATAGGGAGCCAGTGCAGTGTTGACAGAACCGGGCTAATATGGTCATACTTCCTGGTTCTAGTAAGAACTCGAGCTGCTGCGTTTTGGACCAGCTGCAGTTTATTTATTAAGCGAGCAGGGCAACCACCCAGTAGAGCATTACAATAATCTAGCCTTGAGGTCATGAACACATGAACTAACTGTTCAGCATTTTGCATTGAAAGCATATTCTGTAATTTAGATATATTTTTAAGATATTTTTAAGTAGAATGCAGTTTTACAGATGCTAGAAACGTGGCTTTCAAATGAGAGATTGGAATCAAAGAGCACACCCAGGATCCTCACTGACGACGAGGACTTGACAGAGCAGCCATCAAGTGTTAGACAGTATTCTAGGTTACTACTTGTGGAGTTAAATAATTAAAAATTCTGTTTTTTCTGAATTAAGTTGCAGGAAATTACTAGTCATCCAATTTTTTTATATCAGCTATGCATTCCGTTAATCTTGTGAATTGGTAAGTTTCGTCAGGGCGTGAAGAAATATAGAGCTGAGTATCATCAGCATAACAATGAAAACTAACGCCATGCTTCCTAATGATATCTCCCAGTGGTAGCATGTACAGGGTGAAGAGCAATGGTCCTAGCACTGAGCCCTGCGGTACTCCATACTGAACTTGTGATCGGTGTGACATCTCTTCATTTACTGCTACAAACTGATAACGGTCAGATAAGTATGATTTAAACCATCTCAATGCAATTCCACTAATGCCAACATAATTTTCGAGTCTATTCAAAAGAATGTTGTGGTCGATGGTATCGAATGCAGCGCTAAGATCGAGTAACACTAACAGAGAGATACAACCACGATCGGATGATAAGAGTAAATCATTTGTAACTCTAATGAGAGCAGTCTCAGTTCTATGATACGGTCTAAATCCTGACTGGAAAACCTCACAGATACCATTTCTTTCTAAAAAGGAGCATAATTGTGAGGACACTGCCTTTTCTAGTATTTTTGACAGAAAGGGTAGATTTGAGATTGGCCTGTAATTGACTAATTCTGTGGGATCAAGTTGCATTTTTTTAATAAGTGGTTTAATCATAGCCAGCTTAAAAGTTTTCGGTACATATCCTAAAGTCAAGGATGAATTAATGATATTAAGAAGAGGATCTATGACCTCTGGAAGCATCTCTTTTAGGAGTTTAGTCGGTATAGGGTCGAGCATACATGTTGTTGATTTTTTTTCGAACAGTGTTATATATTTTGTTGACTTGTGTACATTATCCCAAATGTTTCCAAGAATGTTTAAATCCAGAGAAATCATAAATTTTAACCAGGACACGGCCCGTGTGTGCGTCACCTATCAATGACATCATACCCACGTTACCCTCCGGTTTTATTTTGTAGTAACCATGGAAACCCCAAAGCTGCTTTAATATCTGATGTGTTTTATTAGACGCTGAGCAACTGTTTGGATCATTCATGGACAGAAACTAATCATTGTTCTCTAGCTCAACACAGTTAGTCTTATTGTTTAGATCTGGTGTTCTTGATTTACCGCGAGTACCATGTTTTACCATGCCTGATATGATCTTGCTCACTGCAGTGTGAACAAGTGTCTCATAGTAGCGCCGAGCGGACGCACAGAGCAGCATTATAACATCACTTTAACACACTCAGATGTGTGTGATATGATAAAACAGCGCTGCGTTCCCCCACACACACACGAGTGGAAGAAGCGGAAGCGCTCGTCTGACCGAATAAAAGCTCCGCCCAATCAAGAGTCAAGACACGCCTTTGTTCTGAATAAGAGATGAAAAATTATATATTGTGCCTTTAAGTAAAATATATTAGGTGGGTTGAACACAATTAAATAAAGTTGTGACAAAATGTAAAATTGTGTTACTTTAGCTCATTTTAATTAAATAATTATTTCAATTAAAATTAATTTATTTTTAATAATTATTTTATTTGAATTTAATTAGTTTAAATAAGTTAATGAACAAGAGGCAAAACAATCTTTTGAGTGTATGTTTGCTTTATAATGTTTTTGATGCAACATAATATGTTTAATAACCCCAAATCACACTTTCTCATTGAAGCAACATTTGCAGATGAGAAAGAAGCAGCCAAACACAAACTTTTTCTTCTTCTTTGTCCTTCTGTAGCTGACACGAGTCTCGACTATACTGCCCTCTATAGGTCTGGTGCATGTGTCCAATGTGTCCATCCTGAGTTCGATTGGAAATTGTATATTGGGTCAATTTAACTCAATTACAGTTTTTTTCAATCGCTAACAAGCGCTTACCCATACTTCAGATACTTTTCTAAACTCTTAACACAGACTCTGAAACACAGAAAATTTCTTGGTTGGGAACTGTATGTCCACATGTACAGTAATATTCACATTCAAAAGCATTCCAGTAAAAAGCAAATCAGTTTTTTTTCCTTTACTGTTTACTACAGGAGGTACAGTAGAAACGGTATGATAGAACAGAAAAAGTTTTAAAGTATTGCTTACAGTGAACAAAATATCCATGTAACACACAAGAGCATTCTGAACAAAAAAACAACAGCAAAAAGTCTAATCTCTGCGATCTTTAGGGTTAGGCCACATGTTTTTATCAACATCACATCTGATATTATCCAAGGCGATGCACCTGGGATAAAACCGCTTGGTATGTCGGATCCACCCTTGGCAATCATGAACTGTGATGTCCCTGCAGCCAGCATCCATGGCTTCAAGGAGGGACATCTGGTCATGTGGCTGATGGTCATAAACCTTCCACCTCCATGCAGAAAATAACTCCTCTATGGGGTTGAGGAAAGGTGAATAGGGTGGAAGGAAGAGACTTACCAGTCTTGGGTGGACTTCAAACAATGTTGTTATTGCTTGCGAATGATGGAAAGCCACATTGTCCCAGGTAATTACAAAGGTCCTCATGTTTTCACCCTCCTGATCCTGCTCTGGAACCAGGCGCTGGTGGAGATCATTGAGAAAGGCAAGGAGGCGCTCAGTATTATAGGGTCCAACCTGACATCTGTGAAGGAGTAATCCTGCATTTGCAATTGCTGCACACATGGTAATGTTTGCCCCTCTCTGTCCTGGTACATCAATTGTGGCCCTTTTTCCAATTACATTTCGTCCACGTCGACGCCTTTTGGCCAGATTGAATCCTGCCTCATCTATGTATTTGAATTCATGAGGGGCCTGGTTGGCCTCCAATTCCATAACTCTCTGAAACAAAGTTTATGTAAATCATGTCATTACTGTATACCATACTGTACTGTAACCTATTACTGTGTAGGTTACCTACTTGCAAAGTGCAAATGCTTATAGAACTGGACATTGAATTGAATATACACTATACCTGGACATATTGTCGTCGTAGCTCCTTGACTCTCTCACTGTTCCTCTCAAAGGGAACAGTGTAGAGCTGCTTCACCCGCACTCTGTGTTTGGACAATGTCCGCATAATGTTTGTGAGGCTGATGCTATCGATATTGTCAAATATCTTATGGTCCTCCACAATTCTAGTTTGAATTTCATGCAGTTTTATTGCATTATTTGCAACAACCATTTCTACAATGGCAAGCTCTTGATCATTATTGAGGAGCTTTCCTCTTCCCCCATAGGGTGGAAGACATTGCATTCTTTAGAGGGACAAAAAAATTCTCCCCAGTACTTAAGCGAGCTCTTAACGCATTATACTCCATCATGTCTATTGCGGTCTCAAAACTCTGGCCAGTTGATAATACCTAGAATATCAAAATCAACTGCAGGCGGTCGATCCTTTTCCTATTTAGCACCTAAACTCTGGAACAGCCTTCCTAGCATTGTTCGGGAAGCAGACACACTCTGTCAGTTTAAATCTAGACTAAAAACGCATCTCTTTACTATGGCATACACATAAAACATTTTTAATTTATATTTTATTCAAATTGTTAGGTTGCATTAACTAGGTCAGCCGGAACCGGGAACACTTCCCATAACACCTGATGTACTCGTTACATCATAAGAAGAATGGCATCTACGCTAATGTTAGTCTCTCTGTTTATCCCGAGGTTTACTGCAGTCAGCCGGATCCGGGCCGTATCCAGATCAGATGGTGGACCAGCGCCCAGACATTACCAACTCATCCCTGAAGTGTCTGCAGAGACCGTGTCAATTAGTCTACCCTCTGAAATTGCTCATCGACATGGCATCCTCAATGGATCCATCTCCGGCGTGATGACTCCGATATTTAGAATATTCCTATTTAATAATTGTTTAATCGACACGCCATCCTCAATAAACCCGTCTCCGGCGTGATGCCTCCGATTACTTCTGACCTATAAGGCTGCCAAAATAATAAACATACACTGTTTGTTAATTGGCCAGAGGAGAACTGGCACCCACTGCTCACTGCTTTGAGACAATCTGCATTGTAAAAAGCGCTATATAAATAAAGTTGACTTGACTTGACATATGCATTACTGTATGACCTTACTGACATGTCAAGTGAGAATAGAAACAATCCATGTAAAATGCAATACTTACCTGTTGGTTTGTTGAAAGATGCGTATAATGGAGGCAACCGTTGACCGCCTCAAATTGGGCTGCACTCTTTCACCAGCCTCTCTTAGTGAAAGACCGTGGTTGATTACATGGTCAATGATAGTGGCACAAATTTCATCACTGACTACTGTTCTTGCAGCCCTTGGAATGCCACCACCACGCATTCTTACACCTCTACCTTGCCCTCTCCTTGGGCCTGCTCTTCTCCCTGGCCCTGCTCCTCTCACTGCTCCTGCTCCTCTCACTGCTCCTCTCACTGCTCCTGCACCTCTCACTGCATCTCTCACTGCTCCTGCTCTTCTCACTGCTCCTGCTCCTCTCACTGCTCCTGCACCTCTCACTGCATCTCTCACTGCTCCTGCTCTTCTCACTGCTCCTGCTCCTCTCACTGCTCCTGCACCTCTTACTGCATCTCTCACTGCTCCTGCTCTTCTCACTGCTCCTGCTCCTCTCACTGCTCCTGCTCCTGCTCCTCTCACTGCTCCTGCTCCCCTCACTGCTCCTGCACCTCTCACTGCTCCTGCACCTCTCACTGAATCTCTCACTGCTCCTGCTCTTCTCACTGCTCCTGCTCCTCTCACTGCTCCTGCTCCTCTCACTGCTCCTGCTCTTCTCCCTGGCCCTGCTCCTCTCACTGCTCCTGCTCCTCTCACTGCTCCTGCACCTCTCACTGCTCCTGCTCCTCTCACTGCTCCTGCACCTCTCACTGCTCCTGCACCTCTCACTGCATCTCTCACTGCTCCTGCTCTTCTCACTGCTCCTGCTCCTCTCACTGCTCCTGCTCCTCTCACTGCTCCTGCTCCTCTCACTGCTCCTGCACCTCTCACTGCTCCTGCTCTTCTCTCACTGCTCCGGCTCTTCTCACTGCTCCTGCTCCTCTCACTGCTCCTGCTCTTCTCACTGCTCCTGCACCTCTCACTGCTCCTGCTCTTCTCTCACTGCTCCTGCTCCTCTTACTGCTCCTGCTCCTCTCACTGCTCCTGCACCTCTCACTGCATCTCTCACTGTTCCTGCACCTCTCACTGCTCCTCTCACTGCTCCTGCACCTCTCACTGCATCTCTCACTGCTCCTGCACCTCTCACTGCATCTCTCACTGCATCTCTCACTGCTCCTGCATCTCTCACTGCTCCTGCTCTTCTCCATGGCCATGCTCTTCTCCCTGGCCCTGCTCCTCTCACTGCTCCTGCTCCTCTCACTGCTCCTGCTCATCTCACTGCTCCTGCTCCTCTCACTGCTCCTGCACCTTTCACTACTCCTCTCACTGCTCCTGCACCTCTCACTGCATCTCTCACTGCTCCTGCACCTCTCACTGCATCTCTCACTGCTCCTGCTCTTCTTTCTGGCCCTGCTCCTCTCACTGCTCCTCTCACTGCATCTCTCACTGCTCCTGCTCCTCTCACTGCATCTATCACTGCTCCTGCACCTCTCACTGCATCTCTCACTGCTCCTGCTCTTCTCCCTGGCCCTGCTCCTCTCACTGCTCCTGCTCCTCTCGCTGCTCCTGCTCCTCTCACTGCTCCTGCACCTCTCACTGCATCTCTCACTGCTCCTGCACCTCTCACTGCATCTCTCACTGCTCCTGCTCTTCTCCCTGGCCCTGCTCCTCTCACTGCTCCTGCACCTCTCACTGCTCCTCTCAGTGCTCCTGCTCCTCTCACTGCTCCTGCTCCTCTCACTGCATCTCTCACTGCTCCTGCTCCTCTCACTGCTCCTGTTCCTCTCACTGCATGTCTCACTGCTCCTGCTCCTCTCACTGCTCCTGCTCTTCTCCCTGGCCCTGCTCCTCTCACTGCTCCTGCACCTCTCACTGCTCCTGCACCTCTCACTGCTCCTCTCACTGCTCCTGCTCCTCTCACTGCATCTCTCACTGCTCCTGCTCCTCTCACTGCTCCTGCACCTCTCACTGCATCTCTCACTGCTCCTGCTCTTCTCCCTGGCCCTGCTCCTCTCACTGCTCCTGCTCTTCTCACTGCTCCTGCTCCTCTCACTGCTCCTGCACCTCTCACTGCATCTCTCACTGCTCCTGCTCTTCTCACTGCTCCTGCTCCTCTCACTGCTCCTGCACCTCTCACTGCATCTCTCACTGCTCCTGCTCTTCTCACTGCTCCTGCTCCTCTCACTGCTCCTGCTCCTGCTCCTCTCACTGCTCCTGCTCCTCTCACTGCTCCTGCACCTCTCACTGCATCTCTCACTGCTCCTGCTCTTCTCACTGCTCCTGCACCTCTCACTGCTCCTGCTCTTCTCTCACTGCTCCTGCACCTCTCACTGCATCTCTCACTGTTCCTGCACCTCTCACTGCTCCTCTCACTGCTCCTGCACCTCTCACTGCATCTCTCACTGCTCCTGCACCTCTCACTGCATCTCTCACTGCATCTTTCACTGCTCCTGCATCTCTCACTGCTCCTGCTCTTCTCCATGGCCCTGCTCTTCTCCCTGGCCCTGCTCCTCTCACTGCTCCTGCTCCTCTCACTGCTCCTGCACCTCTCACTGCATCTCTCACTGCTCCTGCTCTTCTCACTGCTCCTGCTCCTCTCACTGCTCCTGCACCTCTCACTGCATCTCTCACTGCTCCTGCTCTTCTCACTGCTCCTGCTCCTCTCACTGCTCCTGCTCCTGCTCCTCTCACTGCTCCTGCTCCTCTCACTGCTCCTGCACCTCTCACTGCATCTCTCACTGCTCCTGCTCTTCTCACTGCTCCTGCACCTCTCACTGCTCCTGCTCTTCTCTCACTGCTCCTGCACCTCTCACTGCATCTCTCACTGTTCCTGCACCTCTCACTGCTCCTCTCACTGCTCCTGCACCTCTCACTGCATCTCTCACTGCTCCTGCACCTCTCACTGCATCTCTCACTGCATCTTTCACTGCTCCTGCATCTCGCACTGCTCCTGCTCTTCTCCATGGCCCTGCTCTTCTCCCTGGCCCTGCTCCTCTCACTGCTCCTGCTCCTCTCACTGCTCCTGCACCTCTCACTGCATCTCTCACTGCATCTTTCACTGCTCCTGCTCTTCTCCATGGCCCTGCTCTTCTCCCTGGCCCTGCTCCTCTCCCTGGCCCTGCTCCTCTCACTGCTCCTGCACCTCTCACTGCTCCTCTCAGTGCTCCTGCTCCTCTCAGTGCTCCTGCTCCTCTCACTGCATCTCTCACTGCTCCTGCTCCTCTCACTGCATCTCTCACTGCTCCTGCTCCTCTCACTGCTCCTGCTCTTCTCCCTGGCCCTGCTCCTCTCACTTCTCCTGCACCTCTCACTGCTCCTGCACCTCTCACTGCTCCTGCTCCTCTCACTGCTCCTGCTCCTCTCACTGCTCCTGCTCCTCTCACTGCATCTCTCACTGCTCCTGCTCCTCTCACTGCTCCTGCTCCTCTCACTGCTCCTGCACCTCTCACTGCATCTCTCACTGCTCCTGCTCTTCTCACTGCTCCTGCTCCTCTCACTGCTCCTGCTCCTCTCACTGCTCCTGCTCCTCTCACTGCTCCTGCTCTTCTCACTGCTCCTGCTCTTCTCCCTGGCCGTGCTTCTCTCACTGCTCCTGCACCTCTCACTGCTCCTGATCCTCTCACTGCTCCTGATCCTCTCACTGCTCCTGCATCTCTCACTGCTCCTGCTCCTCTCACTGCTCCTGCACCTCTCACTGCTCCTCTCACTGCTCCTGCTCCTCTCACTGCATCTATCACTGCATCTCTCCTCTCACTGCTCCTGCTCCTCTCACTGCTCCTGCTCCTCTCACTGCTCCTGCTCCTCTCACTACTCCTCTCACTGCTCCTGCTCCTCTCACTACTCCTCTCACTGCTCCTGCACCTCTCACTGCATCTATCACTGCATCTCTCCTCTCACTGCTCCTGCATCTCTCACTGCTCCTGCTCCTCTCACTGCTCCTGCACCTCTCACTGCTTTTCTGTTTCCAAAAACATCACTCCTCAAAGTACTCCTTTTACTGTATAAGTGTCAATGTAATAGAAAAAAATAACCCCTGCCACTGAGTCTAAGCCAGACTGGAATCAGCTGTGGTTGGCCCAATTTACCCAACATAAATCAGCTGTGTGTTAATTATTCAATTGTTTGTTTATTATCAGCTGAGATATATTGTTTTTGAACTGATATCATTGCAGAAGCAGAGGTTTTTATACTGTATCTAAGGTTTGGAATATTGCTTTTGCTATTGTGGGATGTTTTGTGTTAACATTCGTAAATACTACAAAAACAATCCATCATTTTGTTGGGAGGTATAGCTTGTCTGTTAAGAAAATGTAAGCATTGTGGAAATGTGCATATTGTGCGAAAATGACATGAAATGTGTGAATGGTATGGCCACAAAAGACCAATGCTGTGCTAATTGTGTTTAGAGTTTTGAAAATGTGACAACTGGTTGGACAAACGCTTGTTAGCGACTGAAAAAAAACTGTAAGTTAAATCTGCATTCCCCTGTTTTGGATTACATAAACCTGATTGAATTAGGTTACAACAACAAAATTAGAATTTATAGGTAGAAATACCTCCTTAAAGAAACAACTGCACATGTTCACAGTGTATACAGAAGTTAACTGGAGTCGTTTAAGGAGAAGCGACTGGATGTGTGGGTCGCCCGTTTACTGACAAATCTGTAGTTCTCAAGAAAGTTTGATTGGTGTGAACCGAGAAGCTACAGAACATGTTTGGTGGAGGTTTTGATACTAAAGCAGTATTCTCTGTTTTCTTCCAGTTTGCTCAGCTGATCAGCACCTACAAGAAACTGGGAGCAGATAAATTCCCTCTGGTTGATCAGACATTCTACTCAAACTACAGGGACATGGTAAGAACAAACCGCCTCGCTTTCATTCACTTCAACACAGAGAAGTCAACATGCAGCACTGGATATAACAACAACTAAACTAAACATGTGGCGCTTTGATTATTTTGTATACTATATATGCTGTTTTTAACTCTATATGGTATGGCAAACAAATAATTTATTATAAATTTAGATTAGTTATGTTATTAGTTATGTCCTGGTGACAAAAATACACACTTCTGAAAAAGAGGTGCACTTAGTATTGAATGTGCACGTAAAACATTAAAAGTAAGAAAAATTAAAAAATACTGTTCCTGAAGATATATAAGGCCACTTACTGTACAGAAAGTACACTTTAATGACTGTTTCTTAACACACTTAATTAAAGTGCACCATAATATTGTCATTAAAAGTTGTAGGTAACACTTTATGAAACTGGTCTGAGGAGCGCTTTGCATTGGATTGAATGACTGAATAAACCGGCTTATATAGGCAGAGTTAACAAGGTTAATGATACACAGCAGTGAGTTCTGGGAAATGTAGTCCATCAGGCCCGGTTCTACGGGGGTGCTAAGCACCCTCAAACGCAAGCAAGAGCACCCTCAGTTGTTACTGTAATAATATATTAGCGAAACAGATTTGGCAAACGCTCCAGTGCATATTTGTGTTTGCGCTCTGGAGAACGTCAAATACATCTATTTACAATGTAGCCAATCACAGACATAGCTGTTGATCTCCTGAATGCGATGGCCAATCAGAGGTGTTTAAATGAGTTAGAATGCACTCACCACTCAAAACGCCAGAGTTTTTATTCAGTGTTGAATTCTGCAGTATTGCAAAACCTCTCACCAACAAATAAAGTGTAGACACGATGTAATTAAGAGATTTATTGTGCATTGTTGACAGCTCCGTTTATTATAACGGAGCATTGTGAGATCGCAATGAACTGACAAGTGACCGCGGTTTTGTGATTGTACGCGGTGTTGGCTCGCTTTCGAGGCTACAGTTTATAAAATTAATTGAATAAAACTATTGTTTTTCATGCTGCTAAGAGGACAGACGGCCAATTGCATGCTGCAAAGTTTCGGATGTGACGTCTACATATAATAAATGCTGGATTCACTCTGTACGGGACAGAAATATCCTCCTGGACACAGAATAGATGTTTGGCCTCTGTAGTGGACATTATATTTAAGCGAATTTCTCTGACAACATACATGTCACAGTTTTAAGTCTGGATATTCTTATGAAATATGAGATATTCTTATGAAAATATTCCCAATTATTACTCCCATTATTACACATATTTTTTCATTACATGTTGCCCCCAAAATACATTAATATGCAAATTAGATACAGTGTATAGTTGCATTGCATAGAATGGGAATGGCATTTATGGCCATGTTTACACGTATTGCATAAAGCAAAATGGTTTATAAAATCATTCTGTTGAGGAGTGCCCTCCGGTGGACATCCAGGGCGCGCCAGCTGCTGAAATCAGAATTGAATCACAAGCTTCTGAATCAAAATCCAATCGAATCATGAAATTTGTGTCAATACCCAGCCCTAGTTAATAGTTCTTAATTAGGCTAATCTCATTCCCTATAATGGAACAGTCCTAAATTTGCTATTACTTTGATTACACTCTAAAAAATGCTGGGTTAAAAACAACCCAAGTTGGGTTGAAAATGGACAAACCCAGCAATTGGTTTGCTTTAACCCAGTGAATGTGTTGTTTTAACCCAGCGGTTGGGTTGTTTTAACCCAATGAATGTGTTGTTTTAACCCAGTGAATGTGTTGTTTTAACCCAGTGGTTGGGTTGTTTTAACCCAGTGAATGTGTTGTTTTAACCCAGCGGTTGGGTTGTTTTAACCCAATGAATGTGTTGTTTTAACCCAGTGAATGTGTTGTTTTAACCCAGCGGTTGGGTTGTTTTAACCCAGTGAATGTGTTGTTTTAACCCAGCAGTTGGGTTGTTTTAACACACAAGCACAAAACGTGAAAGCAAACTCAATTCAGTATTCCCACACTGTTTGAGATGCAGTTTTCGGGGCGTGAGCTTCGGATGTTTAAACTTCTCATAGCACGCGAGTAATGAATTTAGTTCCCTTTGGTATCTTCTTGCGCTTGAATATATAAATTGTCAAAGCTAAAACTTTTGTGACGGCCTGTCAACTGTCCAGAGTGTCGTTCATGTTTGTTCACGTTCATGCACTGTAAAATCCAACAGTGATTCTAACTAACACGTTTTAGTTAACTTTACTTAATGTCTTAACTTAATTGTAAAAATCTAGTAATCTGTACTATTCACATACTATGCTTTGTTTACTTAGAAAACCCAAGTTAAAATTAATTGATTGGTTTGAGTACCATTTTGTCAAGCAAAATAAAACTCACCATTATGGTGATCAGTGTTCCCTATTGTTGTAATTCCCTTCCTATTGATGCAGCGATGCAACAAGAAATCACAGTTGTTTTGTTTCAAAGAAAGATAAGTAATAAATAGGTTGCTTTTAAAAGTTAACCTAGCTTCTGGCTGAATAATTAACTTAGGTCACCTTTTAAAAGCAACCTATGTAATACTTCCCTTCATGTCGTATAATGATTGTTTACAATTTTATTGCTAGTGCTTATGTCATAAACACCTTGTGAAACTTTTAATTGGGTTGATATACTCGCTCTATATTTGTGATAATATCTTGCAGTTGTGTTGTTTTAACCCAGTGAATGTGTTGTTTTATCCCAGCGGTTGGGTTGTTTTAACCCAGTGAATGTGTTGTTTTAACCCAGCGGTTGGGTTGTTTTAACACACAAGCACAAGACGTGAAAGAGAACTCAATTCAGTATTCCCACACTGTTTGAGATGCAGTTGCAGATGCATTGGGTCATGCTTGAGTCACACACACACTTCAACATTCAGCATCAAAACACAGCAATGGTAACTGAGTCAAGAGTAAATCTAAAGTAAATCAAGCACTCTCTACAGTTCTTTTGAAGTTACTAGAACTCTTGTGTAAGTGAACTATGCTAACTAAGCATTTGTTAGCACAACATACTATTCCTATTTCACTTTAAATGTTTTTTTAAGGCAATCAGTTTGCATGCTTTTTTAAATTAGTCTAACTAATTCGATTTCACAATGTAGAATTCATAAATATGTTACCGGCCAGCTGGTGATTGACTGTTTTATACACTCACCAACGCTGATTTTGACTCGCATTTGGTGCTTGGCGAGTGTTAATTTTAGGCCCTGTATGTAATGTTTTCTTCTGGATGAAGATAAGCAGTCTCATGCTGACATGAACACTGTTCATGCCACCCTACTGCAAAACATGAGCGTTGCTTCATAACAGAGATATAGACACACAGTTGGCAGCTTCCCAATTCCTGACCATTTTTATTTACTTTTTTGAAAACGTTTTATTACTTGTTAAAAATACCACATTAAACTACAGCAAGCCAAAATGATGCAGCTAAAGATTCATTTAGAACTGTAAATGCGGAACCTAATTTCTTGAGGCGTTACAGAGGATCAGTTGAAAATTGCGTTTCAGATTTTGGCCAATCAGACGTGGCCATGGTGTTGTTTGTGGAAGGCTTGTCCGTTCCTGTGAACCAGCCGCAGGAGCCGTTGCTGTGTCTGATGCAGGCGTGCTCATGAACCGACCATGAGGACCAGCCGGTCAGCATACACTCATCCTTTATGTTGGAGGAACAGGGTTGTCCTTCAGTGCAGATGAAGATCTGCAGACATCACCGTTTCAGAGATTAGAATACTGTGATATATTATAATGCATATAGTTTCATTCATGTTTTTGTTATAAAGGTACGTTTGGACAAGTTAAAACATCTCAAATGAATTAGTGAACGGCTGGTTCTCTTAGTATTATTATAGAACCTGTTTAACTGGTTAATAGCATTGTCCTCTCCTTGATTATATTAGAGGTAAAGAAACATAAATTCAGGGGAACAACATGATGATTTTGTGTGTTAACCCTATGACTGTATCATATTTGACACACTGATTGCTAAGGCCTTTTTGCTGAATTTTTGCTGGAAATCCTTCTGTCGTCTGATTGATAGTTAAGACTCTTTTAGTATAATCGAACAAACGTGTCGGACAGCTCGTGTCTTTCTGCTGTCAAATCTGACCTGATTTTATCAAGTAAACACAAGAATAACTTTAATAGTGTTAGTATTTCAACTGAACTGAAGCGACTGAGGTTTACTTGATTATCCAGAAAAATCACGAGTATCAAATATGAAGGTTTATTAGTTCATCTGTCAATCATCATTGTATTGCATTGCATCATATGTTTTAAAACTAAGTATTTAAATATCATCTTACAAAGACATATTATTGGCAGATATTGATATTTACATGCATTTTATGTCAGTATCTGCTTTACTGTTATAAAAATCTCGTTGATTTACATTACAAGCATCCGATTATCTCACTTTTTGTCCATATAAATATCAACATCTGCAACAAATTGCATATATGTGCCCCTGGAGCTCAACAGCAGTCCTGCGTCTCACGGGTGTGTCTGTGGCAATAGCCAACAACACACTGTACGGGTCAAAATTATACATTTTTCTTTTATGCCAAAAATCATTAGGATATTAAGATCATGTTCCATGAAGAGATTTAGTAAATTTCCTACCGTAAATATATCATAAATGTATTATTAGTAGTAATATGCATTGCTAAGGACTTCATTTGGACAACTTTAAAGGAGATTTTCTCAATATTTAAATTTTTTGCACCCTCAGATTCCAGATTTTCAAATATTGTCCTAACAAACCATCATCAACTTTCAGATGATGTATACATCTCAATTTGACCCTTACGACTGGTCTTGTGGTCCAGGGTCACATTTTTGCTCAGTTTGAGTCTCTGAATAAAATTGAGCTGGTTTTCCTCCATATTCTCACTATCATATGAGCCATAAAGGGGTATCAAATATGACACAAAAACCTTTTTAGCCGTGTCATATTTTGTATAAAGGTTCCAGGGTGAATGTCGTAATGTTTGGATCGTTGAAGTAAACGGTTCTTACCTTGCAGTCACAGCCCATCTGATATCTGTATTTGAAGTTGTTTTTCAGCATTAAGGAGAGCTTGTCCCAGGGCATAATAAAGTCACACAGTGTCACAGAGAATTTCTCAGACATGATGTTTCCTAAGAGACAGCAAACAGATTGTATATTTTATTACTGTTGTATATTCCCTGAGCTCCACTCATAATGTTAGTCAGTGTTTGCTAATTAGTGTTAAATTAGTGAAGAGCCTCCCTAAAGTCTGAAAACTCTGTGATAAAATCTTTCATGTGGATCTCTCTGAACTCGATTTACCATCGCAGTGCTGATGTGAATATTCATATAGCAGGAGATATTTTTATATATAAATGTCATAAAACAGGCACGTCTTGGGTCATCGAGCCGTCTCAGTAAATGCTCTACTTGAGCTAGGGAAGATCGTTTGCGAATGCAGATTTGGTCTTTGGAATATTCACATCATAAATGCAACATGGATATGACAATGTTGATATGTTTGGTCTTGGTGGAATAGATCTGCTATGATGCTGCTGCTGGGTGTGTGCAATATTGAACAAAAATTATATCTCGATATTATCAGGGATTTTCTTGATAGCGATGATCGGATGATATTTTGCTGACGGTGTTTATTGTGTTGGTACCTGGCTTAGGACTGACTCCTAAAGGGGCCGTCCCCAAACTGTTCCCACAAAGTTGGGAGCATGAAATTGTCCAAAATGTCTTGGAATGCTGAAGCATTTCTTCATATTCTGTGCGGTGGTCAGTTCACAGCAATGACAGAAATCATCTTTTCCAACACGTTTACGGGCATTTCTACCTTTATGACAGCAATTTTAATAATAGAATAATAAGACACAATATGGCTGTTACGAATCACATTAAATCAGTATCAACTTAACTCATCTTTGCAGTGCAGAGGAAACACAGAAACTGCATTTGAAGTGGATTTAGATCATTTACAGACTGTTCAATGAGCTCAGAGGGACATGAATGAGTTTAACCTGCAGTTACACATGTGCATGAATAATGTTCTGATGTTTTAAACATAAAACGTTAAATACTGATATTTGAAATGATTTAAAAAATGAAATGATACTTTAAATGTGAAATTAAAACTGCCATTAGGTGGCAGCAAGTCACTGTTAATGAGTGAGTCATTGAATCATTAATTCAACCGATTCATTCAAACAGCTGATTCATTCAGAAACAAAGCATTTGACTGTTTTAATGAGTGAGTCATTGAATCATTAATTCAACCAATTCATTCAAACGGCTGATTCATTCAGAAACAAAGCATTTGACCGTTTTAATGAGTGAGTCATTGAATCATTAATTTAACCGATTCATTCAAACAGCTGATTCATTCAGAAACAAAGCATTTGACTGTTTTAATGAGTAAGTCATTGAATCATTAATTCAACCGATTCATTCAAACGGCTGATTCATTCAGAAACAAAGCATTTGACTGTCTTAATGAGTGAGTGATTGAATCACTAATTTAACCGATTCATTCAAACAGCTGATTCATTCAGAAACAAAGCATTTGACTGTTTTAATGAGTGAGTCATTGAATCATTAATTCAACCAATTCATTCAAACGACTGATTCATTCAGGAACAAAGCATTTGACCGTTTTAATGAGTGAGTCATTGAATCATTAATTTAACCGATTCATTCAAACAGCTGATTCATTCAGAAACAAAGCATTTGACCGTTTTAATGAGTGAGTCATTGAATCATTAATTTAACCGATTCATTCAAACAGCTGATTCATTCAGAAACAAAGCATTTGACTGTTTTAATGAGTGAGTCATTGAATCATTAATTCAACCAATTCATTCAAACGACTGATTCATTCAGGAACAAAGCATTTGACTGTCTTAATGAGTGAGTCATTGAATCATTAATTCAACCAATTCATTCAAACGGCTGATTCATTCAGAAACAAAGCATTTGACTGTTTTAATGAGTGAGTCATTGAATCATTAATTCAACCAATTCATTCAAACGGCTGATTCATTCAGAAACAAAGCAATTGACCGTTTTAATGAGTGAGTCATTGAATCATTAATTTAACCGATTCATTCAAACAGCTGATTCATTCAGAAACAAAGCATTTGACTGTTTTAATGAGTAAGTCATTGAATCATTAATTCAACCAATCCAATCAAGCGGCTGATTCATTCAGAAACAAAGCATTTGACTTCCTAATGAGTGAGTCATTGAATCATTCATTCAACCGATTCATTTAAACAGCTGATTCATTCAGGAACGAAGCATTTGACTGTCTTAATGAGTGAGTCATTGAATCATTAAATCAACCGATTCATTCAAACGGCTGATTCATTCAGAATCTATGGGGATCTGTCATTCAGATATCAACTATTCAGTTCTGACTAGTATGTATTCCAATTGTGACTAGTACATATTTATTAATTTCTCGTAGTTATTCATTAGGTACTAGTACTTATTTATTTTTTAGATACTGGTACTTATTCTTTAGGTACTTGTACTTATTCAATAGATGCTAGTACTTATCCAATAGATAGGTAGGCTACTAGTATCTAATGAATGAGTACCAGTATCTAAAAATAAGAACTAGTATCTAATGAATAACTACTAGTATCTTTTAAAAAGGTACTAGTACCTAAAGAATAAGTACTAGGATTAAATGTTAAAATTGCTTGCCATACACAATATAGTGTTTGACCTGCAGCAGATCTATACAGGTGGAGCTGGGGAAGGTGGAGGGTTTCTGAAAGCTGCTACAGCAAACACTGACCAAGCATTTGAATGTTGCGCAATGAGCTAATTGGCTACTGATACAGCAGGAACCAATCAGCTGCGCCCTATGATGTGATTGCAAGCAGATTGAGTTTCATGGCAGAACTTTGTATTTACCTGTAAGCAGATACTGGCCGTGATCCAGTCTGGTCCCACACATTGAAGGCATCTCGCTCGTGTAGACATGCTGGATTTGCTTTATTCTGTCAGAACCTTTGAACACCTGCAAAAACACGATTTTTGTAGTGTATAACAGTGTATTGTGTTTTGGGTCTGCAGATCCATTTTTTAAAAACGGGTGCTACGGAAACACACTTTGTGAAGCTTCGAATCCAAGGTTCATGTTAGTGATGCCAGAAACTAAACTTTTCAAAACTTTGAACCAATTGATTTGCAAAATGATTCACTGTTTCAATTGTATATTCATTACGATGTATAAAACTGATCCGAGATCAGGTAAAAATCATACAGACACTGTTTCACTGTTTCTCAGAGATCATCACCCCCCTAGTGGCGAACCATTGAAATTTTGAAATGTTTCAAATATGATATAATTTACTGAAATCACGTGACTTTGTCAGTTTGAGACGTGCTCTGAATCACTGGTTCAAAACAAATGATTTCGAAGCGTGTTTCCAAAGCGCCCGTCACTAATTCATGTATAAACCCTAAAGAGACTGTAACTCTCCATTTAAATCATGGAATATTATGATTTGGACGTCAGGCCAAAGCATGCTATCTCACATCATTATAACTCCCAGCAGAATATTTATGTGATCATTAATACTTGAGCTCACCTTTATCACTTTGATTTCATATTGAATTTCTCCCATGCCATCTATATTTTCATCTCTGGGTATGATCTTCTGCCCAGTTACCTCAGCTTTCATCACTAATTGGAAAATAATCAGTTGTTATACAGTGCATAACATCGAACACATTAAAATAATCATTTCAGGCTGAATCATAAGAGCTCAGAATGTAGGCCTAGCTGGAAAAGTTGTGTCTTACAAGGGAATCAAGATTCTCTTATTGATTCTTAAATGTCCTTTAATACCTTAGAAAATCAATTACTAAATGTCTTTACATGCACATGAACTTTAATGACATCCCATTCTTAATCCGTAGGGTTTAATATGGAGTTGGCCCACCCTTTGCAGCTACAACAGCTTCAACTCTTCTGGGAAGGCTTTCCACAAGGTTTAGGAGTGTGTTTATGGGAATTTTTGACCATTCTTCTAGAAGCGCATTTGTGAGGTCAGGCACTGATGTTGGACGAGAAGGCCTGGCTCGCAGTCTCCGCTCTAATTCATCCCAAAGGTGTTCTATCGGGATGAGGTCAGGACTCTGTGCAGGCCAGTCAAGTTCCTCCACACCAAACTCGCTCATCCATGTCTTTATGGACCGACGCTTTGTGCACTGGAGCGCAGTCATGTTGGGACAGGAAGGGGCCATCCCCAAACTGTTCCCACAAAGTTGGGAGCATGAAATTGTCCAAAATGTCTTGGTATGCTGAAGCATTAAGAGTTCCTGTCACTGGAACTAAGGGGCCAAGCCCAACCCCTGAAAAACAACCCCACCCCATAATCCCCCCTCCACCAAACTTTACACTTGGCACAATGCAGTCAGGCAAGTCTCGTTCCCCTGGCAACCGCCAAACCCAGACTCGTCCATGGGATTGGCAGACAGAGAAGCGTGATTGGTCACTCAGAGAACACGTCTCACTGCTCTAGAGTCCAGTGGCGGCGTGCTTTACCCCACTGCATCCCACGCTTTGCATTGCTCTTGGTGATGTAAGGCTTGGATGAGCTGCTCGGCCATGGAAACCCATTCCATGAAGCTCTCTACACACTGTTCTTGAGCTCATCTGAAGGCCACAGAAGTTTGGAGGTCTGTAGCTATTGACTCTGCAGAAAGTTGGTGACTTCTGCACACTGTGACCCTCAGCATGCGCTGACCCCGCTCTGTGATTTTACGTGGCCTATCACTTCGTGGCTGAGTTGCTGTTGTTCCCAATTGCTGCCACTTTGTTATAATCCCACTAACAGTTGAGCGTGGAATATTTAGTAGTGAGGAAATGTCAGGAATGGACTTATTGCACAGGTGGCAACCTATCACGGTACCACGCTTGAGTTCACTGAGCTCCTGAGAGCGACCCATTCTTTCACTAATGTTTGTAGAAGCGTCTGCATGCCTAGTGCTTGATTTATACACCTGTGGCCATGAAGGGATTGAACACCTGAACTCAGGGATTTGGAGGAGCGTCACAATACTTTTGGCAATATAGAGTATATTTAATATGAAGTATTGGAATCAATTTTCAATTCCCAACCCTCCAGGTAACCTACAAGAGCTCTTAAAAATATCTCACATTTTTTATATGGCTTTATTTGGTTAATTTTACTTGTATGCAGATGTTATTTTAAATCAAAGTGGATGTGGTTCAAGGTCAGTTTTCATGCAAGGCAAGGTAAAATTGAAATATTATTTTTCAAGGAAATGTGCATTTCAGTCTGACAAGACTAGTCCAATTAGTCCAAGAAAAGAGCTCATGTTCATGAAAAATAAAATAAACCATAGAATGGTTTTCTAGAGAGGGATTATGTGGA